>OX104113.1:77160080-77427573 GCA_944474755.1 Limnoperna fortunei
GTAGCGGTGGTGGTAGCAAAGCGAGAACGCGACCGGCTAGTGGTAGCACAGCGAGAACGCGACCGGACGTGGGTTTCCGACGATGTGTAAAAGTAGATAAGGGACCGGTCAATATTAATTGGGGGGTTGGGATCGGTGCATTTCAAATTATCAGGTGTAAAAAGGGCTATGTCCTATCTCCCTAAAATACAAAAAGTTGCCGTCCTACATCAGAAGTGTGATAAAAATGTGTGTCCTATCTAGAGAATAATTTTATGATTACAATTCAGTATTGATATTTGTTAAACAAGTTGCGCGATTACAGTATATTGGTTTGGAATTAAAACGTCAGAAAATTTTTTTTTCATTGATGATATTGTTATGAAAAAAACTAGCTGTCCTATCAGTCCCATATATATGCCAGCATAAAAAAGTATGTGTTCAATTGCATTTTGCACCTGTCCCACCACCCCAAAAATATTGACCAGTCCCTAAATATATATCATTAAATGTGATAAAATAATAATTTACATGATAACGAGGGATATTTGTGTCATAAATGAAAACAAATTTATTTTTTATTTTCTACTTTATACTGTAAAATTATTTGCCCGTTAAGTTAAACGTTAGCATTTTTTCACTCGTGCTTGTTTTTTTTTGGCAGTTAACATCAAGGAAACCACGTGAGATAATCTTTTATGGATAGCATAAACTATCGTAATGCATATGTGAATATTTAATACTTTTTAATTAAACACTACGCTTTGGATCTATATAATTTTCTCCTAACCATGCAAAAAAGATACAATAATTTCAGTACTTTTTACTGCTACTGTGGCGGTCGTATTTCAAGTTAATTATGTTTTGAATGTTTTGAATGATTTTTCGCGGATTTGGACACAATGTTACCTTGAACATAGTGCAATCCGATTTAGATTTTCGAGCTTCAGCAGGCCAGTGGTACGTTATCCCGCCAGAGAAATGTGTATCATAGTATCATAGAAACTGTCACAAATCGAAGACCAAGAAACCGGCAAACTACAGAACCAACAACCAAAAAATGTAGTAATTACAGCAATGGCCCTGACTTGGTACAGGCATTTCAAAAGAAATGATGGGTTAAACCAGGTTTTATGCATGCCCAATCTCCCGCTTCATGAATCGTAATATACAAATGTCAAGTTTAAATATCAATTTCACAGTTAGGGGACTACGTTAAAATTCTGTCAGTTTCTCAGTAACCACGCATTGTAACATGACAATATTTGTTATATAGTTTGCTGACAAATAGTACATGCAAGTTTGGTAGGTGTCACCTGACCTTGACTAGAATTCATATCACTACGCTAATGTTTGTGGATAAGGTTACTTCTGTTGTAACTCTGCATGGTAGGATGAATGAGTGGCATGGCATATAGGTTCCTGTTGAATAGTAAAAGTTTCGCCTGACCATGACCTTCCATTTCATGGTCCAGTGAATACGTTAAAAATTTTTGGTCAGTGAAACTATGCATAGTGTAATGACAATACTTGGAATTTAGGTTCTGTTGAATAATATATGACAGGTGTCTTCTGACATTGACCACGGTCCAGTGGCTATGTTAAAGTTTTTGGATTATGTCAGTTCCGCTGTAACTATGCATGGTAGGACATCTAAACAGAATTTAAGCGCACCTTTGAAAGGATCTTTATATCTTCCTAAAGTAATTATGCTTGGGATTTACTTAATACAAATTAGATTTAAATATTGGTTTTTGCAAAAATAAATATTTTGTTCGCTATTATATAATTGTTTAACAGTTTGTCTTACCAATAAGGTCACACAAAAATAATTTATTTGACTTGAGGATGCAGGACACCATCCTCCGTTTTTTTCTGGAAATCTCAGAATACATATTGCACTGATGGTAAAATTAACATTAATATCTTTCATTATTAACTCATAATTTCAATAAAATTATTAAATACTACGACAGACTTATAACCTTAATATAAAATCTCCTGACTAATTGTTTAAACACAAAGCTTTTGATATAACAAGTTCGGTATTGGCAAACATAATGAAAATTCAATCTTAACAAGGGAGGTAATTCTGACAAATCTATATTTGTATTACTTGTTTAACAGTTTTTTTATCAACAGAAAAAAAACTTTTAACCCAGACAGCCCTTATTTAAATTTACCTTCTGCCTGTATCTTCTATTAATTTGTATATTGTGATAAAATTTGACGAAGAAATAATGATTACCAAGTTATGTTTAAAAGCTTGTAATTCTTAAAAGCAAAGAATTTTGCATGAGAAAAGCATTCTTTTTGCGAGATAAAGTTTTTCTATATTTATTTAAACCAGAACCTGCCTGTAACAGGTAGCTATACATATTGTGTTAACATTTGGTGACTATTTGATGAGCAGAACAGAAGTTAATTTACTGAAACCATCTTCAAATTAAAGCTGAATTGAAAATAGCCTATAGATTTGGCAAGCATGGAAGCACGTGAAGTGTATCGCGCATGCGCATGATAGCACCAAAATAAGACCATATTTTTAATGCTATGTCTGTATGCTCAAATTACTGCAAAGATGAGCTATTTTCAGGAGGGGGCCAAAAATGGCCCTTACCCTACCTTGTCCTTTATCATTTTTTCTGAGGGCAATATAGTGCAATGAGACACGTCAGACTGACATTACCTTATCGAATGAGTAAATACATGTTATAAAACTCATTTACTAACATTGTATTCCATAGAAACAAATTATAATGACCTTAAATGCATGTGATGAATTTTTAGATTGCTTTATAAACTCAGTTTTAGGATTTAATATATCTCTGTCTATAAAATAGATCTATTGACACTATTATTTTTTTTATAAATTTCTTTAAAAAATGTTCCTTTAATACACAGAACTTAATTCACATTTTCCCTTTTTCTTTTGTTAAGGGATGATCACAGACTTTAAAATTGTGTTAATAGCTGCCAGTTGTTTAAATCTTACTACTTGCTGGAGATAAGTTTCCATAAATTTTAATATCACATTTTCGTAAACTATAAAATAATATAAAAAAATACCAGTTTGATTTTAGTGTTTATTTAAAGTCTAAAACTTTTTGGAAAGGATGCTTATGTTTACTAATTGGTTTATCAAGAAATGTTAATTATGCCATGCAATATCAGCTTCACATTCAATGAATATCATAGAAGCAAATCTATATAGCAAGTTCCGAAACCATCATTAGATAAATTTTGTACCTAATAGGTAACTCGATAATGTTTGTAAAAAAGGGGATTTATACTATCACAATGCAGTCCAAAAATATAAATTACTGCTCAAGATTTAATTTCCCAAGCTCACTTTTTTCGGACATAAAAAAGCAAAGCCTATTTATATAATACTTGACATGTATATAAATTTCTCCATATAAATAAATATAAGCAATGACATCAAATTCTAAAATTAAATAAATTCTTTGTGTAAAACTACATTATGCTACATTTGACTTTACTAGTATATGGTAGTCAAAATGCATATATAAATGTAAAACAGTTGTAAATAATAAAGACCCTTACTTGTTTTAAACATCAATAAGTTGCAAAATAATGATAAAAAATTTACATTACAGCAATAAATGTCAGAAATATTAACTGTGTATTTGGTGCAAGCAGTATATTGTTTAACTTCATCGGTTGTAAAAAGTAAGCTACATGTATGGGCCAGCTGAAAAAAATCTTAATTCAACTATAAGAGGTTGTGAAGGCCACAGTATATGAAATGCTTGGAAAGGCATGTTAAACTGTGTGATTGTTGGAATTCAATATGAACATTATGACATAAATATATGAATTTTTCATTCCCTTAAAGGTTGGGTGGGATGTGTGTGTGTGTGTGTGTGTGTGTGTGTGCGTTTACCAAAGGTGTAAAGTCACTACCCGTATCAGGATACACACCAACAAAGTCACTACCTTTTGCAAAGTCACTACATACACCCCGGTAGTGAGTTTGAACATTTTTGCAAAATGCTTAAAAATGTTTATTTTTTCGTCCTACAAAGTTTCAGACTATGTTTCATTTTACGGTGTTTATTTGATTTTTTCACACAATCAATCACCGTCATCGAAGTACTGTTACACAATTTACTCCAAACTATCCCATAATACCTTTTGGCGCGCATGCGTAATAATTTATGTGAAGAACATTGGGGGATGTAATGGCGACCCGGTAAGAGTAAGATAGACTAATTAAAAACAAGTAGGGTTATAGGCTTTTCAAAGTAAATTAAAGATAGACTAATTAAAGACAAGTAGGGTTATAGGCTTTCCAACATAAAAAAACTTGCTGACGGACACGCATAAATTTATGAGCTACGAAACCGCAGCTTCGTGTAACCAATATAACTTGCAGGAGTATAGCTCGTTCATTTGCAAATGCTATTTTGTTTTTGCGGATCCCACCAAATCAGCCACAATATTAAAGAAATGGTGGGAACATAATGAAAGACAAATTAAAACAAAGACTGTTTATAACTGTAATTTTGCAAACATGTGGCTGATGGGTGAACGTAATTTTTGCGCTTTGACTTGACCGTCCTATAGTAACTGTTGACGTAGATTGTATAGTGTTTTTTGCGTTACAATTGAAAACTGCTTACCGCGTATGGTTCAGCTTATGCTCCTTTTTTAGATCACGAAGGGACCTTTTTGAAATCAATAATTATTTCCCCGAGATATTCAGCGTTTTGAAATAAAGCGGTTTTTTAGTTTTGAACGGGCGATTTTTCATACTAAAATTTGACCTTAATTAGAACGGAACTGTACTTTAGGAACAATCGATTGTTGTCTACTCGAAATCCTTCGGGTGATGTCGTCTGCAGTTTAGGCGGGAAAAGTCTCGCGGTTTGTCCGAATACCATTGAACGTCATGAAAGCAGACGAACATTTGTAAACATCGTAAGGTCCCTTAAGAAACAAAAATGGCTGACTTATTATGTGAAATTTCCGTAGCAAAAGTCAAGGACGATTTGTAACAACTTAAATACAGAGGCATACTATAAAACATGGACAGGTTGTTGTATCTACGTTTTTTCTACTGAATTTTCGTAATAACCAGGTAAAATATAAAATAATGAAAAAATGCTAGCAAACAATTTTTTCCAAGGGGGGTTGGCATTTAGTATACATGTACATGTTAGAAATAAATTTTTGTAAAAGATTGCCGGTGGACAAATGAAATTCGAGATTTAAGTTGCCCTTAAATAAAAAAACTTGTCACTACTATTATTTCAAAGAAAAATTCTATTATTTTCATGGTCCATTGGGCAAGTGGTTATAGACTTTAACTTGCCCCTCTGCGAAGGGCAAGGGGCAAGCACTTATTTCTAACACTGTACTTGGGTTCACCCATTGACTACTTTCCAATTTAAAAAACGCCACCTAGTGTCCATTTCTGGTACTAAAAACTGCGGCTATAGCCGCAGTTTGTCCTGTTGAAACCTTTCAAAATGCACAATTGTCTTTGATAAATTTTCACGCTTCAGTTGAATGACAGGTGTCAATATCTGAGTGAGGAAGGTTATTAAAACCGCCTGCTGTGTAAACATGATCGTTAATTAAATTAATCTATGTTCATTATCCTATTTACCTGATGTTAATTGGAGGTAGAACCCCAGCTGTTTTATAGCTTAAATAAACAAGGTTATCAGTGACATCCGTGTTGTATTCAAACTTACCTGTTGCCTATGGCTATATTAACATCTACTTATAAGGTTAATAAGATGAAAAATTTAATTGGCACAGACAAACAATATTAAAACAATCCAAAATCTTTATTTCAATATCATAGTCTTTTAGTAATGATAGCCGTAGTTTTTTTAACAGGAAGTAAAAGGGGAAATAAATCATGTAAAACTGGAAATGGGTCAATTGGCAGTTAGTTGAAAGTGCTCTACAAAAAATAGCTGACACCTACAATTCTCAACAGACTTAAATAAATTTATAGTAAATGTTCTATTAATATCTTGCTCAAGTTTGTGACAGCCAACAACTTTTGTGAAGACTGCGGGGACCATGGAATTCGAATTCTAGTTGAACCGTCCCCAATAAAACATATATAATGTTTTACTTATACATGTAGACAATGTTTTAGACCTATGCGGCCTATATAGCAAAATTTTCAATGCTCAGAAACCTATTGAACACTCCCTCTGATCTGCGACTTAAAGCAATTAGAAACATTCGGAGGAAGACACAAACATCTTAGGAAATTATGGGAAAAATAAACCTTTTAATAAAGGAAATTTAATATTTAATTCAACTAGGGTGGCATTTTATAAAGATTAAATAATTTGACTTGCTGAACATTTTTTCAATGGTATTTCAGATTTTAAAATCATATGTAGCTAAATGTGTATTCCAGAGATAAGAGTTGATTTACAAACTGGTATAAAGAGAATGGATAATTATAATCAAATCAAGTTCACAAAATACATGCACATGATAGATGAGATTTAAAAAAAATGACCATTTGCAATTTGTAACATGTATCTTAGCAAGGAATTACATGTAAAAATATGACATGACTATTTGTAAAGTATCCGATTTCAACTTCAAAAGGAAAAAAAGAATGTTCCGACTGTAGTGTTAAAAAAACCATACAGAACTCAAGTCTAGGGAATTTATAGTTAAAGTGTTTACAACGGTTTGTTGAATCAACATATATTGCAGGGTTCTCAGGGGCTGCTCTGGCTTCTAAAAAGCTGGCGCCAAAAAAATCGCCAACTGTAATTTTCTGTTGCCAGTTTTTTAAAAGTGTCGCCATATTAGAAATCGCTAGTTCACTCTATCATATATGGCATGGGCATGGCGAAACTGTTTAACATTATGGGTAACGTCGGACGAAATCCAAGTTTGCCGGATTCTTAATTCAATTTTTCAAAAGTTTGGTCTCGAGCAGCCCGAACACTAAATGTATTTTAATCATGAAAAGATGTGTGAGTGATTTCTTGTTGGCAGAAAACCAAAATTTTACAGTAATTTATTAGAAACATCTATTCCCGTGAATGAACATAAAACTGGAAATACTGAAAATGGAACTACGCATGCGTAACAGTTTTCTAATTACGAAATTAAGACGGACATCCGGTCCGGAAATCACTCAACAACGACGTCAGTTTTCATACCTGTATTTAATTAATTACAGTATAAAAAAACTATTACTACAAAAATATGTTTTTTCTGTTATTGTTATAAATTTAATTAACAGCATCAATTGTTTTATTACACGTCTACTCCAATGTAATGCAGGTAAAGCTGCTTTTCATCAGACAACTTTGTTGATTCATTTATTGCCGATTTCCGTTTAATAATTCCAAATAACACACATGTCACTGGATACTACACAATACACGTGTATTTATGACCATAGAAGCCGACAAAGGATCTTTAATGATGCAATCGCCGATTACCAATAAATTTAAAACGTGCATGCATCGTTTAACACTATAAAACCTTGGCACCAAAAAAATCGCCAGACGCAATATTTTGTCGCCAAATGAAAAAAAATCGCAATTGGCGACATTGGCGAAGCCCAGCGCGGCCCCTGGTTCTCACTAGGATTTTCTTATGGTGAGTCCTGGGACTCGTCACTTTTTGGATTGACGAGTCCCAATCTGTCATGGCCAGTCCATAAAGTTGACTCGAACCAAACGAACGGTACTGCATGACGTTACCATGAGTAATACATTGTTTTGTTTTGTAACATTATGAACATCTTCATTTTAATTTGATACTAAAATCTTTGTTAAAACCCATGCATTACTACTAGTGATGGAACGATTATCGCCTACAATTGATAAACTGTCGTTTTTCACCCGCCGATCTTACTAATCGATGTTCAAAATAAAAATCGGATGTCGCAGACATCGCCGATCGAAATACGGAAATTCAATTCTGTCCGGTTTTGTTCTGTAATTAAACTGTCCGATCCGTTTCCGGGTATAGTAAAATGGATGACAAGGTCGAAGCGGTCGATCATGACCCAAATAACAACAACTACGAGACTAGACAAATTTATTCATACCCTGGAAAAACCAAATCCAGGGTTTGGGAATATTTTGGATTTTATAAAATAAAAGAAGGACCGCCATCAAAGCAGACCTTGGATATGCATCATGCAGTTTGCAAAATCTGCTGATTTTCCGATTATTAATCGATTATGTCTTATCGATTATTTCCGATAATCGATTATGAAAATTTTCCAATTCCCCAACACTAATTACTACATGACAGCTCAATCTTCGTGTTTCCAGAATGAAAAAATACTAAAAATATTTGTTTTGGTAGTTTTGGTTTGTGACGACCTAATATTGTATGATATATTTCCGTTCACTGTCTGGGTGTACTTTGAAGTAAGAAGTTGGTCAGGGTTGAGGCATTTTCAATTAAATAATGAAGCTTGCTGTGAAATTTATTTAAACTTTTCAAACTTAAAAATGTAGGGTTGTAATTTTCTACCGAGATAAAAATTTACTCTGGATGAGCATGGAAAGATACACATAATTTTATTGTGACGATATTTATATATCCCAAGATTTTAGTATCATTTTATGGAAGAGAATTATGAATTAACACCATTTATTTCTGTTGGTTATTATACCCCCCTCTTGAAAAGCCGGGGGTATATACAGAGTGAGCAGCATGTTTTTAAAATTTTCCATCATGCCGTCACGAAAATTAAGTACTTACACGATGTTTCTTCGCGAAAATACATCGCACCAGGCCTATATCACAGGTAAACAGAAAAAATTTTCATTTGCATTGGAAAAACTTGAAAGGATTAAAAGCGTGACAAACGGAAAATTATTCAGTTTGCTAAGGAAATATTTATAAGTATTCTGATAAATTGTCAGATTGTATCTAACCACAGACATTTTAAGAAATAACAAATAAAATATGTAAAAAAAACTGTTGCATCTAATTAAAACAGTGTATTTCCTGTCATAAACCTGTTTAAATTTCCCAAGGCGATCAAGCGTATGGAACAGGTATTACACAGCACATGCTTTAAATGCGGTAATACGTCTGTTGTAAATTTTAAATAAAGATCTAAATTTATTCATTTTTAACTGAAGATGACAAAATGAACATAAATTCTATTTTCTGGTAAATTTATTAATTGTTCCACGTGTACATTTTTCTTTAAAAAAATATTACGTTCAAAAGAGTTGAATTGTGAAAGAAAAACAAGTGTTGCCAATTTTATGCTACATCAAATTACAGGGAATTTTTTTAGCGCTCGCCACTTTCGTCATGTACGAAATCATTTGAAAATTGACAATAGATCAATTTCGTCACCCGATTTCCAACAAATTTTAAAAATTTTCGTTACAAATTAATTCTACAAGTGTTAAATGACCTATTTATGACTCCAAAGCCAATTAACAGGAAATTTAATTATTTCACCTCAATAACAGCAGGTGTCAATTGCCGAATCGATGTTTTACAGGTAATCCGATTAACATGATTATAAGTGGTGCTCCTAGTCAACACAAACGTTGTAGATTGTATTGATGCGCACATACTGCCACCTTTTGATTAAATATGTAATGCGAATGAAAATTGCGAAGATTTTGCATATATTTAACTCATTTTTCGTATGTTTTGCTGGTTTCAAATGGATTACGTGCCATTTGTGTACATCCGAGATACGTCTAATTACAGATGGCTACCACATAGAAAACAAAGAGTACAACGACCCTTAATGAAAAATTGTAACTGATTGATATACAAACGCTTTTTAAATAAGTTCTAATATTAAAATTCTTTGAAAATTTATAAACATTTTGTTATAATCATTTTTTAAAACAAATTTATACACTACAATTGAAAGAATATAGTTTTTTTATACTATGATATTTCACCAGTACAATGAATGCATGCTTCTGAGCAGATGCTTGTATGGCTCATCCGCTAAAGTGACTAAAGCCCTCAAAATCCTAAAAAATTCCCTGAAATTACTAGTATATCTACATGTATCTAACCAATGTGGTTCGTGAAACCCCTTACCACTTGTGTATTGTAATTAATGCCAATATACGTTTCTTAAAACATAAAATCTACAACCAGGTTGTACACGTGTGGTTCTGTCGCGTGTTAAAAAATCTGTCAGTACTTTAAGATCGTTTTTAAATATGTTACCCATGTATTATTTAGTAATTAATTGGAAATAACATTACAATTATATTTTATCTATTTAATACAAACTATTAATTTTTAAACCGGAAGAATTGTTACCTTATGTTAAAAAATTCCCCCCTGCCAAAAGTTGTGGTGTGTTGTTTATTTGATCTTATTTCTGTATTAATTGTATACTTTGAATGAACGGTAAATTCTACAACTTTACAACACTAAATGTACATGTATTATTTTTAAAAAAATACACAAATATTTCTTCTCAAGTATATGTCTATATGATCTATTAGGTAGAGCATGGAACGAATAAACGTAATCTAACTTCTGATTATAACGGCAGTAAAATTCGGCCTATGCTAGCAATGCTGACAGTTAGGTACGTATTAGAACGAATATTCGTACCCTAGCTTTTTTTGCCAGTTAATCCGACAAATCACAAAACTAACTTCGGATTATAACGACAGTAAAATTCAGCCTAGGTACGTAGTTCTTAAATCACGTGTTAAAGCTACAAAAATCATCGTATACATAATCTATATACATTATCTATCATAAAAGTTAATTCCTATGTAAATTTAGGAATCCTTATATAGTTTATTTATTTGCTGTAAATATGAGCATATACGTGCAACCAATTACCTGTTCAGCAGTATGCCCAAAAATTTAAATAATTCAACTCTAACCACTAAGGCAGCGGTAATTGTTTCTAAACTGCCATAAATACTGACTTAATAATACTGACTTAATAATACTTTTGTCATTTTTAATTATGTTGCTTAAATCGTACTGTATGGTTAAATTACAAATCTTTTTCATCATTTACAATTTTCGCATGTTCAATAATGTTAATTTCCGAATTTGTTACCGGCATTGAACGGTGTATTATCATAAATAGTAAACATCCGTTTATTGACATACAACTGGAATGAGATACCACAATATAATCCAGGGCTCGCGTTGGAGGGCGACAAGGGCGAAGAAGTCGTCTCATCGTGGTCCCACTTCGCCCTCGATCATCTTAAAAAGCGAAGTGAAGTCGCCCTTTCACTTTGTAGAATCGCCTGATGTCACGTTTCAAATTTTATTCCCATTTTGTTAAGAACTTTTTGTTTTTTGATACAGCGTCATGTTTACTATGTTTACGCGCCACTAAATCAACTGGTACCCTTTAAACTTTATTTGGTTTAAAATATGACCGGAAACCAGTTCAGAGCAAAATACGTAAAAGTTTCCGGAGCGGATATGAATTTAATGCCGGAGATTGCAAATATACGATGCTGATAGTGTTGAAATGAGTATGCAATGATAGAAACGTAGTAAAAAAAAATTTTTGCATTTAAGTTAAATATGTTTAAATATTTTTAACAGATTTGTCACAATGATGTAATTTTCTACTTCTAGTTCTAATAGAACTTCAATAATTCAATCAATTTGTAGACCAATGGCAAAGAAACATATAATTCCCCCCCCCCCCCCCCCCCCCCTAAAATCTGTTCAAAATAAGTTATGTGTAAAAAAGTGTGCATTATATACAGCCAAAAATGGTAGTATGCCCCTTAAATTTCCAGACTTCATTTTCAAGTAGAAGTTAGGTAGTTAAATTGACTTTTTTACTGAAATCATTTTTTTTCAATTTTGATTTTTGAAAATATGTTAGAAAATGATATAAAGTAACATAGAATATACATGCATGTAATTATTTATTGAGGGATCTCTAATTTAGCACCGGAATGCTCATTGTTTGTCCAGTCTTCATATATTTGAATACTGAATTAGGTCAACATGGTCAAACCAAAAAAATGTGTGTTTCCTGTTAGATGTCTAAAAAAACAGGTACATAATTGTAGGTAGGTAGGCATTAAATTTTTTTAACAAACTTAAATACCTTGAGTAAATGGAAAGTGAATTTAAGTTGAACGGGGCTGCAAAAATGGCAACAAAAATGTTAAGGTACAAAATGTAGGCATGAACAATTAGGTAGGGTCGCATAATCGGAAACACACCTTATTTTTTGGCCTTACAGTTATTACAAAAAATGTTTATTTATTGTTGTAGAAAAAGAAACAAAGAAACCATTCCTCTTAGAAATGAAGGTATTTATATAAATGAACACAGTTGTCGAATATTATGCTTTCTTATATCCTTTGAAATCATTCTCTATTTATAACTGTACTTTCATATTTATTTTTATTGTTACTTGCCTTTTCTATTTATCAGACTGGGCCAAATTGTTTTGGAATATGCCGGACTTTCTGGCCGACAACGTTTTGTAACTTGCCTGTCCAACCCAAGCTTCATCAGACCAAAATTTTCGATTACTTTGTTATTATCGTAAAATTCTGGAAATTGCTCATGTTTTTCCAGAACTCAACACAACATTTTTTTCATTTCCCAAAAATATGCGCATGTGTGGCAAAGTTTCTTGACAATTTCTGTACCCAGCACTAAAGTTCCCCTCGTTTGTCGTAAGCATTGTTAAAACTGAAGTCCTTGTTTTTCAAACCAGAAAAAAGAAAAAGTATTACAATTTTTAAACTGATACCAGACATTTGGTCCAGAAACGACGATAATTTTGATGGACCTACAACAAAACAGCCGGTCAGGTCCATAGGACGCGAATTTCGCCATTAGTGATTTATTATGTTGCAATGTTGTTCTTTTATTTACAGTGTAACGCCACATAATGTTACTTGGCTACTAAACGTGTATGTACATTCACCTATGCGAAAGTACAAATACAATATGAAAATTCTAGTCGTGTTGGAACTTAATGTGCCAATTACATGTTTAAATGTATATGTTTATTTTATTAATGTATGTATGTTGTATTTTCCAGGCCATAAAAGAAAATGTCGCTCAGATGCCACAGCCAAAAAAAACATCGATTATTTTTCAGAAAATTTTTGGGAAGATAGAGATCCCAGTGGATTTGAGATCCGCAATTTTGAAGAAAAGGGTAAGTACACATGTACATTATATGATGCAGATATGCAGAAACTTATAAGCTCACCCGACTTGAAGGATCATGTGAGCTATTGCTATCACTTGGCGTCCGTCCATTAACTTTTTCAAACGTTACCTCCTCTGACACCATAGTCCAATTGCAACAAAACTTGGTACAGTTGTTTATTGGCATATATGTGCTACAAAACTATTGTTTAGATTTTTGATTCGACTAACAAAACATGGCCACCTTGGCTAAAAATAGAACACAGGGGTAAATTACAGTTTTTCGGAAATAACTCAAAAGCAGTGACAGGTATCAAAATTCTGGCATAGGGTAAAAGTGTTCAGCACCTCAAGTTCTACCTGCCCTTAAATTTTGAAAAAGATCCAACAACCCATGTAGGAGTTGTTGCCCTTTTTAGCTCACCTGGGCCTTTCATGTGAGCTTATGCCATCACTTTCCGTGCGTCTTCAGACTTTGTCAAATTGTTTTGGAAAACTTTTGGTCATAGTTTGACTTGTCGGTCCAACCGAAACACCATCGGACCCTAATTTTATCGTTAAATTCCAGATATTGTTCAGGTTTTTTCTGGATTTCAACACAATGTTTCATTATTTCTGATAATTTGTGCATACATGTGCAACAAATTTTGTTGACAGTTTCATCCATTTGTTGATGGTTTTGTTCATGAATAAAGCAAAATTAACTGGCTGTCACAAAATAGCAAGTGAAATCGTGATATTTTAGGCAAAATTAAAAGATTGGATCAAACTTTAACAACGAAAATGACAAGTAAATACATAACGACTTTAAATTTCCAACGGACATCTGGTCTGATGCAATACTGACTTTGGTCGGACCGATGATGCAAATCACATGACATGTCAGTAGGACCGACTAATTTCGCCAAGTCTGCTGTTGTTGGTGTCATCATCTGTAAACTTTTATTTAAAAAATCTTCTCCTCTGTAACAGCTTAATCAAATGCAAGCAAACTTGGTGGGGTTGTTTCTAAGGGTGTCCTTTACAAAACTGATGTGCGGATTTTTGATCCATTAAAATAACATGGCCGCTGTTGCTAAAAATGAAACATACATTGTAGGAATAAGACCGTGTAAGGGGCATTCTAACTCAAAAATTGTAATAGATAGATGAAATCTGAAGTCACTTTCCTTGTTCAGAATGAAAAGCTCTATTAAAGTCTCCATTTTGTCGTTTTTTGCCTGTAACTTGAGAACGATAGTAGATAGAGAAAAACTTTTAATTGCTGAAATGTTCAGCTCATCTAGCTCTACAAAAGACTATCGGTTCGAAGTTGTGATACCACACCTTGTATGAGTTATCTCTCTTAAATGGTCAAATATAGGGATTTTTATACAACCTCAAAAAAATTACGGAATTATTATGTCGTCTGTTAACTTTAGTGTATACACGATAACTTTAGTTCTAGTTATCCGATTGCTTTGAAATTTGACAATGATGTTCCTTACTATAAAAGGATAGATTGGATTGATTTTGGGGGTCCCCCCTTTTTTATTCGTTTAGATATTAGGAGCCAAAAATAGGCCAAAAATATTACTTTTTTGTTTGTTCCCACTTTTTTATTTCTGGTCCAAATTTTTTTTGCATATTCAGTCTTGTCAAGTAGTAGATACATAAAGGAGGATAAATGTTTGCAACCCCCCCTTTTTCCGTTATAAAATTAGGGGCCAAAAATCAAATTTTTTTTATTTATTGTCCGGTTTCAAAAAAATTTTTTTGCTAATTATAATTCTTGACTAATTTATTTTTGGTTTTTGAAAAATTAATGAATTCCTTATGAAATGTGAGTGGAAAGTCCGTGCCACCAAAGGTTGCATGTGTCAAAAAACTTTGTCAGTCATTTATTTTTGGTTTTTGAAAAATTAATGAATTCCTTATGAAATGTGAGTGGAAAGTCCGTGCCACCAAAGGTTGCATGTGTCAAAAAACTTTGTCAGTCCACCATGGGCTGCAAGTGTCCAGAGCAATTGACTATCCATATGGGCCTAAAACTTACATGGTTCGACATGTTGCGGTCTTATCATGCTGCACTCGGCAAAGCTTTTTATTGTCATTTTTTGCCTGTTACTTGAGAACAATAGTAGTTTTCTCTTAAGTGGTCAAAAATAAGGATTTTTGTTGTTTTTGCCTGTAACTTTATAAGGATAGTAGGTAGAAAAAAACTTTCAATTGCTGAAATGTTCAGCTCATTTTGTTGTACAAAAGTCTCCATATGGTCAAAGTTGTCAAGAGGAGTAGGAGTAGGAAAAAAAAGGAATTTTTGTCATTTTTTAGCTGTAACATCAGATTGATAGTAGATGGAGGAAAACTTTCAATTGATAGTCTGCATTGGTTTGTATTGTCATATGATTTCTTGGGAGCTATTGTTCCTGAAATGAAAAAAAAATCCCAGATGAGCAAAACAGGCTCTCTGGGCCCTAGAATCAAGGGTGTCTTGTTCATTTTAACTCCACCACAGAATGCATGTGTCAAAAACCTTTGTGAATCCACCATGGGCTGAATGTGTCCAAAGCATTTGACAATCCATATTGGGCCTTCAATGTACAGGGTTCAACTGCTGCTCTATATAGCTTTTATTGTCCACGCGATGGAGGGACCTAGTAATTGTCTCTGTCCGTGTGTCCTTCTGTCACACTTTAGTGAGCATAACGGATTTTGATGAAATTTTGTATGATTGTTATGATATGTAGTCGATCATATCCCAAGGCCGTTTTGATTTGACAAATTTTATAGGCATTATGGGAGTGGGACTTTGTCGACTGTGTTCATTTTAGGTCACATGAACACAAAATGTGAGGGCAACTCCTCTGTGACCGCTGAACGGATTTTAATGAAATTTTGTAGGATTGTTTGCAATGATATTTAGTTGATCATATTATTGCAACAGCTTTTTGATTTTATAGGAGTGACTTCAACAACTTGGTTCCTTTTAGGTTATAGGAACACTTTGTTAGCACAACTCCTGTGAGGCCACTCAACAGATTTTGATGAAATTTTGTAGGAGTGTTTGTCATGATATGTAGTTAGTCATATCGCATCACCATATTGATTCGGTGGTTGGGGACATTGGCTATGTGTAGCAATCTTGTTGACAATAATTTTGATCTATTAAGCTGCACCCTATTTAAGAATTTGATATTGAGACATATGGGGTGCTGAGTAATAAAACTAAGTTTTCTTTTAAGTTTTTAGACTAAAACTTCCAAATGAGATCAAAACATACAGCACAATGGTTATTTTAATAAAAAAATAAAAATACAAAATGGAAAGATAAGTATTATGGATTTTAAAAAAATAATAATAACACAATTCACACTTTATCAAAAAAGAAAATGTGACATGGAGAACATGGTATGTCAGGAATTGTTGGTGTGAGCCCATGTTTAGTCTCTACTGATCAAATTTACGTTTTAATTGATAAATATACAATTTTACTTTCATTTTCAATCATGTTTGTATATTTTTGATGCTTAGAAATAATTTTATTGAGTCATAAAAATGTGTGTTACGTATGTAACTTTTAGTGTCCACATGAAGGGCTAAACCAAAATTAACATTATGAAAACTCCTAAGAAGTACAGTCCTAGAAAGTCATTTCCTAGCAGGTATTGAAAGGTTTTCAGCATGAAACATTATCAGTTTCATTATCTGAAGTCAAGTGCAGGTATAATTATAATTTTCTATCAAAGCTGAATTTTGTCGTCAGAAAGTAACGAACGTAACTTTACCTGTTAAATGGTAATGATACCACACCATAGCGTGAATAGGTTTTTGATTCTATTAATAGACAAGGTGGTTTCCGCAATTTCGCATTTGTCTCAACTTGTGCACAATAAAGCGTGACGTAATTCACACTTTTCCTGTCGTGTCCGCATGATGGAGATGGGTGACGAACGTAACGATGTACGAAATTTCAACAATTTTTACAGTTAACTTATAAAGCAGATATAATTTAAGAATACTGTAGCATTCATTATTCCTTTGTAAAGTTTAAATGGATTTTACGACATTTTTATGCATTAATCTTTGTTTATTAGGATCATTTGCATTGCTTTCTTCGGTAATGATGTGTATAGTCCGATGTTACGAACATAACACATTGTCGTTTAAAACAGCTGCTGAACAAAAAATAGTAGTCTTGAGACATTTAAACTGTTGTAAAGTGTGTTGTTGTTTTGATTTTGAACGGTGACCTAATCACAATTAATATTTAAACTAAATAGTTGCCTTCATTACGACGATGAAAGAAAATTTGTGTCTAATGTTACGAACGTTGTTTGAACTCCTGAATAAAGACTTAAGACAATAGTAATACACAGTAATGAGTAATGGTTAAATTTAACGATAGCCATGTTGTATTAATAAAGAACGAATTAGCCGAAATCAGAGCTACACACAGAAAAGTATATCGTTCTGTTCATTACACATGTTACATACGACCCCATATTTGACCCCAATGAAAAAAATATTGTTGGTGTCCATGTTCTAAACAAACATTCACTATTTTCTTGCAATTCCCATAAAATCTTGTAAAGAAAATAACAGAAAGTGTTTTTCTTAGTTTTGAGCCAGATAATAAATTCTTCCTCTTGTTGATTTCACAAGAACACTTTTCAGAAATCTAAAATGAAAATGTACAATCACTTGAACGTTTGTAAGTAGCGGTGTCCTAAATTTGTATGGACTTGATTAAATCCCAGGATTTGAGTTTTCTCAAATTAAGACAGGAGTTCAGTTGTGTTTTAGTTCAAAATATTATTAAACACAAGGAAACAGCAATATGATTAGATATATATGAATAAAGTGAGTGGTACTTTGACACCATGTAACCAACAGAATGGACAAATGGTGGTATGTTAAAAATCAAAATTGTAAGTGACATATTATATAAAAAAAGATATATTTTTTTTACTTTTAATGTCACACTTTGTGTCCGAATATTGAATTCTTCCACATCTATTATCATATTAGTTGTATACTATAAATAATAATATATACAATGTATGCTGAACAAAAAAAAAGAAGCTCAAAATTTTATTTTTATTTTTATTTTTTCTATAGTAAATTGTATTTTAAGTTATTAACAGTATATATACAATTCCTTGTATGTTACAGGAAGAGGTATAATTACAACAGAAAAAAGATCTAAAGGTGATTTTCTGCTTAAATATGCAGGGGATCTGATCTCAAAAGAGGAAGGGGAGAGAAGAGAGAGGAAGGGACCAACAGGTTTCCGGTTTTTTTATGACAAATTATGGTAAGTGAGACTTAAAAGAAAGTAAAAGATTAGGCAATAAAAAAAAATCCTGTCCCATTTTTTTTTCAGCTGCCAAAAAAAATTTGATTTTGATTTTTTTTTGCAAATTATGCTAATTTTATATCACTTGTTTCACGTACCTGATGGTGCTGCAGAGGTTCCCAAGGTTTTGTGGATTTTACTGGTCATTGGGTCCAGTTAATCACCTAAATTCACTGGACCAAAGAAAATTTCACTGGACATTTCTAAGAGTTTCCAATGAAATGTCTGAAATATTACTGGACATTGGGTCCAGTAAGTCATAAACTTTCACTGGTCCAAACCAATTTTTAGTGGACTTTTGCCAATGTCCGACGGACCTTCGGAATGACTGGTGCTGATATTATTACCAAATTACATAATTTTTGGCCAATTTCCTTTAAAATGACAGAATTTTTTTATTAAAATGAATACAAAAAAAAGAATTAAAATTTGTCTGCCCGTCCCATATTTTCAAGAAATTTTGATGAGAATCTAGTAATTATTTCATTATGGCCTTAGGTGTAATTGATAAATCGTACATTGTACATGTAGTTCAGTATTTAACCTGCACCATCAATAGTGGCTGAAGGTGTGTAGTCCCTTGATGGTCTGTTTACATCCATTTCTTCAAAACAAAATTTGTGTAATCTGCTTCTAAAAAAAAATAAAGCTAATAAAGCTTTCAGAATTTGCAGATTATTGACATTTGGGATTAAATTAATGTTAGATCTACAATCATGTTCCTCATTTTTTTTTTGGTTACATTATATAAAATTTAATTATATTGTTTAGGAAAAAAAGTGTTAAAATGCTAAAAAATGGGACTGCCTTGAGTTTGTAATCATGTACAAGCATAAAATATAAGTTCAATTTTTAATTTGTTTTTAGTATAGATGCCAGTCAAGAAACAGAACGGCTAGGCCGTCTGGTTAATCACAGTAAGAAAAATCAAAATTCTAAGATGGTTAAGAAGGAAGGTCTGCTTTACCTTTATGCATTGAGGTATATTAAATTAAGCAGTAGTTTCAGACAACCAAAGCATTAGGATTAGGTTGCTAGGCTAAAGTTTTAATAAAATTAATTGATTGATTTTGGGCTTTTGAAGACAGGGAACCCATCTCTTATCTGCAAATGTCTTAAGGGCTTTTCCAGAAAAAAAGGTACAGGGGGGTCGGAACGCAGGTCATTTTTTTTTCCTTGGTAGGGGGGGTTGAGGGTATTTCTATTTTGGTGGGTGTAGGTATGTTCTTATTAAAATAATCGCGGTTGTCTGTGTTTTTCTGTTTCTACATCGCCAAACACGGTGCTTTCGTCGACGTCCGTGCGATTTTTGACTGACAATTTTGTCGGAATGAATGCAAGGGGAATAACCGATCATCATAAACTTTGAATGGTTTACGCCCGAAAGTTCCGAATGGGACTGGTTGCCGAGTTTCTCCAGATTGCGTTGCTGTCTCATTAACCAGATGTTGTAAAAGCCCGAGTATACCGAAAATGCAACTAAAGGTCAACTTTTTGTCCGATTTTTGTAAGCGTGATAGCGTCTGTTTTCGTTATCGTACGTAGCACTGCCGTAGCATACATCAATAAAATGAAATACAGCAAAGTCCTAAGACAATTACCTGTCATTTATAGAAATTTCTTGCTGTATAGTTTTAATTTACCAGGTTAAAATGCCGTTTGAAGTAGCATGCTTTGATCTGAACTCGGCACTCGGCGGACAGAAAACTCTAAATTAAAAATATAAAGAGGAATGGTGACTAATCGCGACCTATAAATTATTAAATCAATCATAATATTACGTCTTCGGTCCAATTTTCAGCTTTTAAATCCACCGGGAACAAATTTGTAAATTTGTGTCACCTTTTTCGGTGACAAAATGCCGAAAAGTGGGGGGGGGGGGGGGGGGGTGGAAGCAACTCGACGTACGCTTTGAAAAATATTTAGCATCTGCCTGTCAAAGTAGAATAGATACGACCTTCCAAGCAATATTTTACCCACATGTTTCAGGATAATCATTTTCCAAATTGCAGTTTATGTTAAGTGGAATATGTCGAAAATGAAATAGCTTAAGATTATTTCCTTTTTATTTTGTTTTTATTGCAACCCAGACAGGAGCATCGTTTTATTGCAGTCGTGTAGAGATGAATTAACACGTGTTTTCACGTCTATGAAGGAATGCACCTACCATCGTTAAGTTTTTCCCCCCACACCTAATGATTGGATTGTAATAGGTGTGTTGCTTTGATACACGGGGCCACCCACCTGTCAATTAAGTTAATCACACACCCACCTGTCAATTAAGTTAATCACATCAGGCGTTCAAAGGAATGACAATTGACACTGAATTCTCGCATTGTGCACGTCTGATTGTTGAATTTCTAGACAATTATATTATCTGTCAAATGAACAATTGTGTGAACCCAAAAATAAAACTGGAACGTCACAATAACGAGGTCAAAATATGTTGCAAATTGTTTTTATGGTTTTTAATGTATTGGAAATAAGTATTTTCTCACTGATAATTAGTGGTAAACATATACTGCACGTGCGAGTCATACATGTAAATCGCGGTTACCCGCCCCTTTAAGGGAGGTAACACCACTTAATTCGCAATCGGCGAATTCACTCATACATATTTCACAAAGAGTGAAAGTTCACCCATCTTTTTAAAAGCAGGGCAGAACACTGGGAAATAGATACTGTAAATTCAGAAATTATTGTGTGAACTTATTATTGCGATTTGGGGACCTCTGACAAAACTGAGGTTTAATTTTTGCGATTGCCGAAGTGGTCTTAACAATATTTTGGCGTATATTGTTTTATTTACAAGATTGCTTACAAATCATTGGCCAACAGCGAAAACAGTTTAATTATATTAATGTCCATATCTAAACACGCTTTCATAGGCAAAACAATGTGTACACATCAAGGTTATTGGGGATTAAACACATTATCATTGTTATCAACCCATATCAAACAAAGAAGCCATAAAAATCAATCAATACAATTTTACACTTAGTTAATATCGTCAAAATGTAATAAAAAGGCCTTACGGTTCAGGTGTTAATTGCTGAACAAACATCTTAAAACACCTGTATGAGACCCCAGATAAGACATCACTATTTATAGCTGACATGGGAGAAAAGACACAAAACTAAAATGTGAGGTTTTATTATTGCCAATGTCTGTCCCACACATTTTTCGCATTAATAAAAACATCGCAATAATTTCAGAATCTGGTTAATTGTTGAAAATTTTCATAACATTTTTCTCAGTAACTGCATATCACAGTGACTTGAAATTCAGTATACATGTATATCTTCAGTTTGAGGTCCTTTATTGCAAGTATCAAATTAGGTCTGTCTGATATCTACTTCCTGTTTACCAACATAGTTAATGTTGGGGGTAGCGAACATGATAGGTAGGTATGATATCATAAAACACATGCAAGACATGGGATCAATACTGTATATTTATCAATGTATTGTTACACCTCTTACTTTCCAGGGACATTAATATTGGGGAGGAGATCACGTATGACTATGGTGTAAATGTCTCATTTAATGTTCAGGTAGTATACTTAATATAAATAAAGGTTATGGTAGATCACCAGCATGCAAGAGCTAAGGCTTTGCTCCATAACATATTCTACCTTATGGATTCTCCTGAATTTACAACAGTATTTCTGTATTTTTTACTAGTCTATTTGTTCCTTACTATAGCCTTTACACCCACCCTTCATAGCAATAAGTAAAACATGGTAAGATTATTACAACAGGGTTACCTCAAAGCAAGACAGTATTGAGATAGGTCTTACAAAATTATGTCTGTATAATATAGACGATAAGATTTTAACACATAAATAGTACCATTCATGCTTTGTGCTTTCTGATCATTCAATTTGTGTATTTGTGACCCCTAATTGTATATTATATTTATTAAATTGAATGATGAATAATAGCAGATGAAAGCAATTTATTAAATGAAGATGTACAAAACATATCAATTTCTGGAATTTTATGATAATAACAAAGTAATAGAAAGTTTGGTCTGATGAAGCCTGGGTTGGACTGAAAGTCAGGCATATTTCAAAACAATTTGGCACAGTCTGTAATATTACAGTACAAACATTTACTGTGGTAAATTGTTGATTTTCTGAAATGATATACATGTAATAAAGACCTTGGTTGCTTTCGTTTGTAAAAATGCCAATGAAAGTTATTAAACATTGTAGATAATTTATTTTATGACTTAAAAAGCAAAATTTACTATACTACTCCAATGACCTAAACCTTTAATCATGTTAATAGGAGAAATTGGGAACCACAACGGTTTCAGTTAATTTGTGCAACATATTTTGTGAAAGCTTTGTGGTACATGTATTTAAAAACAGTAGATACAGCATTTGGGGTGCAGAGATTGTTTGACTGCCTTCATATACAATGATCTATTTGGTGATTTTTTTTGTTCTTGTATTTTTAGCATGGTAATATTTTCTGGTGATGGTTTAAGTATATTTAGTTCATCAGTTATTTTAAGCATGTAAAGTTTAGTTAAGGGCAAGCCAAATTGTATTTTTTTCTCCAACAAAAAAATGTTAAGATTTATTTTAACTCTACCTTGTTGGCACAAATGTACAACAAATATATGAGCAACAATAACATTTCAGATTGTCAAACAGAAAGACAATTGATCAACCTAGGGTAATTTCGCTTGGCTCCTTCTAGTACCATAGTTGATTTGTACCAATGCCTCAAATTTCTTTGTCCGAAATTAACCCATATCCATTATTCCTATCTGTGTAGAGATCCTCTCTGAATCATATCAGATTAAATGCTAAAAGATGACTGGAATCTTATTTCTGACTTTGGTTTCATGATTATATGATAGTGAAGTAGGACATGTTCTAAATAGATCCCTTGTCTTAATTAAATTTTGACTTTTATATTTTTAAGTAATACCAAACAAAATTGGTCTGTAGAGACATCATGATGTCCTCATAACAGTCAGATATTCCTCATTTTACCTTGACCTTGATGTTTAAGAGAGCTGGTGGTGTAGTGGTTAATTCGTCAGACTGGTATGCCAAAGGTTCATTGTTAGATCCTTGGAAAGGGTGAAAATTTCATGGACCTATTTCCAATTCTCTCTTGACACCTTTCATGCCTTTTGAGATAATAAAAATAACAAAGTTCCAGGCAATGAATTTTGCTACGCCTGATGTGCGTTTCGTCTATTAAAGACTCATCAGAGGCGCTCTGACCAAAAGGCTGAAATGACAAACACAATAAATGAATATGAAGAGCAAACAATTATAACACCAAATAATGTCAAATAGAAATCCAAAATATGATTTAGATCAACCTATGCCTGGTGGTAGGAAGAAACTTAGATTTTGACAGTTTAGAAATTTACACAGAAAATTTCATGGCTTTGAAGTATTCGTCAACGCAAAAGTGTTGAATCTGGAGCGGGACAACTTCGGGGAATAAAACTCCACCAGCAGTGCTGACCATCACGGGTGTTAGAAATAAAAATGATGCCTTTTGAGAGGATGGTCTTGAGAAACGATGGATGCAGGTCCTCCGTAGAGGACAAAAAAGGTTGGCCCATGTAAAGGAAGAGCTCTACAGACCAATTTTGTTTGGTATTACTTAAAGAGCAATACCCCTTTGTAGAATTTGATAAGAGTAAGCTCCTTGGGGCCACTACAGAGGCCACTCTCACATCCAGCTAACTAGAGAGGGGTTAATATAAGCTTAAGCTTGGTTTCCAATCTAGTATAAATAAATATGTTTAGAATAAGCTTGAATGACATTTTTGTGCATATTGTTTATATATATACATGTACATATTTATAGGTACAAGCCAGTCTGATATCTGTCATATGACCTTAACCTAAATTTCTTGTTTGTGTGATATGTTTGTCACTTTTGGCATTGCATCGGATTTCTCAGCAACAAACGATAGTGCCTTAAAGACGAAAACTGAAATTAAAGCATTTTATTAATCTTGTGGCTGTGCCCTTAATTGCAAATTATATTAGTTGAAAATTTTGTTTTTCATGTTTCTTATTACTGTAAAGTCAGAAATTATTGTAAGCATTGTTTTACTAAATTTAATCACTATTTTAAATGATGTGAAAGCAACCTATTTGTATTATGAAATAAGTATACAAGAATTGAATGCAAGTAATTTTACGACAGCACACATGAGTTGTTGAATTATATGGAGTGGGTCTGTCATTGTTGTCTTCTGTTTTAATTTGGTTCTTCCATATAAATAGCAGAACAATATATATATGTTTCTACAGTTGTAAGAAGGTTTCATATGTTTTGTTTCGCCCACAGTCATTGCAGGCTCGACACACAAATCTGTCATCTTGCGTCATCTGGATGCCAAGTTTCAATATCTACATCTACTAAAACACTCATTGCATTTCTCATTTACAACATTTTTTCTGCTTTCATGACTATTTGAAAAAAAAAAGAAAAATCACAATAATTTCTGAATTTACAGTATGTATTATTTATAAACTTGCTTTTTGCAATGATTGGACAATTCTGTTTAGTTCTGTTTACACCATTTATTAACTCGCCCTAAACAAAGTTTGGGGACTTATTGTTTTTAATACTGTTTCTTATTATAAAGTCGCCCAAAACAAAGTTTGGGGGACTTATTGTTTTTACACCGTTTCTTATTATTTAGTCGCCCAAAACAAAGTTTGGGGGACTTGTTGTTTTTACATTTGGGAGACTTATTGTTATCACAAAAAATTTAAACATAGTCTGATTTTAATGAAATTTGGTACACAGGTAGATTAGGGTCCCCTGAGTGTGCCAATGCTTTTGGAATTTTTCTGCAACTTCCTGTTTCAAAATGGCGGCTGTTTCCAGACATTTCTGAAAATAGCCAACGAATCTTCACGAACATCGGTTATCTAATTAAATTAGGTATTCTGAGTTCAAAAGTGCAATCAGAATTTTGATACCTTTTTCTTTTTCTTTTAGAATGGCGGCCATTTTTACTACACTCCATCCCAGTTAAATTTTGAACTTTGTCTGATTTCAACGAAATTTGATTTCTTGGTTTATTTTGACATACTAAATTAAATGGAATACTATCCAAGGTGATTATGGGCGACTTCTGTGTATCCCAATGCAATCATACCTAGTTATTCATTTTTTTATTGATCTTGAAACTTTTCGGAATTTTTTACCAACAAAGGTTCGTACGAGCATTCTGATATTTGACATATTGAATATTTGAGTTTCAAAGTTTTGCATATCGGTTTTAAAATTTTCAAGATGGCAGCTGTTTCAAAATGGCCACCGTCCGAAAATACAGATAAATTAGGGTCCCCTGAGTGTGCCACTGCTTTCAGATTTTTTTTTACTATTGATTTCAAAATTGATTTCAAAATGGTGGCCATTTCTGAAAATTTCTTTAAAAAGCAGAATATTTAAGTTTGTCGTATCATCATGAAAATGGGGGTAAATCAGGTATGCTGAGTTTATTGGTGCAATCAGAATTATGATACCACTTCCTGTTTCAAAATGACAGCCATTTTTACTACATTCCCTTCAGTAAAATTGTGAACTTTGTCCGATTTCATCGAAATTTAATTTCTAGGTATATTTTGTCATACTGTATTAAATGGAATAATATCTTTCTTACATTCAGACATATTCTTGTTTCTCCATCATAATCTTGTCCGTAACATTACAGGAACAAGCCTTAATAGAATTCAATGAAATTTTGCACAGTTGTAGATGTACATTAGAAGGGTTGCAATCATCAAAATTTTTTGTATGTGGCCATTCCAAAATGGCCACCACTTTACTACATGTACTACACCCACCCAAAAATGAGAAAAAAAATTATTAAATGATGTCCAATTTCAATGAAAATTTGTATAATGTGGATAAGGGTGTTGTGAGTGAACATCAACTTTCGGAATTTTTGTGCGACCGCAATGAACTACTATCCAAAGCCAGGTTTGGGTGACTTCTGTGTTGGCATCCCAACACTATTATTACTATTTACCCTCCCGAACTATGTTAAATTATTGGTTTTGTGAAATAGTTCGGGCTGCTGTTGTTATGAAATGTGTATCACGTTTTGAGGACTACAGTGTAAGTCCTCATACATGTCATAAGTCCAGTTCATTGCCTGTGGATATGTGATCAAGACCCAAATCTTGCACCTTCATTCATATAGACATGTGATGGTTATGTCTTATTATTACATTGATATTCAATTTCTTAAATGTATTAACAGCTGTATAAAGTATTATTTATTTATTAACAGATATGACATATAAAGCAGACGATACCCCTTTTGGTCTTGGACATGAAAAACAGGTACATTTTTCCCATTAGTAATTTAAAACAATTATACTTCTCTTAATAAAAAAAGTTATGGTTGTTCTTTGTTTCAACGAAGTAAGGGACCATACATAAATGTTATTGTCCATACATCTATATCATTATGAATTTAAACCAAATTTTCAATACACCGAGTATTAATGAGTCTACTGAACCCTATTTTTCAATGTCACATCAAAGTTCAAGATCACCATTGAATTTTAGTAGATGTTTCTATGTGTGGGTGTGTTTGTAAACAAAGTCGATTCAATAAAGTTCCTTTTACAGAAGAAGAAAAAAATCAATATATTTTGTACAAAAATATGCTATTCGTAATAAATCTCTGTTGGTATGAATTGTGCTTTAGGTTATCTCCTTAAAATTTAATTGTTTTATGAAACTCTTATTTATAATTTTGGATCCATTTGCTATCAGTACAATCCTAATTTCAATTATTATAGGGCGCAATTTGAAAATTTATAAATTTTGTTTGATCCAGGAAGAAGGACAGCAGGAACAGATTGCTGATGTGCAGGTATGTTGAATGAATAGATTTTGAGTAGTCAAATTGGTTTTATGCCCCGCCTACGAAAGAAGGGGGCATATAGTGTTTGGGTAAGTAAGTTTGTCCGTTCGTCTTTGTCCGTCCTCGAATCGGGTTTACCTACAGGTTGAAGTTATTTTCCATGAAGGAAATGTGATCATGAAACTTAATATGCATATGCAACAGGATCGCAACAAACTTAAATCATCATAAAATTTTACTTGGCTCATCACCTTAATGGTTGATTGAACACAAAAAAGGGGGTGTTTAATTTCTACAAAGGAGGGGTGGGGGGCACTGTGTCCTCAGACACATTTTCTTGTCTTATTTGTCTGCCCTCTGATTTTACAATTTTTAGGCTAAACTCGACATTTTCACACTTTTATAACGGATTTCTTGTCTAATACCAAAAAGATAGATTTCAAATTTTGTATACAGTTTTAGTATGTTAAGTTGAACAGTGCCTCCCGTTTCCAAGTTTGTAGCACATCTACTTCCTGTTCTCAGAGCTATTTTTAGAGCTCAATTTCAATGTTACAATGGGGGTTTCAACTTTTTGTTTCTTCTTGCATTTGTCTGATAATTTATGAAGTTTGTTGTCTATTTGTTTCATCCAGGAAGAAGGATGAATTGTGCTTTAGGTTATCTCCTTAAAATTTAATTGTTTTATGAAACTCTTATTTCTAATTTTGGATCCATTTGCTATCAGTACAATCCTAATTTCAATTATTATAGGGCGCAATTTGAAAATTTATAAATTTTGTTTGATCCAGGAAGAAGGACAGCAGGAACAGATTGCTGATGTGCAGGTATGTTGAATGAATAGATTTTGAGTAGTCAAATTGGTTTTATGCCCCGCCTACGAAAGAACGGGGCATATAGTGTTTGGGTAAGTAAGTTTGTCCGTTCGTCTTTGTCCGTCCTCGAATCGGGTTTACCTACAGGTTGAAGTTATTTTCCATGAAGGAAATGTGATCATGAAACTTAATATGCATATGCAACAGGATCGCAACAAACTTAAATCATCATAAAATTTTACTTGGCTCATCACCTTAATGGTTGATTGAACACAAAAAAGGGGGTGTTTAATTTCTACAAAGGAGGGGTGGGGGCACTGTGTCCTCCGACACATTTTCTTGTCTTATTTGTCTGCCCTCTGATTTTACAATTTTTAGGCTAAACTCGACATTTTCACACTTTTATAACGGATTTCTTGTCTAATACCAAAAAGATAGATTTCAAATTTTGTATACAGTTTTAGTATGTTAAGTTGAACAGTGCCTCCCATTTCCAAGTTTGTAGCACATCTACTTCCTGTTCTCAGAGCTATTTTTAGAGCTCAATTTCAATGTTACAATGGGGGTTGCAACTTTTTGTTTCTTCTTGCATTTGTCTGATAATTTATGAAGTTTGTTGTCTATTTGTTTCATCCAGGAAGAAGGATGAATTGTGCTTTAGGTTATCTCCTTAAAATTTAATTGTTTTATGAAACTCTTATTTCTAATTTTGGATCCATTTGCTATCAGTACAATCCTAATTTCAATTATTATAGGGCGCAATTTGAAAATTTATAAATTTTGTTTGATCCAGGAAGGACAGCAGGAACAGATTGCTGATGTGCAGGTATGTTGAATGAATAGATTTTGAGTAGTCAAATTAGTTTTATGCCCCGCCTACGAAAGAACGGGGCATATAGTGTTTGGGTAAGTAAGTTTGTCCGTTCGTCTTTGTCCGTCCTCGAATCGGGTTTACCTACAGGTTGAAGTTATTTTCCATGAAGGAAATGTGATCATGAAACTTAATATGCATATGCAACAGGATCGCAACAAACTTAAATCATCATAATATTTTACTTGGCTCATCACCTTAATGGATGATTGAACACAAAAAAGTGGGTGTTTAATTTCTACAAAGGATGGGTGGGGGGCACTGTGTCCTCGGACACATTTTCTTGTCTTATTTGTCTGCCCTCTGATTTTACAATTTTTAGGCTAAACTCGACATTTTCACACTTTTATAACGGATTTCTTGTCTAATACCAAAAAGATAGATTTCAAATTTTGTATACAGTTTTAGTATGTTAAGTTGAACAGTGCCTCCCATTTCCAAGTTTGTAGCACATCTACTTCCTGTTCTCAGAGCTATTTTTAGAGCTCAATTTCAATGTTACAATGGGGGTTGCAACTTTTTGTTTCTTCTTGCATTTGTCTGATAATTTATGAAGTTTGTTGTCTATTTGTTTCATCCAGGAAGAAGGATGAATTGTGCTTTAGGTTATCTCCTTAAAATTTAATTGTTTTATGAAACTCTTATTTCTAATTTTGGATCCATTTGCTATCAGTACAATCCTAATTTCAATTATTATAGGGCGCAATTTGAAAATTTATAAATTTTGTTTGATCCAGGAAGAAGGACAGCAGGAACAGATTGCTGATGTGCAGGTATGTTGAATGAATAGATTTTGAGTAGTCAAATTGGTTTTATGCCCCGCCTACGAAAGAAGGGGGCATATAGTGTTTGGGTAAGTAAGTTTGTCCGTTCGTCTTTGTCCGTCCTCGAATCGGGTTTACCTACAGGTTGAAGTTATTTTCCATGAAGGAAATGTGATCATGAAACTTAATATGCATATGCAACAGGATCGCAACAAACTTAAATCATCATAAAATTTTACTTGGCTCATCACCTTAATGGTTGATTGAACACAAAAAAGGGGGTGTTTAATTTCTACAAAGGAGGGGTGGGGGGCACTGTGTCCTCGGACACATTTTCTTGTCTTATTTGTCTGCCCTCTGATTTTACAATTTTTAGGCTAAACTCGACATTTTCACACTTTTATAACGGATTTCTTGTCTAATACCAAAAAGATAGATTTCAAATTTTGTATACAGTTTTAGTATGTTAAGTTGAACAGTGCCTCCCATTTCCAAGTTTGTAGCACATCTACTTCCTGTTCTCAGAGCTATTTTTAGAGCTCAATTTCAATGTTACAATGGGGATTGCAACTTTTTGTTTCTTCTTGCATTTGTCTGATAATTTATGAAGTTTGTTGTCTATTTGTTTCATCCAGGAAGAAGGATGAATTGTGCTTTAGGTTATCTCCTTAAAATTTAATTGTTTTATGAAACTCTTATTTATAATTCTGGATCCATTTGCTATCAGTACAATCCTAATTTCAATTATTATAGGGCGCAATTTGAAAATTTATAAATTTTGTTTGATCCAGGAAGAAGGACAGCAGGAACAGATTGCTGATGTGCAGGTATGTTGAAGGAATAGATTTTGAGTAGTCAAATTGGTTTTATGCCCCGCCTACGAAAGAAGGGGGCATATAGTGTTTGGGTAAGTAAGTTTGTCCGTTCGTCTTTGTCCGTCCTTGAATCGGGTTTACCTACAGGTTGAAGTTATTTTCCATGAAGGAAATGTGATCATAAACTTAATATGCATATGCAACAGGATCGCAACAAACTTAAATCATCATAAAATTTTACTTGGCTCATCACCTTAATGGTTGATTGAACACAAAAAGGGGGTGTTTAATTTCTACAAAGGAGGGGTGGGGGGCACTGTGTCCTCTGACACATTTTCTTGTCTTATTTGTCTGCCCTCTGATTTTACAATTTTTAGGCTAAACTCGACATTTTCACACTTTTATAACGGATTTCTTGTCTAATACCAAAAAGATAGATTTCAAATTTTGTATACAGTTTTAGTATGTTAAGTTGAACAGTGCCTCCCATTTCCAAGTTTGTAGCACATCTACTTCCTGTTCTCAGAGCTATTTTTAGAGCTCAATTTCAATGTTACAATGGGGGTTGCAACTTTTTGTTTCTTCTTGCATTTGTCTGATAATTTATGAAGTTTGTTGTCTATTTGTTTCATCCAGGAAGAAGGATGAATTGTGCTTTAGGTTATCTCCTTAAAATTTAATTGTTTTATGAAACTCTTATTTCTAATTTTGGATCCATTTGCTATCAGTACAATCCTAATTTCAATTATTATAGGGCGCAATTTGAAAATTAATAAATTTTGTTTGATCCAGGAAGAAGGACAGCAGGAACAGATTGCTGATGTGCAGGTATGTTGAAGGAATAGATTTTGAGTAGTCAAATTGGTTTTATGCCCCGCCTACGAAAGAACGGGGCATATAGTGTTTGGGTAAGTAAGTTTGTCCGTTCGTCTTTGTCCGTCCTCGAATCGGGTTTACCTACAGGTTGAAGTTATTTTCCATGAAGGAAATGTGATCATGAAACTTAATATGCATATGCAACAGGATCGCAACAAACTTAAATCATCATAAAATTTTACTTGGCTCATCACCTTAATGGTTGATTGAACACAAAAAAGGGGGTGTTTAATTTCTACAAAGGAGGGGTGGGGGCACTGTGTCCTCCGACACATTTTCTTGTCTTATTTGTCTGCCCTCTGATTTTACAATTTTTAGGCTAAACTCGACATTTTCACACTTTTATAACGGATTTCTTGTCTAATACCAAAAAGATAGATTTCAAATTTTGTATACAGTTTTAGTATGTTAAGTTGAACAGTGCCTCCCATTTCCAAGTTTGTAGCACATCTACTTCCTGTTCTCAGAGCTATTTTTAGAGCTCAATTTCAATGTTACAATGGGGGTTGCAACTTTTTGTTTCTTCTTGCATTTGTCTGATAATTTATGAAGTTTGTTGTCTATTTGTTTCATCCAGGAAGAAGGATGAATTGTGCTTTAGGTTATCTCCTTAAAATTTAATTGTTTTATGAAACTCTTATTTCTAATTTTGGATCCATTTGCTATCAGTACAATCCTAATTTCAATTATTATAGGGCGCAATTTGAAAATTTATAAATTTTGTTTGATCCAGGAAGGACAGCAGGAACAGATTGCTGATGTGCAGGTATGTTGAATGAATAGATTTTGAGTAGTCAAAGTAGTTTTATGCCCCGCCTACGAAAGAACGGGGCATATAGTGTTTGGGTAAGTAAGTTTGTCCGTTCGTCTTTGTCCGTCCTCGAATCGGGTTTACCTACAGGTTGAAGTTATTTTCCATGAAGGAAATGTGATCATGAAACTTAATATGCATATGCAACAGGATCGCAACAAACTTAAATCATCATAATATTTTACTTGGCTCATCACCTTAATGGATGATTGAACACAAAAAAGTGGGTGTTTAATTTCTACAAAGGATGGGGGGGGGGGGCACTGTGTCCTCGGACACATTTTCTTGTCTTATTTGTCTGCCCTCTGATTTTACAATTTTTAGGCTAAACTCGACATTTTCACACTTTTATAACGGATTTCTTGTCTAATACCAAAAAGATAGATTTCAAATTTTGTATACAGTTTTAGTATGTTAAGTTGAACAGTGCCTCCCATTTCCAAGTTTGTAGCACATCTACTTCCTGTTCTCAGAGCTATTTTTAGAGCTCAATTTCAATGTTACAATGGGGGTTGCAACTTTTTGTTTCTTCTTGCATTTGTCTGATAATTTATGAAGTTTGTTGTCTATTTGTTTCATCCAGGAAGAAGGATGAATTGTGCTTTAGGTTATCTCCTTAAAATTTAATTGTTTTATGAAACTCTTATTTCTAATTTTGGATCCATTTGCTATCAGTACAATCCTAATTTCAATTATTATAGGGCGCAATTTGAAAATTTATAAATTTTGTTTGATCCAGGAAGAAGGACAGCAGGAACAGATTGCTGATGTGCAGGTATGTTGAATGAATAGATTTTGAGTAGTCAAATTGGTTTTATGCCCCGCCTACGAAAGAAGGGGGCATATAGTGTTTGGGTAAGTAAGTTTGTCCGTTCGTCTTTGTCCGTCCTCGAATCGGGTTTACCTACAGGTTGAAGTTATTTTCCATGAAGGAAATGTGATCATGAAACTTAATATGCATATGCAACAGGATCGCAACAAACTTAAATCATCATAAAATTTTACTTGGCTCATCACCTTAATGGTTGATTGAACACAAAAAAGGGGGTGTTTAATTTCTACAAAGGAGGGGTGGGGGGCACTGTGTCCTCGGACACATTTTCTTGTCTTATTTGTCTGCCCTCTGATTTTACAATTTTTAGGCTAAACTCAACATTTTCACACTTTTATAACGGATTTCTTGTCTAATACCAAAAAGATAGATTTCAAATTTTGTATACAGTTTTAGTATGTTAAGTTGAACAGTGCCTCCCATTTCCAAGTTTGTAGCACATCTACTTCCTGTTCTCAGAGCTATTTTTAGAGCTCAATTTCAATGTTACAATGGGGATTGCAACTTTTTGTTTCTTCTTGCATTTGTCTGATAATTTATGAAGTTTGTTGTCTATTTGTTTCATCCAGGAAGAAGGATGAATTGTGCTTTAGGTTATCTCCTTAAAATTTAATTGTTTTATGAAACTCTTATTTATAATTCTGGATCCATTTGCTATCAGTACAATCCTAATTTCAATTATTATAGGGCGCAATTTGAAAATTTATAAATTTTGTTTGATCCAGGAAGAAGGACAGCAGGAACAGATTGCTGATGTGCAGGTATGTTGAAGGAATAGATTTTGAGTAGTCAAATTGGTTTTATGCCCCGCCTACGAATGAAGGGGGCATATAGTGTTTGGGTAAGTAAGTTTGTCCGTTCGTCTTTGTCCGTCCTTGAATCGGGTTTACCTACAGGTTGAAGTTATTTTCCATGAAGGAAATGTGATCATAAACTTAATATGCATATGCAACAGGATCGCAACAAACTTAAATCATCATAAAATTTTACTTGGCTCATCACCTTAATGGTTGATTGAACACAAAAAGGGGGTGTTTAATTTCTACAAAGGAGGGGTGGGGGGCACTGTGTCCTCTGACACATTTTCTTGTCTTATTTGTCTGCCCTCTGATTTTACAATTTTTAGGCTAAACTCGACATTTTCACACTTTTATAACGGATTTCTTGTCTAATACCAAAAAGATAGATTTCAAATTTTGTATACAGTTTTAGTATGTTAAGTTGAACAGTGCCTCCCATTTCCAAGTTTGTAGCACATCTACTTCCTGTTCTCAGAGCTATTTTTAGAGCTCAATTTCAATGTTACAATGGGGGTTGCAACTTTTTGTTTCTTCTTGCATTTGTCTGATAATTTATGAAGTTTGTTGTCTATTTGTTTCATCCAGGAAGAAGGATGAATTGTGCTTTAGGTTATCTCCTTAAAATTTAATTGTTTTATGAAACTCTTATTTATAATTTTGGATCCATTTGCTATCAGTACAATCCTAATTTCAATTATTATAGGGCGCAATTTGAAAATTAATAAATTTTGTTTGATCCAGGAAGAAGGACAGCAGGAACAGATTGCTGATGTGCAGGTATGTTGAAGGAATAGATTTTGAGTAGTCAAATTGGTTTTATGCCCCGCCTACGAAAGAAGGGGGCATATAGTGTTTGGGTAAGTAAGTTTGTCCGTTCGTCTTTGTCCGTCCTTGAATCGGGTTTACCTACAGGTTGAAGTTATTTTCCATGAAGGAAATGTGATCATAAACTTAATATGCATATGCAACAGGATCGCAACAAACTTAAATCTTCATAAAATTTTACTTGGCTCATCACCTTAATGGTTGATTGAACACAAAAAAGGGAGTGTTTAATTTCTACAAAGGAGGGGTGGGGGGCACTGTGTCCTCTGACACATTTTCTTGTCTTATTTGTCTGCCCTCTGATTTTACAATTTTTAGGCTAAACTCGACATTTTCACACTTTTATAACGGATTTCTTGTCTAATACCAAAAAGATAGATTTCAAATTTTGTGTACAGTTTTAGTATGTAAAGTTGAACAGTGCCTCCCATTTCCAAGTTTGTAGCACATCTACTTCCTGTTCTCAGAGCTATTTTTAGAGCTCAATTTCAATGTTACAATGGGGGTTGCAACTTTTTGTTTCTTCTTGCATTTGTCTGATAATTTATGAAGTTTGTTGTCTATTTGTTTCATCCAGGAAGAAGGATGAATTGTGCTTTAGGTTATCTCCTTAAAATTTAATTGTTTTATGAAACTCTTATTTATAATTTTGGATCCATTTGCTATCAGTACAATCCTAATTTCAATTATTATAGGGCGCAATTTGAAAATTTATAAATTTTGTTTGATCCAGGAAGGACGGCAGGAACAGATTGCTGATGTGCAGGTATGTTGAATGAATAGATTTTGAGTAGTCAAATTGGTTTTATGCCCCGCCTACGAAAGAAGGGGGCATATAGTGTTTGGGTAAGTAAGTTTGTCCGTTCGTCTTTGTCCGTCCTTCTCGAATCGGGTTTACCTACAGGTTGAAGTTATTTTCCATGAAGGAAATGTGATCATGAAACTTAATATGCATATGCAACAGGATCGCAACAAACTTAAATCATCATAAAATTTTACTTGGCTCATCACCTTAATGGTTGATTGAACACAAAAAAGGGGGTGTTTAATTTCTACAAAGGAGGGGTGGGGGGCACTGTGTCCTCTGACACATTTTCTTGTCTTATTTGTCTGCCCTCTGATTTTACAATTTTTAGGCTAAACTCGACATTTTCACACTTTTATAACGGATTTCTTGTCTAATACCAAAAAGATAGATTTCAAATTTTGTGTACAGTTTTAGTATGTAAAGTTGAACAGTGCCTCCCATTTCCAAGTTTGTAGCACATCTACTTCCTGTTCTCAGAGCTATTTTTAGAGCTCAATTTCAATGTTACAATGGGGGTTGCAACTTTTTGTTTCTTCTTGCATTTGTCTGATAATTTATGAAGTTTGTTGTCTTTGTTTCATCCAGGAAGAAGGATGAATTGTGCTTTAGGTTATCTCCTTAAAATTTAATTGTTTTATGAAACTCTTATTTCTAATTTTGGATCCATTTGCTATCAGTACAATCCTAATTTCAATTATTATAGGGCGCAATTTGAAAATTTATAAATTTTGTTTGATCCAGGAAGAAGGACAGCAGGAACAGATTGCTGATGTGCAGGTATGTTGAATGAATAGATTTTGAGTAGTCAAATTGGTTTTATGCCCCGCCTACGAAAGAAGGGGGCATATAGTGTTTAGGTAAGTAAGTTTGTCCGTTCGTCTTTGTCTGTCCTTGAATCGGGTTTACCTACAGGTTGAAGTTATTTTCCATGAAGGAAATGTGATCATGAAACTTAATATGCATATGCAACAGGATCGCAACAAACTTAAATAATCATAAAATTTTACTTGGCTCATCACCTTAATGGTTGATTGAACACAAAAAAGGGGGTGTTTAATTTCTACAAAGGAGGGGTGGGGGCACTGTGTCCTCGGACACATTTTCTTGTCTTATTTGTCTGCCCTCTGATTTTACAATTTTTAGGCTAAACTCGACATTTTCACACTTTTATAACGGATTTCTTGTCTAATACCAAAAAGATAGATTTCAAATTTTGTATACAGTTTTAGTATGTTAAGTTGAACAGTGCCTCCCATTTCCAAGTTTGTAGCACATCTACTTCCTGTTCTCAGAGCTATTTTTAGAGCTCAATTTCAATGTTACAATGGGGGTTGCAACTTTTTGTTTCTTCTTGCATTTGTCTGATAATTTATGAAGTTTGTTGTCTATTTGTTTCATCCAGGAAGAAGGATGAATTGTGCTTTAGGTTATCTCCTTAAAATTTAATTGTTTTATGAAACTCTTATTTATAATTTTGGATCCATTTGCTATCAGTACAATCCTAATTTCAATTATTATAGGGCGCAATTTGAAAATTTATAAATTTTGTTTGATCCAGGAAGAAGGACAGCAGGAACAGATTGCTGATGTGCAGGTATGTTGAATGAATAGATTTTGAGTAGTCAAATTGGTTTTATGCCCCGCCTACGAAAGAAGGGGGCATATAGTGTTTGGGTAAGTAAGTTTGTCCGTTCGTCTTTGTCCGTCCTTCTCGAATCGGGTTTACCTACAGGTTGAAGTTATTTTCCATGAAGGAAATGTGATCATGAAACTTAATATGCATATGCAACAGGATCGCAACAAACTTAAATCATCATAAAATTTTACTTGGCTCATCACCTTAATGGTTGATTGAACACAAAAAAGGGGGTGTTTAATTTCTACAAAGGAGGGGTGGGGGGCACTGTGTCCTCGGACACATTTTCTTGTCTTATTTGTCTGCCCTCTGATTTTACACTTTTTAGGCTAAACTCGACATTTTCACACTTTTATAACGGATTTCTTGTCTAATACCAAAAAAGATAGATTTCAAATTTTGTATACAGTTTTAGTATGTTAAGTTGAACAGTGCCTCCCATTTCCAAGTTTGTAGCACATCTACTTCCTGTTCTCGGAGCTATTTTTAGAGCTCAATTTCAATGTTACAATGGGGGTTGCAACTTTTTGTTTCTTCTTGCATTTGTCTGATAATTTATGAAGTTTGTTGTCTTTGTTTCATCCAGGAAGAAGGATGAATTGTGCTTTAGGTTATCTCCTTAAAATTTAATTGTTTTATGAAACTCTTATTTATAATTTTGGATCCATTTGCTATCAGTACAATCCTAATTTCAATTATCATAGGGCGCAATTTGAAAATTTATAAATTTTGTTTGATCCAGGAAGAAGGACAGCAGGAACAGATTGCTGATGTGCAGGTATGTTGAATGAATAGATTTTGAGTAGTCAAATTGGTTTTATGCCCCGCCTACAAAAGAAGGGGGCATATAGTGTTTGGGTAAGTAAGTTTGTCCGTTCGTCTTTGTCCGTCCTTGAATCGGGTTTACCTACAGGTTGAAGTTATTTTCCATGAAGGAAATGTGATCATGAAACTTAATATGCATATGCAACAGGATCGCAACAAACTTAAATAATCATAAAATTTTACTTGGCTCATCACCTTAATGGTTGATTGAACACAAAAAAGGGGGTGTTTAATTTCTACAAAGGAGGGGTGGGGGGCACTGTGTCCTCGGACACATTTTCTTGTCTTATTTGTCTGCCCTCTGATTTTACAATTTTTAGGCTAAACTCGACATTTTCACACTTTTATAACGGATTTCTTGTCTAATACCAAAAAGATAGATTTCAAATTTTGTATACAGTTTTAGTATGTTAAGTTGAACAGTGCCTCCCATTTCCAAGTTTGTAGCACATCTACTTCCTGTTCTCAGAGCTATTTTTAGAGCTCAATTTCAATGTTACATTGGGGGTTGCAACTTTTTGTTTCTTCTTGCATTTGTCTGATAATTTATGAAGTTTGTTGTCTATTTGTTTCATCCAGGAAGAAGGATGAATTGTGCTTTAGGTTATCTCCTTAAAATTTAATTGTTTTATGAAACTCTTATTTATAATTCTGGATCCATTTGCTATCAGTACAATCCTAATTTCAATTATTATAGGGCGCAATTTGAAAATTTATAAATTTTGTTTGATCCAGGAAGAAGGACAGCAGGAACAGATTGCTGATGTGCAGGTATGTTGAATGAATAGATTTTGAGTAGTCAAATTGGTTTTATGCCCCGCCTACAAAAGAAGGGGGCATATAGTGTTTGGGTAAGTAAGTTTGTCCGTTCGTCTTTGTCCGTCCTTGAATCGGGTTTACCTACAGGTTGAAGTTATTTTCCATGAAGGAAATGTGATCATGAAACTTAATATGCATATGCAACAGGATCGCAACAAACTTAAATAATCATAAAATTTTACTTGGCTCATCACCTTAATGGTTGATTGAACACAAAAAAGGGGGTGTTTAATTTCTACAAAGGAGGGGTGGGGGGCACTGTGTCCTCGGACACATTTTCTTGTCTTATTTGTCTGCCCTCTGATTTTACAATTTTTAGGCTAAACTCGACATTTTCACACTTTTATAACGGATTTCTTGTCTAATACCAAAAAGATAGATTTCAAATTTTGTATACAGTTTTAGTATGTTAAGTTGAACAGTGCCTCCCATTTCCAAGTTTGTAGCACATCTACTTCCTGTTCTCAGAGCTATTTTTAGAGCTCAATTTCAATGTTACATTGGGGGTTGCAACTTTTTGTTTCTTCTTGCATTTGTCTGATAATTTATGAAGTTTGTTGTCTATTTGTTTCATCCAGGAAGAAGGATGAATTGTGCTTTAGGTTATCTCCTTAAAATTTAATTGTTTTATGAAACTCTTATTTATAATTCTGGATCCATTTGCTATCAGTACAATCCTAATTTCAATTATTATAGGGCGCAATTTGAAAATTTATAAATTTTGTTTGATCCAGGAAGAAGGACAGCAGGAACAGATTGCTGATGTGCAGGTATGTTGAATGAATAGATTTTGAGTAGTCAAATTGGTTTTATGCCCCGCCTACAAAAGAAGGGGGCATATAGTGTTTGGGTAAGTAAGTTTGTCCGTTCGTCTTTGTCCGTCCTTGAATCGGGTTTACCTACAGGTTGAAGTTATTTTCCATGAAGGAAATGTGATCATGAAACTTAATATGCATATGCAACAGGATCGCAACAAACTTAAATAATCATAAAATTTTACTTGGCTCATCACCTTAATGGTTGATTGAACACAAAAAAGGGGGTGTTTAATTTCTACAAAGGAGGGGTGGGGGGCACTGTGTCCTCGGACACATTTTCTTGTCTTATTTGTCTGCCCTCTGATTTTACAATTTTTAGGCTAAACTCGACATTTTCACACTTTTATAACGGATTTCTTGTCTAATACCAAAAAGATAGATTTCAAATTTTGTATACAGTTTTAGTATGTTAAGTTGAACAGTGCCTCCCGTTTCCAAGTTTGTAGCACATCTACTTCCTGTTCTCAGAGCTATTTTTAGAGCTCAATTTCAATGTTACAATGGGGGTTGCAACTTTTTGTTTCTTCTTGCATTTGTCTGATAATTTATGAAGTTTGTTGTCTATTTGTTTCATCCAGGAAGAAGGACAGATTGCTAATATGCAGGTATGTTGAATAAATAGAATTTGATTAGTCAAACTGTTTTTGTCTCACCTGGCAAGACATAGCTATTACTTTCCGGTGGCAGCATAATATTAAAAACAAAAGATTATGGAATATGTGCCAGAAAGACACGATCCACATATTGACATGATTTTTATAAATGACAAAAAGCAAAAATTCAATGCGTGTGGCACTTTTCTGTAAGACTTTTGTGGAAAATGAGTTTCTTGAAAAGTATAACACCTAGGGATTTGATATTTGGTATGTACTCAGCTTGAGGTATGGTCTACTCAACTGTCACCATGCCTGTGACCCTGGTATACAGACACTTATACAAAATGCCACACCCGCTTTTAAAAGTTTGTTTGCTTGCATTTTAAAATTATTTTATATTTTACCTTTTTATTACAAAAATCCAGTACAAAAAAATTAGATACGCTAATTTGTCCATGTTTTATACTATGCCTCTGTGTTTAGTTGTTACAAATCGTCCTTGACTTTTGCTACGGGAATTTTACGTAACAAGTCAGCCATTTTAGTTTCTAAAGGGACCTTACGATGTTTACAAATGTTTGTCTGCTTTCGTGACGTCAATGGTATTCGGACAAACCGCGAGACTTTTCCCGCCTTAACTGCAGACGACATCACCCGAAAGATTTCGAATAGACAACCATCGATTGTTCCTAAAGTAAACTTCCGTTCTAATTAAGGTCAAATTTTAGTATGGAAAATGGCCCGATTAAAAATGTTAAAACCGCCTCATTTCAAAACGCTGAATATCTAGAGGAAATAATTGTTGATTTCAAAAATTACCCTTCTTGATCTACAAAAGGAGCATAAGCTGAATCATACGCGGTAAGCAGTTTTCATTAGTCTCGCAAAAAACACTCTACAATTTACGTCAACACTTACTATAGGATTAATGTCCACACAACTGACCCCATTTTCATTGTCCGGCAACTTTGTGGACTTACATGATTATTGGGAGGAAAATAAGTTAAGTGAAAAGTAAAATAGCTAGGCATCCGATATTTAGTATACAACTATGGTCTACTCATTCAAACAATTATATCCTGTATATATTACTATTAAATAATGAATTATTTGCCATGATTAAAGGAAATATAAGGAAAATGTAAAACATGTTTTTTTTTAATACAGATATCACCTATTCTTATTTTATTATGATAAGCCAGTATTATTGTCCATTTACAGTGATTTTGAAGGTCTGTCCAATTAAAATTGGCTTGGTCTGGTAAAAAATTTAGATTTTTTTACAATGGAATTAATGCAAATTTTTGTTTAAATTGGGTTTCAATCCGGTAAAATCAAAAGAACCTTCGGAATCACTGCATTTACCATGACCTAATTCGTCTACCAATTTTGCAGTGTAACTGGCTTGCCAATTTTAGAAATTGCTTAGCCGATTGGTTGAACAGAATAAAGCAGCAGACAAGGTAGAAGTGCAGAAACTTAAATATCTTACCGACTTTCTAAAATTGCCAAGCCAGTTACTTTCAAAAAGTTGAACAGTTGGAATTTGTGGACGACTAAGGTCATGGTAAATGGACAATAAATGTTAACTGATTCAGAAGAATTGTATAATGGTTGTATTTATTAATGTTCACTTGTCATTGATTTATTTTAAATTTCAGTGGTGCACAGTTGATCTTGATGATCTAACATTTACTGGTCTACGGAGGGATAAAAGAAAAATATGTAAGTTTCTCATTACATTACTTTACCTTTTTAGCTCACCTGACCCAAAGGGTCATGTGAGCTATTGTTATCACTTTGCGTCCGTCGTCGTCAACGTCTGTAAACTTTTTACATTTTAATCTTCTTCTCTCAAACCACTTGGCCAATTGACACCAAACTTGGCCATTATGTTCATTGGATGGACCTTTACAAAGTTTGTGTTTTTTATTTGGATTGGAAAACTAATATGGCTGCCACCGCAACACTTAGTTTAACATAGGACCCTATGGGAAAAAAGTTTAAAAGGGCTTCTTCTCTGAAACCGGTTAACCAATCAAAACAAAACTTACTAGCAATATTGTTTGGATGGTCCTTTATAAAGTTTACGTTTTCTATGCCAATTGGAAATTCAAAATGGCCGCCACTGCACTAATTAGTTTAACATTGGACCCTATGGGGAAAAGTTTTAAAAGGCTTCTTCTCTGAAATCGGTTAACCAATGAAAACAAAACTTAATACCAATATTGATTGGATAGTACTTTTTAAAGTTTATGTTTTTTATGCCAATCGGAAAATCAAAATGGCCGCCACCGCAGGACTTTGTTTAACATAGGACCCTATGGGAAAAAGTTTAGAAGGCTTCTTCTCTGAAACCAGTTAACCAATCGAAACAACACTTACTTGCAATATTGTTTGAATGGTCCTCTATAAAGTTCATGTTTTTTATCCCAATCAGAAATTTTTTTTTTTTTTGTCAAAAGGAAAACTAAAATGGCTACCACAGCATTACATAGATTAACATAGGACCCTAAGGGCAAATTAAAAAAAAAATCTTCTCTTAAACCGGTTAACCAATAGAAATACAATTTTATAGCAATATTGTTTGGATGGTCCTCTTTAAGGTTTATTGAAAATTACAGGACTTGGTTTAACATCAGGGAAATGCCATTTTATTTGCCTATCAAATCAGGTGAGCGATACAGGCTCTCAAGAGCCTCTGGTTAGCTCACCTGACCCAAAGGGTCATGTGAGCTATTGTCATGACTTGGTGTCTGTCTTTGTATGTTAACATTTTGCACCTTCATTCATATAGTTAAATGTGTATCACATTTTGAGGACTCTGTGTAAGTCCTCATAAGTATTGTCCATTGCCTGTGGATATGTGATCAAGTCCCACATCTTGCACCTTCAATCATATAGACATATTCATCTGTTAATAAGGTCCTTAATATATATTACTTCTTTCTTATTTGAAATGTAACCAGTTCCTAATTATTATGTACTTCTTGCCCCCCCCCCTTTTTTTTTATCAAGCATAGATGTATTTGCACATTTCCATTCAGACGTTTGAATGGCTTTTAGTTCATCCCATTACTTCTAAGATGTACCATAAAGCAGGATTTTGTAGTGAAAATTAAGATTGTTATTCTGCAATTGGTTTTGTGAAACAGTTTGTTCTGCTGTTGTTGTTAAATGTGTATCACATTTTGAGGACTACTGTGCAAGTCCTCATAAGTCCAGTCCATTGACTGTGGATATGTGATCTAGTCCCACATCTTGCACCTTTATTCATATAGACATATTCATCTGTCAGTGATGTCTTTAAGAGTAATCACTTCTTTATCAGTTGTGCATTGTTGTACCATATATCAAGTTTGATTTTGTAGTGAAAATTAAGATATTAATTCTCCAAATTAATCGAGTGCTTATAGAAAGTGTTTTCTCTTCTTTTAGATGACAAGAACAAAGATGCTGCTCAATTAGAAAGTGCAAAAGGTGAATGTTAATATCTTAGGAATTCAGTCAATGTTTGGTTTTGTGAAATAGTTCGGGCTGTTGTTGTTAAATGTGTATCACATTTTGAGGACTACTGTGTAAGTCCTCATAAACCCAGTCCATTGCCTGTTGATATGTGATCTAGTCCCACATCTTGCACCTTCATTCATATAGACATATTCATCTGTTAATAAGGTCCTTAATATATGTTACTTTTTTCTTATTTGAAATGTAACCAGTTCCTAATTAGGCCACACAAATTTAATTTTAAGGTTCTCAGGCCAAATTTTTCAAAAATAGATGAGGGAGGGAGGCTTTTTTTTTATCATTTTATTGGTCTAAAATCAGACGAGGGAGGCATTTTTTTATTCGTTATCTTGCACAAAATTTAACTGGTAAAGATCTCAATCGATACAGCAAAGAAGTTCAATATTAAACATTCATATTTGTATATGAAATGTATTTAAAGGTTATTACATAAAAGAACCCCTTTTAAATTGTCAAATTGTTTATGCAACCTGTGTTATAGTATAGTGAAATTGAGGGGAGGGGGGGCAGGGATCGTCGCAATGCATCTAGATGCGTATTGAATGCATACTAGTACAGTTATCGAATGTTTACGAATTTCAGTCGTGTCAATTTCGTTTCCAATGCATGATAACATATCATACAAATGGTGATCGAAATTAACCTGTTTCGTCAGATTTTCTACAGGTAACAATTATTTGGGCAGCAAATATGTTTTAATTAGGATATTTATTAGACAATAAATACATTCAGTATGAACATAAATTAGAGTAAATTAACCTTTAATTTTAATACTTTACAATTCGATTATCTGATTGATATACACTAGATTTAGGATCGAAAAGACTTTACTGTGTCTGTGGTCAGGTTCAACCTTTCTGTTGAAATTGATTGTATAATGTTCTAAATTACAAATAGTTCATTCTAATTTAATTTACGAGATTATGAAAATTCGTTTTGAATGTCAGCATCTGCATTATTTTGACATTCATTTCCAAAATGAGCCAGACAAGACAAGAGTCTCTCTTTAATGGGGAAACATCAGCATGTTTCAAGTAATGATTGCAGTTCAATCATACCCCAGAAGACTGATAAAAATCTTGACCACTAGAACAGCATAAAGCATATGTCGCCATATTGTATATTTTATAAAATGACATGAATGATTATGGGTCTGTCATCGAAGAAATTGGTTGTATGCAACCACTTAGTTTAACTGCAAAATGTAGCACTCATGAAAATTGTTTGGGATTTGCCATTTTCAAAAATGATGAGTCCAGGACTCATCATAAAAAAATCCTAGAAAGTATCACTGAAAGGGTACATATTTTGTGTAATCAACACTTCCTACAGCTTTTAACTTATATCCCTAACACTTTCCAGAAGCAGATTCCACATATTATAGTTGCGACCTGCTATTATGGTATCGTTTTATGAGATGTTTCTATATTTGGGAACATCAAATCCTACAGCTTTAAAACCAGATCCCTGAAACATCACAGAAAGATTGCACACGTATTGGTTGTGCACCTGCTATTATAGAATGTGTTTTCCCCATTTTTCCAGGATTGGGAACGTCTTAATTTTTCAATGAGGGTACCGATTTTATGTACTTCTCCAGCTCGCTACCCAGATCCCTGAAACTGCACCAAAAGATTGCACACATATTAAAGTTGTGCACCTGATCTTATTTAAGGAACGTTTTCCCATGACATGTCCACGAGAACTTCTTTCAGCAAATTTTATAGATGGTACCGCTTTTGTGCTATCAACTCTTCCTTTATTGTCACAAAACTGTAAACGATTCTCCGTTTAATAAAGCACTTGTTTTGCGACGCCGCCATTTAAGACAAACGATATTTTTTTTTCTCGGGTATCCGATCTCAATAGGGTCTAACCTGGTCTCCTAGTGCAATATTTTTCATTGACGCAAGCTTCACTTCAAATATAACACCAGGTCAGGACCCCCGATATAAGCATTTTCATTGGTTGATAATATGACGCCATTTAATATTACATGCACATGCCAATCTTTTTTTAGATCTTGGAATACCATTTCTTTATAAAATTTAAATGTAAATTATATGTTAACTTAACATTTACATTATGAAATCATAATGTTAACTCAGCTGAGAAATGTAAACATTGAACGTCACAAAGAGAATGACGTCATAAAACGTTCGTTCTTTTTGAACTTATCTATATTACTAAATGGTTAGTCTAGAGAATACCCGAACGTCAAATTTCAACGCTGTAACCGTTGAAATCCAATGCTCCTGACCTGACGTTATATCCGAAGGCCGCTTAGGTACATGAGGATATCATCGTCAGGGTACCAGAATAAATAGGGTCGTGAACACGAACGATTCCGTAACTCCCCTTTACTTTCAAACGCTTGTATGCACTATGTATTCTTTCAGAAGTTATCATTAGAGTGAGCAAAAATGTCCGATCTTTCCAAATGCAGTGGCGGGAAATAAGAAGGGGATCGGACCAGATAATTTTTTTAGCGGAAACGGCACCGCATTTCCGGATTTTTATGTTATTGAAAACCCGATAAAATCGGCAATGCGGCGGGGTGAAAACGGATGCGCGCGGGCCTGAGAACCGTAAATCTAATTTTATATGGCCTTATTATGTACTTCTTGCCACCACCCCCCCCCCCGTCTTTTTTTTTATTAAGCATAAATGTATTTGCACATTTCCATCCAGACGTTAATATCTTAGGAATTCAGTCAATGTTTGGTTTTGTGAAATAGTTTATGCTGTTGTTGTTATGAAATGTGTATCACATTTTGACGACTCTGTGTAAGTTATTTCTCTCAAGTCGCCCAATGGTTCACAGAAGATACTTGTATATCTGGTCCAGATAATTCACCCAGACTGCCAATTGATCAGTTAATGTGTAATTCCAATAAAAAACGGCAAACAATTTGCGTATTTAGGATTTACGTCTTTCAACTGGATTACGCACCATTTGTTTATTTACCGGATGTGACTAATTACCGAAAGTGAACAACGAAGGAAAGTAAAGTACAAGGGCCCATAATACAAAAATCACATTTTTTTTATAAACAAACACTTCCAATTGGTTTCAAACTTCATTTCTTTCAAATTGTTTTGTATTTTAACAATTGTCTTTGATAAATATATGTGCTGCACTTGAAGAATAAAGATCTATAGTAATTATTGACATCATGACAAGTTCTGTAGATGGGTGTCCCATGAAGCAATTTTGATCAGCACAACTTTGTGAAAGTGGAAGTGTGCTGAACATTTATTATTTCTAAGAATTATTTCTGGGTGTAATGTTATGTTATTTAATCTATCTTCTTTAAAAATTTGCTCAGATAAACATGAAATGTTCATAACAAACTAAGAAAAATTATGATGTATACAAGAACTTCATGAATGATGTTTATGTCTACACCTATACAAATATTTTTAGTTGATATATTTTTATTTGTGAAAACCTTGTATGGCTACAAGTACTGTACTGTGCTATTTGATATTGCATACCATGAATAATAATGAAAAAGACAGAAAAAAACTTGAATCTAAGTGTTTTATGGTTTGAAAACACAAGAGAAATAATCCTGGAAATCCACAATTATAAAAAAAATGATGTGAATAATGAAAATTGTATGTAACTACTGCGAAAATTAATTATTTGTACTGTCCCCCTGATTTCTCTCTAATGTCCCGCTGAAGTCTCCCTATCAGGACCTCACTTCTCCCTGTTTAACTGCAAGGAAGAAGTCACTTCTCCCTTCTTTTTTAGAGTGTGGTGACCCCTGTAATAACAGGAAGGTTAAGCCTATAGCTTCAAATCGACTCTAGATTTTAACAACAAAAAACATGGCAGGAAGTTTTTGATGATGTTCTTGATCCTGAAGAACTAGACATAAAAAAACGGACCAGGTTTCTGTACAAGTGTAGGAGTTGAATCTTTTGAGCCTGATATTACTGAGCCAATCCAAATTGTTCAGGAATTCGACAAAATATTGAAATATGTAACGTTCACTATAAACATGTATTCCACAGATGACAGTGACGGCGATGAGAATAATAATATTTAAGACGGACGCCAAGTGAGCATGATGTCCATATTTTGCATGTTAAAATACAGTAATAACCCAAATTTGGTATTCCAAAAAAAAAAGAATTTGCCTACCTACCTACCCACTCCTAAGCCTCATGGTTAAGGTTTGGGCAACTGAAATATTTTTAATGGGTGGCCTGAACAACTAATGCCAAAATAAACAAAATATAATAATAAAAAAGACTTTAAGGCAACTTTAAGCAATTAAAATTCTTTGTGAGTGCAATTCCTCTGTGAATGTTCAACGGATTTTGATGAAATTTTGTAGGATTGTTTGTCATGATATATAGATGATCATAACATATCACACCACCATTTTGATTCGATAAATTTTATAGGAGTTATGGGACTTTATCGACTTGGTTCATTTTAGGTCATAGGAATGCAGCATAAACATGTGGTCCCATAGCATGGGATTTGAATTCAGGTATGCCGCTTATCTACTCCATGTTTAACAAAATCCGACCATTCTGTCTTTGACCCATTTTTCTCTATTATAGAGCTTATCTTGGAAGAGGAAGCTGAGGATGATGATGAAGATGAGGAAGAGGATTTTGATGATGATAATGACCCGGATTATCATTTCGATGAAGAAAGAGAGGAACAGGAAGAAGAAGATGATTATGATGATGATATAAAATATGATGAGGAAGATGAAGTTTCAGAAATAGATAATGAAGAAAGTAAATATATATAATTTTTGGCTGGATTTCACATAGTGAAATCCTGGTTATAAAATGGTGAATGTTGGGCGGCTGTGGTTGGGAACCTTATGTTTGTAACAGCTTTCTCAGCAACTACTTATCACAGCCTTTTGAGATTGTTGCAGCATCAACATGAGGTCCCATAGCATGAGATTCAAATTCAGGTCTGTTTATCATTTACTTCCTGTGTAACCAAATCCGGTCATTTCTGTCTTAAAGAAAGGATACGAGTATGGAAGTGTTAGGTCAATCTTAAAATTTGGTGTTTTTTGGTAGAAATATTGATAATTTGATAGTAACTTTAAAACATTAATTTATAACCTTTTGACTATTGTTTTATTTTTAAGCATTACAGCAATCAAATATGTTGGTTTTGTGTGATGATAAAATACTAAATCATTAGTTGTTCGAAGTGCAATGTCGGATTTAAAATCAATGTGTTTGATTTTTTTACATCAGTCGATAAATGCTTCTTAGCTAGCTGTCAGTAACTGCGAGTGTTTAAGAGACATTCTCTATGTCTCTTTGTTCTCATATAGTGCTCTTGTCTCAGGTTCTCTCTTGGTGAATTGGACTTTTATCAATTTGATTTTAGTGTGCTTTGTACAAGATTATCAATAGGGGAAGGTTGGGTCCATAAAAATAGTTTAACCCCGCCAAATTTTATATGTGCCTGTCCAAAGTCAGGAATCATTGTCAAAGCTTTTGTTTGTCTCTGTCATCTATATGTTTATTGTTCTATGTCCAGAAATAGGTCTTTCATTGATAATTTAGGGATTGGTTTTGAATCTTATGTATTGTATTTTTAGTCTTGGGCCAATGCAAGACAGCGAGCAGCGACCTCTGCAGTGTTCAATCTAGAATTTGGCCAAAGGGGGTCATGATGGCCCTAATAACTTACCATAGGGGGCCAGACTTTATAGCTAGGGGTCAATAAAACCAATATAGAGACATGACAACCGGACAAAAAGTGAAGGCTTATGATTCAGTTTGCAAAATAAAGGCATAAATTGAATAATTATATTTGCAGTAACTAACAAACATTACAGTTGTTTTATATTCAATTATGTTGAATAAACTGAGTGTTCCCAAAAGTTGTTTATTTTACTTTAGGAAAATCCCTTTTGTGTTTTGTATGAAGAAATATACTTCATCTTTTTTGTTATAAAAAAAAATCGATAATATATTGTCTAGGTGATTTAGACGCTGGCTAAATTGTAATTGTACATGATAAAAAGCGTACTTAGGACTGAGAATACAGTTAAATTTCCAGTATCAGGGATCGACATTAACGGTAGTCCGATTGTCCGGGACAAGTAAAAATACAATTCGGACAAGTAAAAAGCTTGTTTCGGACAAGTGAAAATAAAATAAAATTTATCTAGAACAATCGTAAATTTTTAAAAAGTCCTTTAAGTGGCGATTCTCGCATTAATTGTGTTAAAAATAAAACCCTGCATTGCGACCAAAATTCCCCTTTTCTAAATATAAACACGCGTCACTTAACAATAACCAATGAAATCCCGTTTCTTACTTATTATAATCATCCAATGAAATCGTTGATACTAATTTTATATGTTCTAAAATAACTACAATACAACTGTCGGATGTTTTAGACTAAAACAATTTATTTCAATAAAATAATGAAATGAATGAATTAATTGTCGTTTTATTGATACAAATAAATGGAAAGAAGTTCGATTTCTGTCATAAAATTTTCATAACTTGTTAAATTTGGCCAACAATTTATAATTTTAAATACGTACGTCGTGTCATCTTAATTGACATTTCGTGCCACTTGTCAGTGTCAGGTTCAGAAAAAAATTAATATAAAAGTCACCAAAATGGGTTGTTTAATTCGGACAAGTACTTTGTACTTTCGGACAAGTAAAACCTGACTGTTACTTGTCCGAATGGACAAGTAGGTTTTACAGTTAATGTCGATCCCAGTTAATGTCGATCTCAAAGCAATGAAAAATTATATTGCGCCAGTAATGACCGAGGAGGTTTTTAAAGCGCGTCAATTCAACAAAATATGCGGGAATGGAGCAATGGCGCGCTCTAGATTGAACACTGCCTCTGGTCATGTTGATGTTGGTCATGTGTTGCGTACACTTATTCCACATCTCTTTATCGTCTAATATTTGACCATTTTTGTAATTGTCTTGCCTGCGACAAATAGTCACGGAAGGCCAGATATAGGTATTACTTTTTTGTAAGATTTTTGTAGAGAATGAATTACTTCATGTCGGAACGTACGTACAAATTTTCGTTGCACTTTTCTCAAAAACTGTACATCATATTGGTTTGATATTTGGTAGGGTGACCAACTATGATGTACTGTATGTCCTAACGGAATTTCAGATGGCTTGGATAGCTAATTCCTGTTTGCCTGTACTAAGATTTTTATGTCCCCCGCAACAACATGTCAGGGGGCATTAAGTTTTTCTCATGTTCGTCCGTCCATCGGTACGAATTTCCATAAAGCTTTTTTCAGAAACCGTACATGGGAATGATTTGAAACTTGGTAGGATTGTTCAGTATGACAAACTATATGTCCTAAGCAACTTTCAGACCTCTCGGACTTCTACTTCCTGTTTTGGGGCCAACGGGGGCAACCGTGTCCCATGGACACATTCCTTCTTTATTTTAAAATTGCCTGTGCATATGAACAAATTTTCGTCTCACTTTTCTCAGGAACCGTACATCAGATTGCTTTGATATTTGGTTGGGTGACTAACCATCATGTACTGTATGTCCTTAGCGATTTTCAGATTTCTTGGATAGCTACTTCCTGTTTGCCGATACTTTGATTTTAGCGGGGGCATCTGTGTCCTATGGACACATATTCTCTATTTCACTAAATGACTTAATATTGGTTTTTGTTTTCAGTCTTACTTGTTAAGTCTTTTTCATAATGACTATGATATTTAGAATCATTTTAGTTGGTCTACAGATTTTTCTTGGTGGTTAAATGTCAATTTGTCACCATCCATACTACCTTGACTTTTATTAACCTCTGATCTCAAGAAATTAAGGCCTAGGTAAACTTTTAATGCGTTTTGTGGTGGTGCCAACAGGCTAGACATACTTTTAGACATACTTTTTGTTTAAAACTGTGTTGATAAAATAAAACACTCAGGTGACACTTTTGTAGTATTCTAAGGCTACAACAAATTAATTTTTAGTTTGTTGGATTTTCGCTTGAATGAAGAAAACACCCACCCAAAAAGTATTTTTATTACTCTTTCATGTTTGTCTTGTATATTGCATATTTGTGCTTCCTGTTTTTAATGTTGTTGCAGAAGACAAACGTCTTCTTTGGGAGACGGCCATTCTAGTTTGATTTTTTCCCCTATTATTAGGGGCAGATAAATATTTATAGTGCTTTAGTGCGCCTTTTTTTGTGTTATCTGAATCAGGGGCTATTTCAACAAAGGTGTTTTAGGATTGAAACATGTCCTTGTCCATTTAAATTGTATAGAGATAGGATTGTCATATTTTAGGACACCTTTGAATCTCAAAAACCATGCATCATATCTTTTTGAAATTTTACACATTGATTACAAACATCTGAAGATCCTATGCACCTCACTCATTTTTGGGGTCATTTCACATTTAACCATACATTCCCCTATACACATAATAGATCATGAAAGTTTTTTGTAAAAATAAACATCAACGGATCATCTGTACTTGACGATCACAATACATGTATACATGTATTGTGAACAATACTTGTATATGAATTTTGTACAAGTATTGTAGTTTTTAAAAAAAAACATAGATGGAAATATAATAATAATAAATATATCTTCATTAGAATAGTTTTTGTTCTTAATGAGTTTTCAGATATTTCATTTCTCAATATAATGAGGGCTAGGTAATTAAACATGATATAAATTGCTTCTGTAGGGTTTTAAATTAATTACCAATTAAGCTTGCTGTGAATTAACTTGTTTTTATGTAAAGGATTAATATGACAGCTTTATGGCTTAATTTCATTTTTGTTTGTGTAATGGATGATGAGAAATAACTTAAGAGGTATTGGTACATTTGTATGACCGTCTTCTCGCCGATGGGTGTCTGTTTAACTACTGCTGTCATTTTGGTCTGGTGACTCCATAAGTAAATGACGTATGCCACTGGTCTAAGGGTACTCTAGACTTTTCAAAGAAGGAACCAGCACGAATGGTACGGTAGGTATGTCTCTTGGTACATCTTTGATTTGTACATCTCCAACCAAAGCCATCAGATGTCGTGCTTTTTGGTCTGCTGACAAATGCCATGGGTAAATTACATGTTGGACAGTTGCAGTCTGATGCCAGTAGTGACTTTTTCTTCATGTAGTCTATCACTGCTGTAGGTTCTTTGCTGAAGATAACATTAGGAGCTAGGTCTGTGTAAAAGCTTGCCATTGCTAACTGAATGATAACTTCTGTTAGTTGGGAGGGCTATTTATTACTGAATTACTCAACATAGCTTGTATTTTTTTAATCTGCTCCTTTTTGAAGTCATAGCATCAAAGGTTAAAAAGTAATTTCAAAGAGTAACTAATTGAAATTGAAAACAATCATCAAAGGCTGTTAATTAAAATTATTGTTAATGAATTCCAATTATGACTTAATTATAATTAATAAGTTTATAGGAAAGTTTATTACCAAATGATATAAAAGGACTACAACACCCAAAACTTGTAATTACAAAAGTGCTTATTTGCCAGTCAAAATCATGCCTATCTTTCCATTGATTACTTGTGCTGTGTATGAACATTTAAATTTATAATATTTGACAATGTTTGATTTTGTTTTGTTTAATGTACTACAGTAGATAACATAAATAGCACCAACTCTAATTATCTCTGTTTTTTTTCCTTCTTTAATTAACGAAACCATAAACATACAATCAACAATTCATGTATATAGTGACAATACATTGTGACAATACAATAAAAAACTATTTACCACTAATTAGATATATACAGGTAACAATACATGGACAATACATGGAGAAATACTTGTACAAAATTCATATACAAGTATTGTTCACAATACATGTATACATGTATTGTGATCGTCAAGTACAGATGATCCACATCAACATACATGAATCTTTCATTCTTTGACAGGTGTTGTTGAGAACAGTGTAGAAGAAGACATTGGGTTGAATGACAATGAAAAGTATCCTGCTCTAAGTAAAACCATCAATTATCAATCTGTGAGCAGAAAAAATGAAAAAGGAACCAGGGAAAACAAAAAACACAGTTGTTTATATTGTTACAAACTTTATCCAAATATTGCAAGACACTTGGAAAGAAAGCATAAGGATGAAATAGACGTGGCCAAAGTTCTAATTCTTCCAAAAAAGAGTTATGAAAGAAGAAAAGCGTGGGAAAAACTTGTGAATGAAGGCGACTTTGCTCACAATTATAATGTTCTAGAAAAAGGAGATGGTCAAATTATTCCAAAATATAGATGCTCCAATCAAGAAAAAAGTATTAAGTTGATTCCATGCACAGTTTGTCATGGCATGTATAGAAAGAATGAATTGTGGCGACACTTCAAAAAATGCTCTTCATCACTTAACAGTAAAGACAATGAGAAGATAAATATTGGTCCTGTTGCAGGTGGTAAAAAACTAATGCCAAAATGTTGCAGCTCAGAAATATTTCATGTTAATATTATCGACAAAATGAGAGATGACAGTATAAAAGCTGCTGTGTTATCAGATCCATCCATAATAAAGATTGGAATGAATATGTATGCTGACCATGGCAACCAAAACCATAGACATGTATACATATCAAACAAAATGCGTGAAATGGGACGGCTCCTTATTGAACTTAAGAAGAATGGTATAAGCTCAATTTCACAAGCCATTGATAGAGCAAATTGGGATATGTTAGTGAGCAGTGTCAGGTCATTATGCCAGTTTGAGGAAGAAACTGATAAGTATGGCATTCCATCACTAGCCTGTAAATTAGGCCACACTCTAAAAAGTATGGCAGAAGATCTTTCTTTCGAAAAACTTAAATCAGGTGATCTGAGAGCACAAGAAGAAGCGGAGACTTTCCTCAAACTTTATCAGCGAGGGTGGAGCTCAGCTATCTCAGCAAAAGCTGTAAGAACGCTTCAAATGAATAAATACAACAAACCAAAATTGTTGCCTCTAGTAGAAGATGTCGTCAAAGTGAGCAAATATATTGAACACAGATTGAAAGAGTTGGAACAACAAGAGAAGAACACCTGTAGCTATAGAGAATTTTGCAAACTCTTACTGGCACAAATAATTCTGTTTAACAGAAAACGTGGAGGAGAGGCTGAAAGGATGACGGTGGAGAATTTCAAAGAGGCCCAACTGGGAGGGGCAGCTGATAGTGTGGTTTTAGAAACTCTGAATGAATTTGAAAAAAATTTATGCAAAACCCACACTAGGGTCGAGATAATAGGAAAAAAAAATAGAAAAGTGCCAGTGCTGCTAACAGAATCAATGAAAAAAAACATTTTGCTGCTCATTAAAATGAGATCAAAAGAAAAGATATCGAGCAAATTTTTGTTTGCCAAACCTGGGGATACCAGATTCCCCTTTAGGGGCGTTGACTCTTTGAGAGAAGCTGTAAAAGAGGCAGAGGTCAAGCAGCCAGAACTACTTACTTCTACTCTGTTAAGAAAACAAATGGCCACATTAGCTCAAGTGCTGAACCTTTCGGAAACGTCTCAGGATGTACTAGCAACATTTGCTGGCCACGATATTCGTGTACATCGCAACTATTACAGGCTGCCAGAGGAGACCATAGAGCTGGCAAAAGTTTCTAAACTTTTGCATTGCATAAATGATGGGTCCATCAAAAACTTCAAAGGAATGGATTTTGACGATATAACATTTGATTTTGATGGTATGTATAGTATTAAGTGCTTTGGGGGGTGGGGGGGGGGGGGGGGTTAACAGGTCTGTCGGACAAAAAATGCCTTGTGTCCATCCGTCTGTGTGTCCTTCTATCCATCACACTTTTTCTGGTATTAATAGATTTCACAGGTACTATTAATCCTAGGCTTTCTATATTTGTTATGATGCTTCAGGTAAGGGTCCCATATGGTGGGATGGGTTTTCATATCATAGGCTTATCTACTTCCTGCTGAGCAAGAAGACTTTTTGCCACTTATTGGGGGACCCAGGAATTCCGTTCTTGTTTGCCTAGCAAGATTTCTTTATCTTAGCATCTGTAAGTGATCTTAACTTATATAATAATGTTTGGGATAGTCATAGTACATGTATTTCAAGCATTAATGACAGAGGTGTGTCATTAATTACTGTTTGTTCGTAAACACAGTTTCTAAGCAACTACATGACCCATTTTTAGCTCACCTAGCCAAAGGCCATGTGAGCTTATGCCATCACTCTGTGTCCATTGTCTCTAAACAATTTAAAAAATCTTCTCCTCTGAAACCACTGAACCAATTTAACTGAAACTTTGTAGGATTGATATACGGCATGTTGGCAACAAACCTTCCTTATTTTGAATTGATACGATATAAAACATGGCCGTCGTTGCTAAAAATAGAACATTGGGGTATGATCACATTAAAAGGCCTATAGATAACTTAATAACTATAATAGATAGAAAAAATCTGATGGATCCTAGTCTCTTCAGAATTGAAAGCTTTACAAAAGTCTCCATTAGGTAGAAGTTGTCAGATGACCCCTTATATGGGTAATGACCCTTTAAATGTCAAACATAGCATTTTTTCATGTTTTTATCCAATTGAATGAAAACTATTGCAGATAGAGAAAAGCTGAGCTGATGCTTGCTTAAAAGTTCAGCTTATTAAACTCAACAAAAGTCTCCATTAGGTCAACGTTGTCAGATGACCCCTTATTTCCCTTTAAACGTCAAAATTTTTTTGCCCTATAGAATGAAAACTATTGGAGATAAAGAAGAGCTGTTGCTTGGTTAAATGTTCAGCTCAGTAAGTTCTACTAAAGTCTCCAGTAGGTCGAAGTTGTCAGATGATTCCTTATAGGGTTAGTGGCCCTTTAAAGTTCAAAAGTTGTGTTTTTCATGTTTTTGCCCTATGGAATGAAAACTTAGGCCTTACCCTTACTAAAAACAACTAACATGTACAATATGAGAATCTAATATGTTTTCTCACGTTAGTTTCTAACATATTTTCTTACGAGTTTTTTAACATGCAAATGAGGTTAGAAACCATATTAGAATTTTAAACCAGGATGTTAGAAACTATCCTAATTTGCATGTTAAAAATCTTGCGAGGCTATTCTGACATGAGATCTCATATGAGAATTTCCTTAAAAAGAATTTTTATTCAGATATAAAATCTTACGTGAAAAAATTTTCCTCACATGAGGAAATTTCTCACTTGTTTTATTCACGTGAGAAATTAAAAAGAAAGGCGTAAAATGAGATAATAACCAGGCGTAAGAGCTGACCTAATTCTTAATACAAAGTCCAAATTTCTAACATGAGAAAGAAGAACTTTGAAAAAATCTGTTAAAATCTTGCTGGTAGGAATAATTTCTAACATACTTGTTTAAAATCTAACATCAGCATCATGTGAGGGCCATGTTAGAAATATCCTTCATATATGAACTACCAATTTCCTCACATTAGCAAACTAATTTGCATAGATATCTCATATGAATCTTGTAAGTTTCTTGTGAATCACATAAGATCTTGTTAGAGTTTTCTGTAAGGGTAGATTTTTAGCAAGTGGATGTCTGGATGTATCAACTGTGATCATAAGACTGTAGGTCGTGCACAAGAATGACCCAGACCTTTGACAATGCCACTTTAAAATGGCCGCCACTTCCTGTAAAATTTAAACGTACTCCAATTTGACATATTGCGATTTCAACAAAAATTGAAATGTAGGGGTTTAAATGGATTGCAAAGAGAGGCATGGGGTTGGAATTTTCAAATGGTTGCCACTTCCTGTAGAAATCAAATGTACTTTGATTTCAAGTAAAATGGATATTAAGGGGTTTTAAAGGATTGTGAAGTGAGGCGTGGAGTCAGAATTTTCAAAATGGCCACCACTTCCTGTTAAATTTAAACGTACTCCAATTTCAACAAAAATTGATATTTAGGGGTTTCAAAGAATTGCAAAGTGAGGCGTGGAGTTGGAATTATTAAAATGGCCGCCACTTCCTGTAAACATTAAACATACTCAGAAAAATTGGGGGTTTCAGAGGATTGCAAAGTGAGGGGTGGAGTCAGAATTTTCAAAATGGCTGCCACATCCTATAAAAATTTAACATACTCTGATTTGAACGAAAAATTGATATTTAGGGATTTCAAAGGATTGCGAAGTGGGGTGTGGAGTCAGAATTTTCAAAATGGCTGTCACATCCTGTAAAAATGAAACATACTCTGATTTCAACGAAAAATTGATATTTAGGGGTTTCAAAGGATTGGTGGAGTCGGAATTTTCAAAATGGCCAATACTTCCTGTAAAACTTAAACGTATATGTATTATGGCCCTTTAAATGTAAAAAGCTTTTTTTTTTTTTCATGTTTTGCTTTATACATGTATATGAAAACTATTGCAAATAAAATTCATGACAAGGAAGTCAAGGACTTGTATATAAACTTTGTTCCCATTGAAGACCAGGTGAGCGATTCAGGCTCCTGGGATCCTCTTGTTTTTGTGTAAGAGATTTCTCAGCGACTATCAATCCTAAGCTGTCTATATTTGGTACATAGCTTAGGTAGGGGTCCCATAAAGTAGGATGTATTTTAAGGTCTGCCACTCATCTATTTTATGTTAAATAGTATAGGCCAACTTAATTTTTTTTCACACTAAACAGGAGAGAGGGATCTAGAATCTGTTCTTGTTCTCATTTGAATTCTTGTAAAAATCCCTGTCTGCATTTTCCAATCAATTTGCAATATCTCTTCTAGTTTTTGAGGAAATAGGATTCCATAAGGCAAGAAATGGTACTTTTAAGAGTTTGTTTCACATTGATATAAATATTAAAATATGCATTTTTCATTTTATGTCCACCATGGCGTGCATGTAACCGAAACATTTAACTTTCCACATTGGGCCTCCAACATACAAGGTTCAACATGTTACTGTCTTATCATGCTGCGCTCGGCGTAGCTTGTTATTACACATAGTGTGCATACATGTACATGCAAAATTCCTGTCACAGTTTTCTCTAAGCAACTACATGTTTTTTGTACATGATAAACCGCTTTATGCTCCTAGGTCATTTACTTCCTGCTTACTGGCTTAGATTTTTACACAGCGTACATACAGGGCTCGAATTGAGCGCAAGCAAAGAAGCAAAATGCTCCTGAATTTTCAAATTTTGTTTCTTAAAGTTGTTACCACAAGCAAATTTTTACTTCTGGTATTTCTGTACATGAGAAAATGATAATATTATTTTTGCCTAAATATAAACAAATTTGCTTTTTAATTTTTATTTTTAAAACAAGCAATTGTTTGCCCCTGGAATATATTTTTAATTTATATCCCTGTACATAGTGTCGATATATGCGACATTTCTGTCACAGTTTTCTCTACTACATGACGCAGAGGTTACTGTATATTATAGTACCATATGGTGTATTCTGATTTCAGATTCCTATATCATCGACTTCTTAATTTCCAAATACTTCGGTTTTTTATGCAAAGGGTATCACTAGTGAGCATAAGCTCACAAATTTGCTTCATAAAGATTGGCTTTTCGGAGGCCATGTGAGCTATTGCCATCACTTGGCGCCTGTTGCCGTGTGTCTTTTGTTTGTCGTCCAACTTTCAAACATCTTCTCTGAAACTGCTTGGCCTAATGTAAATAAACTTGGTAAGGTTTTTCTATAGTATGTCCTTTACAAAATCTTTCAGATTTTTTATTTGCCAAAAAATTGGCTGCCGTGGTTAAAAATAGAACATTAGGGTAACTTGCAGGTTTTTTTGAATCAGTTTGGGGGTAGTGGAGGTATACTAAGTGAGCAGTAGTCCACAGCTAAGCACATTAAGATCTTCAAATTTTGTAGCAGTGTCAAAGTCATAGGATTATTCCTTAAGCTTATAAGAATCATTGAAGACCAGGTAAGCCATTCAGGCTCCTGGAAGCATCTAGCTTCATGTTTTTTATACCATTGCTCCAATGCTAGTATACTGATTTACCCAATTGTACTTCTGTCAGTCTGTCATTGTCTATATGAATTTTTAGCTCATCTCACGAAGTGAGGGAGGCTAAATTGATAACCTGGGCTTCAGCGTCTACATCCACTTACAGTAGAATGGTTAAGGTCCATACCCAAGTACTGACAAGTGCCACATCAACCATATTGGTATGGTAGATACAACTAATGATGCTTAGCACAATGCATGCTTTAAATGCTGGCTGTGACCTACATTTTTCACATCAATTGCCACTTACAGAAAATGGTTATAGTCAATTCCTGCATGCTTACAAGTGCCTCATCAATCATATTGGTATGGTAGGTGCACCTAGGAATGCTGAGCACAATGCATGCTTTGGACCAAGATAAAAAAAAATAGGTTTGTTTGCCCAAATGCTACCTACCCCAAAAATTCCTTTTTTGATAAAAAAAATTATGACTTTTTATAATAATCATTCCTTGAGTTATATTGATAAGGAATGATTCAGTTTCTTATATCCAAGAATCTGAGAAGTGAAAGGATAGGATTTGGGCAAACTGAACTATTTCTAATTGTGGCCTTGGATGCTGGCTGTGACCTACATTTTCCACATGAATGACCACTTATAAAAGAATAGTTAAAGTCTATTCCCGCTAACACACAAGCGTCACATCACCATAGTGGTAAGGTTGTTGAACTAAGTGGTGTTTATAGCACAATGCATGCTTCAAATGCTGACTGTGACCAATATTTTCAGCATGAATAACTGCTTTAATTTGAAAGGTTTAGTCCATTTTCGCTTAATGACAATACTGCCTAATGAGGTGACCTTCATAATCGATAGATTACCTATATTTACAAGCTGTCAGTAACAAACAATCTCTGTTAAACAGCAACAGCTCATAACAGCCTGCGTAAAACTTGTACATTTTGTTTGCCTAGGCCACTTAGCAGTTTAAGACAGCTCAAAACGGGGCCTACCTGGAAATGGGAGGCAAGATACTGGTAGAGGCATACAAACTGTTGCTTGTTTAAATAATCACAGTAACGTAATACGTGGTAAATGTGTCTGAATAAAATTCATACATGATGCATGCATAGTTTGCATACACATAATTACTTAACTTAATTCATAATTTTAGGTTTAGAGTCGGGGTATAAGAATTCATTTCTAAAGTCATTTTATATTATTCATTATCAGATGAGCTTGATGAAGAAGAAGATGGAGAAAATGAGGAGGAAGAAGAAGAGGATCTCGAGAATACAGAAGAGGAAGAGGAAATCAACCAAAGTCATGATCCAAAACCCATGACAAGCACACCCAAACAAAAAAGAAAAAATGAGAAGAAAACAGTAGAAAAAAGGACCTGGAGCACTGCTGAGAAACAAATTTTGAACAGGTTATTTGAACGGGAAATAAGATTAGGAAAGGTTCCTGGAAAAAGTGATATTGTTAATGCACAGAGGAAGTCTTCACTGTTGGCATCAATTCCGTGGACCAAAATCAAATTTGCAGTGTACAACATAATTAAAAAAAGAAAGTGTTAATAGTTGTTAAAGACGGAATCTTTTCCCAAATGTAAAGATAGCATGAAACTAAGAACTATTCAACTATTGATATCACCAATCAAGGGAATTATTAAAATGAGTGATTTTCAAATCACTTGTTTTAAGTAACATTTTGTTCTTTTCCTATAAAAGCTAGAGCTACCTCTCTTTCAAAATCACTTGTTTAAGTAGTACAAATGAATCACTTATCACAGTGATTTTATTTTGTTGTTCATTTTAAATATGTTATAATTGTTTGTTTGTTTGTTAGGGCTTAACGTCACTTTCAGCAGTATTTCAGCTATTAATGATTAATGAAAATATCTTTAGCATTTTGAAATGCTGCTTGAATAAGTGATCTAAAAATCACTTATTTTAGTAATTCCCCTGACTAATCACTGTACTGAAGTATCTTTTGATAGTATTTTAGCTGTGTCACCAATCTAACAGCTGAATTTGTTTAAAAGTTAATTAGTTCCTCTGTCACAGAAATTTTATAACTTGAAAATGTTATGTAAATTTTTGACCATGGTTATAAATATGTATATTTGTCATATATAAGTGCACTGCCTATTATGGACAAATTTTACAATAACAATGGGATGTTTGCAATGTTCATCTTTTTTTAGCTCACCTGACCCGTTGTCCATCATCCATAAAACTTTTTCAAATGTTAACTCCTCTGACACCATAAGTCCAACTGCAACTACAGTTGTTTATTGGCATGGGTGCTACAAAACTCGTTCGGATATTTGATTCTAAAAAAAAAAAATTGCCGCCATGACTAAAAATAGAACATAGGGGTAAATTGCAGTTTCCTACTCTCTCTCTATGCAGGATAAGTTGTACCATGTTTCCTTATTTCATGTTGTATTTTACAGTTAAATTAACCAACACTTTTTTGGTAAAAATTGATATTTTCGAAATTTTGGCAGCAGATTTCTTGGAGAGATTGATTACTTTTGATTATACAACTTGAACTTTGTCTACCTATTCAGAAGAGATAATCAGGATTTTCATTCATGTACTTCCTGTTCAATGAACAGACATTAAATTATGGGATTTCAAGATTTTTGTTAAAATTAATTGCAATTCATTAAAAATAATGATATACATCGGTTGTATTTCCAAATTTAATATGTTGTTTTGTATACAACAGATAAAATGTATATTTTGTTTTGTTTAGCAAAGTTTATGTAGTTTTTAGCGTACTACATGAAGGGTTTTGTTGCGAAAAGAATATGTATTGTTTTGTTTAGCAAAGTAACTATGTGTTTTGTTTTGTAAAATAGCAAAGTTTATATACTGTTTTGTTTAGAAAAATTAATATATTGTTTGTTAAGCGAAGTAAATGTATTGTTTTGTTAAGCGAAGTAAATGTATTGTTTTCTTTAGCAAAGTTTATATATTGTTTTGTTTAGCAAAGTATATATGTACTGTTTTGTTTAGAAAGTTTATATACATGTTATTTTTATGTCGCCTTCAATGAATTGCAAAGCGACATATAGGAGTCACTTTGGCACTATCTGTCGTCCTGTTATATACATCTTGCTTTGTTTTAATACCAAATTTTGAATATTGTTTTCGTTTAAAGGTGTTAACTTTTGTTTAAAAAAAGTTATTTGAAAAGTATAATGCCATACTTTTGATATTTAGTATGAAGATACATTATGGTGTGTTCTATGTGCCTCTCACTTGGACATGTGATCATTTTTACACTTTTCATGACTATAAATATTGGTGTTCAATTTTTTAGCTCACCTGACCCAAAGGGTCAGTGTGAGCTATTCTCATCACTTTGCGTCCATCTTCGTCTTCGTCGGCTGTAAACGTTACATTTTAATCTTCTTCTCCACAACCACTTGGCCAATTAGAACCAAACTTGGCAGGAATGCTTATTGGGTGGTTCTTAACAAAGTTTGAGTTTTTGGTGCTGATCAAATATGAAACATGGCTGCCAGGGCCATTAATGCGTTCTGATTGTTTGAAATTCAAAAATCTTCTTCTCATAAACTGCTTGGCAGGTTGATTTGAAATATTGCAGAAATGTACCTTAGATGGTCCTCTACAAAGTTTGAGTTTTTTGTGCCGATCCAAAATCCAAGATGGCCACCATCGCAGGACATAGTTAAACATAGGACCCTATAGGAAAAACATACAAACAACTTCTTCTATGAAACTGTTTCACACAATGAAGCCAAATTAATAACAAAATGAAGGTTGCATAATTATCTTATTATTTTGGGTTTTTCGAGCCAATTGCAAATTCAACATTGCTTCCAGGGATGTTAATGTGTTCTGATTGGCTGAAATTCAAAAATCTTCTTCTCATAAACTGCTTGGCAGATTGATTTGAAATATTGCAGAAATGTACCTTAGATAGTCCTCTACAAAGTTTGAGTTTTTTGTGCCGATCCCAAATCCAAGATGGCCGCCATCGCAGGACATAGTTTAACATAGGACCCTATGGGAAAAACATATTAACAACTTCTTCTCTGAAACTGTTCCACACAATGAAGCCAAATTAATAAGGAAATGAAGGATGGATAATTATCTTATTATTTTGGGTTTTTCCAGCCATTTGCAAATTCAACATGGCTTCCAGGGCCATTAATGCGTTCTGATTGGCCGAAATTTCAAAAATCTTCTTTTTACAAACCGCTTAGCAGATTGATTTGAAATATTGCACAAATGTACCTCAGATGGTCATCTACAAAATTAGAGTTTTTTGTGGTGTTTCAAATTCCAAGATGGCCACCACAGTGGAACACAGCTTAACATAGGACCCTATGGGAAAACCATACAAACAGCTTCTTCTCTGAAACTTAGTTCCACACAATTTAACCAAATAATGCAGAAGTGAATCTTAGATAGTAATCTTATTATTTTAAGTATGTTTGGAGCCGATAGGAAATTCAACATGGCTGCCAGAGCTGCAAATGCGTTCTGACTGGCTGAGATTTTAAAATTCGTTTTATCACAAACAGCTTGGCAGATTTTAGGATATGTGATATTGTATGGTCCTCTACCAATTTTGAGTTTTATGTTTTGATCCAAAATACAAGATTGCTGCCACTATGGAACATCACTTAACATACTAACCTATAAAAAAACATAAAAACTGCTTCTTCTCAGAAACACTCTTACTGCTGATTGTAAATTCAACTTGGCAACATTCATAGAAACAGCATCTTCACATAAACTCTTTAGCATTTAATATCAAAATTTGCAAGAAAAGTCTTGTCTTTAAAAGTTTTTTTGTAAGTCAGGTGAGCGATACAGGCTCTTAAGAGCCTCTAGTTTTAGTTCAAGTCAGTTTTTTTAAATAACCATGATGTCTAGAAGTCCTCTGTTTCTTCTTGGTGGTAATATGTCATTCTGTCACCTAATCTGAAGAACTAAAGGCCTAGATAAACCTTAAATAAGTTTCATGGTAGTGCAGACTGGCAAGACATACTTTTAGTGACCACATTTGTTTAATAAATTCCCTTAAAACTATAGGAATAATATTTTTGAATAATTTTTATTGTAAGATTTAAAAGGGCCTATTGACTTTATTGTCATTTTTTCAATTGGTTGAAAAATGCATTGCAAGTTCATCATGGGTTGGTATAGTATTCAGTGTTCCCACTTAAAAGTGTTAGTGTTCTTTGTTGATTGTTTGAAATAGTTTATAAATAAAATAGTATAAGAAAAAGTAATTGTTTGGTTTTGCAAAAAAACAAGGAAGAAAAGGTGCATATTGTTCTTTTGTCTAAATGTTTGTACACTACATTGGAACCATTTTTTACCTGTGAGTTGAAGTTATTTGTTGTCTTACCTGCCAAGCAGAACGGCCCATAAAAACTTGTTTTACTGGGAACATTGTTACAGTGAAACCTGTCCAAACCAAACACCAATTGGACTTTGGGATTTGTTCGGTTTTAACAGGTGTTCGGTTTTCTCAGGGTTCAATCACAACTGGATATTATTAAGCAATAGATAAATGCAAATTGAAATTATGTTGACAAATAAAAGCAACTGATATCAATTTGAACACTCAAATATAAAGACATATTCTGTAATCAGGTGAAGCATTTAAGTTTTCTTACACTAATTTTATAAGAGCAAAAAGTGTTCAAAGAATACAGAAAAATATTGCAATTTTTTAACAAACAAAAAGATTCATTAGTTTATTTTTATATGCTAAGCTTTGGTTGTGCCATTTAAAAAATTAATATAAAGTTGGTAAAAATCATTGTTATCAAAACATACATGTTAAATTTGTTTGTACAAAAAGAATAATCGTTCATTAGCTCTGATGAGTTTGGTAAAGACGAGTTTTATAACATGATTACTTAAACAAAGGGAATATAAAATAGTTCAGTATTCGATTTTAACAGGTTAAATTACTATCTATCTTGTTAAAAATTCTATGGGACTTGAAAATTTGTTCGGTTTGGTGTGAAATTCGGTTTTGTGAGGGTTCAGTTTGAACAGTTTTCACTGTATAACTTTTCAGGTTAAGGTTTATGAGCACCTCTATATTTCAGAACTATGAGTCCTAGGTGATGTAACTCGGTATGCATATGCCCCAGTAGTGACTTATTGCAGCTTCATCCACATCTTTTCTTCCTTGACCTTGATTTTCCGGTTGAGAAACATTGACATGTTCAACACATAAATAGGTGGGTTAAAGTGTTACAAGCACCTCCTTATCTCAGAAACTTGGTATCCATATGACCCAGTAGAAGCTGAGCACAGTTCCTCCCTTCTATTGGTAATTCTTAACAAAGCACAAGTATCTTTCACAATTTTCAATACATATTTAGTAATAACAAAACTACGAAACTTCGAGGATCAATCTCAAATGTCAGAGAGAAGACAAAATAAGACAGACATACGAGATAGTGAAGAAAACAACTGTCCTGACTTGGTATGTACAGGCATTTCAAATGAAATGGTGGGTTAAGCAAGGCTTAATATAATATCATTGTAAAAGTTATATGAACACCTTCATATCTTAGGTCATAGGTTGATAAAACTTAGTATGGATATGTATCAGTGCTACACTTACAGATGCATCCTCATATTTTATCTCGTATGTCACCAAATCGGCTCCAGTCCTATGAAAAGCCTTTTGAACTGATAGATAATAATAAAATGTGGAATAAGTGAATTTCTGAAAGTACGTGTAGTTTTTGGATCTAGTGGAATTAAGTTGGGGCTTATAACTAAAGCGAGTAACACAAAACTAATGGTGTAACTTAATGCTGAATTTCTTTGTGTGATTATAATCTTAACTTTCTTACCATATTCAAGGCCAAGACTTAAAATTATGTATTTTATGGTCCGTAAGTTACGACTGTCTAAATCATTATAATGTTAAACCACTCTCTTGTAGTATACCGTAACCTTAATTTCGTAAGAAACAAAACTTCTTCCGTAGTATCAACTTTCGGATGTCAATAGCTACACCGAATAGTGAATTTCGATTAATTATTTCAGACTAAAATTTAAAAAAAAACATGATATAGCTCAGACCAACTAAAAAACCATCTCATCTTTTGTTACGAAGTATAAGATTCAGGGAAATGTAGCACGTATATTCATAGACTTATCGTTTTATATAGATATTGCCATTGATATGTGCAGTGAAACTACAACTGGTAGTCGCTTTACAGTGTGTATGTAGTGAATTCCCAGTATGTAGTCATTTTGTTGGTGTGTATTCTTACTGTGTATGTAGTGGTTTTCCCTGTGCATCTCTTAATTTGTGAAATTTGTGAATGTATTATTTGGATCTAGTGGCGCGTATCACTAAAGCGAGTAACACGAACACAAAACTTATGGTGTAACTTCGTGTGATTATAATCTAAACTTTATTACCATATTCAAGGCCAAGAATAAAAATTATGCATTTTATGGTCCGTAAGTTACGATTGTCTAAATCATTATTATGTTAAACCACTCTCCTGTAGTACATGTAGTATACCGTAACCTTAATTTCGTATGAAACAAAACTTCTTCCGTAGTATCAACTTTCGGAAGTCTTTATAGCTACAAGAAATAGTGAATCTCGTTTAATTACTTCAGACTTCATAGAAAACATTATATAAGCTAAGACCAGTTCAAGAAACATCTCATCTTTGTCACGAAGCACAAGATTTAGGGAAATGTAGCACTCATTCATAGACTTATCGTTTTATATAGATATTGCCATTGATATGTGCAGTAAAAATACAACTGGTAGTCGCTTTACAGTGTGTATGTAGTGAATTCCCAGTATGTAGTCATTTTGTCGGTGGGTAATATCACTGTGTATGTAGTGGTTTCCCTGTGCATCTCTTAATTTGTGAAATTTGTGAATGTAGTTTTTGGATCTAGTGGAACTAAGTTGGGGCGTATAACTAAAGCGAGTAACACGAATGAAGAACACAAAACTTAAACGGTGTATGTAGTGAATTCCAAGTATGTAGTCATTTTGTCGGTGTGTATTCTCACTGTGTATGTAGTGGTTTTCCCTGTGCATCTCTTCATTTGTGAAATTTGTGAATGTAGTTTTTGGATCTAGTGGAACTAAGTTGGGGCGTATAACTAAAGCGAGTAACACGAATGAAGAACACAAAACTTAAATGGTGTAACTTAATGTTGCATTTTTCCGTGTGATTATAATCTAAATTTTAACTTTCGATTACCATATTCAAGGCCAAGAGTAAAAATTATGCATTTTATGGTCCGTAAGTTACGATTGTCTAAATCATTATAATGTTAAACCACTCTCATGTGGTACATGTAGTATACCGTTACCGCGACCGTAACCTTAATTTCGTATGAAACATAACTTCTTCTGTAGTATCAACTTTTGGATGTCAATAGCCAAACCGAATAGCATACCCGTAGCCAGAATTTTTTTAGGGGGGTGTTCGATTTTCAAAATTTTCAGTTGCTTTTTACCAATATTTTTCAAATTATTTTGTCCAAGTCGGGTTCGTCGGAAACCCTCGAACATCCCCCCTCTTGGCTACGGATATGAATAGTGAATTTCGATTATTTAGTTCAGACTCAAATAAAAAAACATGATATAGTTCAGACCAACTAAAGAACCATCTCATCTTTTGTTACGAAGTATAAGATTCAGGGAAATATAGCACGTATATTCATAGACTTATCGTTTTATATAGATATTGCCACTGATATGTGCAGTAAAAATACAACTGGTAGTCGCTTTACAGTGTGTATGTAGTGAATTCCCAGTATGTAGTCATTTTGTCGGTGTGTATTCTCACTGTGTATGTAGTGGTTTTCCCTGTGCATCTCTTAATTTGTCAAATTTGTGAATGTGTTATTTGGATCTAGTGGCGCGTATAACTAAAGCCAGTAACACGAATGAAGAACACAAAACTAATGGTGTAACTTCGTGTGATTATAATCTAAACTTTATTACCATATTCAGGACCAAGAATAAAAATTATGCATATTATGGTCCGTAAGTTACGATTGTCTAAATCATTATAATGTTAAACCACTCTCATGTGTAGTACATGTAGTACCGCGACCGTAACCTTAATTTCGTATGAAACAAAACTTCTTCTGTAGTATCAACTTTTGGATGTCAATAGCTACACCGAATAGCATACCCGTAGCCAGAATTTTTTTAAAGGGGGTGTTCGATTTTCAAAATATTCCTTCTTTTGATAGTGCTTAACCAATTTTCAGTTAGTTTTTATCAATATTTTTCTAATTATTTTGTCCAAGGGGGTTCGTCGGAAACCCTCGAACACCCCCCCCCCCCCTTTTGGCTACGGATATGAATAGTGAATTTCGATTAATTAGTTCAGACTCAAATAAAAAAACATGATATAGCTCAGACCAACTAAAGAACCATCTCATCTTTTGTTATGAAGTATAAGATTCAGGGAAATGTAGCACATATTCATAGACTTATCGTTTTATATAGATATTGCCATTTATATGTGCAGTAAAACTACAACTGGTAGTCGCTTTACAGTGTGTATGTAGTGAATTCCGTATGTAGTCATTTTGTCGGTGTGTATTCTCGCTGTGTATGTAGTGGTTTTCCTTGTGCTTCTCCTAATTTGTGAAATTTGTGAATGTATTATTTGGATCTAGTGGAATTATGTTGGGGCTTATAACTAAAGCGAGTAACACGAATGAAGAACACAAAACTTAAATGATGTAACTTAATGTTGCATTTCTTCCTGTAATTATATTCTAAACTTTATTACCATATTCAAGGCCAAGAGTAAAAAATAGCATTTTATGGTCCGTAAGTTACGATTGTCTAAATCATTATAATGTTAAACCACTCTCATGTAGTACATGTAGTATACCGTTACCGCGACCATTGCCTTAATTTCGTATGAAAAAAACTTCTTCTGTAGTATCAACTTTCGGATGTCAATAGCTACACCGAATAGCATACCCGTAGCCAGAATTTTTTTAGGGGGTGTTCGATTTACAAAATATTCCTTATTTTAATAGTGCTTAACCAATTTTCAGTTGGTTTTTACCAATATTTTTCAAATTATTTTGTCCAAGGGGGTTCGTCGGAAACCCTCGAACACCCACCCCCCCCTCCTTGGCTACGGATATGAATAGTGAATTTCGATTAATTATTTCAGACTCAAATAAAAAAACATGATATAGCTCAGACCAACTAAAGAACCATCTTATCTTTTGTTACGAAGTTTAACATTTAGGGAAATGTAGCACTTATTCATAGACTTATCGTTTTATATAGATACTGCCATTGATATGTGCAGTAAAACTACAACTGGTAGTCGCTTTGCAGTGTGTATTCACAGTGTGTATGTAGTGAATTCCCAGTATGTAGTCATTTTGTTGGTGTGTATTCTCACTGTGTATGTAGTGGTTTTCCCTGTGCATCTCCTGATTTGTGAAATTTGTGAATGTATTATTTGGATCTAGTGGAATTAAGTTGGGGCTTATAACTAAAGCGAGTAACACGAATGAAGAACACAAAACTTAAATGGTGTAACTTAATGTTGCATTTCTTCGTGTGATTATATTCTAAACTTTATTACCATATTCAAGGCCAAGAGTAAAAATTAAGCATTTTATGGTCCGTAAGTTACGATTGTCTAAATCATTATAATGTTAAACCACTCTCATGTAGTACATGTAGTATACCGTTACCGCGACCGTTGCCTTAATTTCGTATGCAACAAAACTTCTGTAGTATCAACTTTCGGATGTCAATAGCTACACCGAATAGCATACCCGTAGCCAGAATTTTTTTAGGGGGTGTTCGATTTTCAAAATATTCCTTATTTTAATAGTGCTTAACCAATTTTCAGTTGGTTTTTACCAATATTTTTCAAATTATTTTGTCCAAGGGGGGTTCGTCGGAAACCCTCGAACACCCCCCCTCCTTGGCTACGGATATGAATAGTGAATTTCGATTAATTATTTCAGACTCAAATAAAAAAACATGATATAGCTCAGACCAACTAAAGAACCATCTTATCTTTTGTTACGAAGTTTAACATTTAGGGAAATGTAGCACTTATTCATAGACTTATCGTTTTATATAGATACTTCCATTGATATGTGCAGTAAAACTACAACTGGTAGTCGCTTTGCAGTGTGTATTCACAGTGTGTATGTAGTGAATTCCCAGTATGTAGTCATTTTGTTGGTGTGTATTCTCACTGTGTATGTAGTGGTTTTCCCTGTGCATCTCCTAATTTGTGAAATTTGTGAATGTATTATTTGGATCTAGTGGAATTAAGTTGGGGCTTATAACTAAAACGAGTAACACGAATGAAGAACACAAAACTTAAATGATGTAACTTAATGTTGCATTTCTTCGTGTTATTATATTCTAAACTTTATTACCATATTCAAGGCCAATAGTAAAAATTATGCATTTTATGGTCCGTTAAGTTACGATTGTCTAAATCAGTTAATAATGTTATACCACTCTCCTGTAGTATAACGTAACCTAAATTTCGTATGAAACTAAACTTCTTCCGTAGTATCAACTTTCGGATGTCTATATAGCTACACGAAATAGTGAATCTCGATTAATTACTTCAGACTTCATGGAAAACATTATATAAGCTCAGACCAGTTGAAGAACCATCTCATCTTTTGTTACGAAGTATAACATTTAGGGAAATGTAGCACTTATTCATAGACTTATCGTTTTATATAGATACTGCCATTGATATGTGCAGTAAAACTACAACTGGTAGTCGCTTTGCAGTGTGTATTCACAGTGTGTATGTAGTGAATTCCCAGTATGTAGTCATTTTGTTGGTGTGTATTCTCACTGTGTATGTAGTGGTTTTCCCTGTGCATCTCCTGATTTGTGAAATTTGTGAATGTATTATTTGGATCTAGTGGAATTAAGTTGGGGCTTATAACTAAAGCGAGTAACACGAATGAAGAACACAAAACTTAAATGGTGTAACTTAATGTTGCATTTCTTCGTGTGATTATATTCTAAACTTTATTACCATATTCAAGGCCAAGAGTAAAAATTAAGCATATCATAGTCCGTAAGTTACGACTGTCTTAATCATTATAATGTTAAACCACTCTCATGTAGTACATGTAGTATACCGTTACCGCGACCGTTGCCTTAATTTTGTATGCAACAAAACTTCTTCTGTAGTATCAACTTTCGGATGTCAATAGCTACACCGAATAGCATACCCGTAGCCAGAATTTTTTTAGGGGGTGTTCGATTTACAAAATATTCCTTATTTTAATAGTGCTTAACCAATTTTCAGTTGGTTTTTACCAATATTTTTCAAATTATTTTGTCCAAGGGGGGTTCGTCGGAAACCCTCGAACACCCCCCCCCTTCCTTGGCTACGGATATGAATAGTGAATTTCGATTAATTATTTCAGACTCAAATAAAAAAACATGATATAGCTCAGACCAACTAAAGAACCATCTTATCTTTTGTTACGAAGTTTAACATTTAGGGAAATGTAGCACTTATTCATAGACTTATCGTTTTATATAGATACTTCCATTGATATGTGCAGTAAAACTACAACTGGTAGTCGCTTTGCAGTGTGTATTCACAGTGTGTATGTAGTGAATTCCCAGTATGTAGTCATTTTGTTGGTGTGTATTCTCACTGTGTATGTAATGGTTTTCCCTGTGCATCTCCTAATTTGTGAAATTTGTGAATGTATTATTTGGATCTAGTGGAATTAAGTTGGGGCTTATAACTAAAACGAGTAACACGAATGAAGAACACAAAACTTAAATGATGTAACTTAATGTTGCATTTCTTCGTGTTATTATATTCTAAACTTTATTACCATATTCAAGGCCAATAGTAAAAATTATGCATTTTATGGTCCGTTAAGTTACGATTGTCTAAATCAATTAATAATGTTATACCACTCTCCTGTAGTATAACGTAACCTAAATTTCGTATGAAACTAAACTTCTTCCGTAGTATCAACTTTCGGATGTCTATATAGCTACACGAAATAGTGAATCTCGATTAATTACTTCAGACTTCATGGAAAACATTATATAAGCTCAGACCAGTTGAAGAAACATCTCATCTTTGTCACGAAGCATAAGATTTAGGGAAATGTAGCACTCGTTCATAGACTTATCGTTTTATATAGATACTGCCATTGATTTGTGCAGTAAAGTACAACTGGTAGTCGCTTTACAGTGTGTATTCACAGTGTGTATGTAGTGAATTCCCAGTATGTAGTTATTTTGTCGGTGTGTATTCTCACTGTGTATGTAGTGGTTTTCCCTGTTCATCGCAGTATTAAATTTGTGAATGCAGTTTTTGAATCTAGTGGAATGTAGTTGAAGCGTATACATAAAGCGAGTAACACGAAAAACACGAAAACCAATGGTGTAATGTGACGTACAGTTGCATCTCTGCCTGTGATCATAATCTAATTATACTTCATTACCATTCAAGACCCATTAACACATTAAAAGATTATCTGGTCCTTAAGTAATGATACCTACAGTGTCTATACCATTGTAAACATATCATTAATGTTAAAGTTCTGTTTTGGAGCTAAATACGGTTGTTTTCACTATGTAAAAGATTTTAGAAAAGAAATTTGCTATAATAAAATAAAAGAGGGAGCCTAAATAAATACATGTTTCTGTTTCGTTGATTGTTTGGATTGTTTTGTCAACCAATCGTATTTAGGTATACCACCTGGTTCCAAGTGAAGAAGCTTATACGTTACAAAGGAAGAAGCTACTGTGAGCAAAGAAAACAAGTTGCAGCAGTGTAGATTTATGGGACTGATCATTTTGAATGATATATGTTTTTGTGATATAAATATTGTTAACAAACGAGTAAAGAAATAGACACAAACGCTTGACATGCTCTTCATATTCATATAATGTTGGGCATTTTGAACTTTTTGTTGTCAAAGGGGGGTTCGTCGGAAACCCTCAAACACCCCCCCCCCCTTGGCTACGGATATGAATAGTGAATTTCGATTACTTATTTCAGATTCAAATAAAAAACATGATATAGCTCAGACCAACTAAAGAACCATCTTATCTTTTGTTACGAAGTATAACATTTAGGGAAATGTAGCACTTATTCATAGACTTATCGTTTTATATAGATACTGCCATTAAAAGTGCAGTAAAACTACAACTGGTAGTCGCTTTGCAGTGTGTATTCACAGTGTGTATGTAGTGAATTCCCAGTATGTAGTCATTTTGTTGGTGTGTATTCTCACTGTGTATGTAGTGGTTTTCCCTGTGCATCTCCTAATTTGTGAAATTTGTGAATGTATTATTTGGATCTAGTGGAATTAAGTTGGGGCTTATAACTAAAGCGAGTAACACGAATGAAGAACACAAAACTTAAATGGTGTAACTTAATGTTGCATTTCTTCGTGTGATTATATTCTAAACTTTATTACCATATTCAAGGCCAAGAGTAAAAATTATGCATTTTATGGTCCGTAAGTTACGATTGTCTAAATCATTATAATGTTAAACCACTCTCCTGTAGTATAACGTAACCTAAATTTCGTCTGAAACTCAACTTCTTCCGTAGTATCAACTTTCGGATGTCTATATAGCTACACGAAATAGTGAATCTCGATTAATTACTTCAGACTTCATGGAAAACATTATATAAGCTCAGACCAGTTGAAGAACCATCTCATCTTTTGATAGCTACACCGAATAGCATACCCGTAGCCAGAATTTTTTTAGGGGGTGTTCGATTTTCAAAATATTCCTTATTTTAATAGTGCTTAACCAATTTTCAGTTGGTTTTTACCAATATTTTTCAAATTATTTTGTCCAAGGGGGGTTCGTCGGAAACCCTCGAACACCCCCCCCCTCCTTGGCTACGGATATGAATAGTGAATTTCGATTAATTATTTCAGACTCAAATAAAAAAACATGATATAGCTCAGACCAACTAAAGAACCATCTTATCTTTTGTTACGAAGTTTAACATTTAGGGAAATGTAGCACTTATTCATAGACTTATCGTTTTATATAGATACTTCCATTGATATGTGCAGTAAAACATCTCATCTTTGTCACGAAGCATAAGATTTAGGGAAATGTAGCACTCGTTCATAGACTTATCGTTTTATATAGATACTGCCATTGATTTGTGCAGTAAAGTACAACTGGTAGTCGCTTTACAGTGTGTATTCACAGTGTGTATGTAGTGAATTCCCAGTATGTAGTTATTTTGTCGGTGTGTATTCTCACTGTGTATGTAGTGGTTTTCCCTGTTCATCTCAGTATTAAATTTGTGAATGCAGTTTTTGAATCTAGTGGAATGTAGTTGAAGCGTATACATAAAGCGAGTAACACGAAAAACACGAAAACCAATGGTGTAATGTGACGTACAGTTGCATCTCTGCCTGTGATCATAATCTAATTATACTTCATTACCATTCAAGACCCATTAACACATTAAAAGATTATCTGGTCCTTAAGTAATGATACCTACAGTGTCTATACCATTGTAAACATATCATTAATGTTAAAGTTCTGTTTTGGAGCTAAATACGGTTGTTTTCACTATGTAAAAGATTTTAGAAAAGAAATTTGCTATAATAAAATAAAAGAGGGAGCCTAAATAAATACATGTTTCTGTTTCGTTGATTGTTTGGATTGTTTTGTCAACCAATCGTATTTAGGTATACCACCTGGTTCCAAGTGAAGAAGCTTATACGTTACAAAGGAAGAAGCTACTGTGAGCAAAGAAAACAAGTTGCAGCAGTGTAGATTTATGGGACTGATCATTTTGAATGATATATGTTTTTGTGATATAAATATTGTTAACAAACGAGTAAAGAAATAGACACAAACGCTTGACATGCTCTTCATATTCATATAATGTTGGGCATTTTGAACTTTTTGTTGTCAAAGGGGGGTTCGTCGGAAACCCTCAAACACCCCCCCCCCCCCCCCTTGGCTACGGATATGAATAGTGAATTTCGATTACTTATTTCAGATTCAAATAAAAAACATGATATAGCTCAGACCAACTAAAGAACCATCTTATCTTTTGTTACGAAGTATAACATTTAGGGAAATGTAGCACTTATTCATAGACTTATCGTTTTATATAGATACTGCCATTAAAAGTGCAGTAAAACTACAACTGGTAGTCGCTTTGCAGTGTGTATTCACAGTGTGTATGTAGTGAATTCCCAGTATGTAGTCATTTTGTTGGTGTGTATTCTCACTGTGTATGTAGTGGTTTTCCCTGTGCATCTCCTAATTTGTGAAATTTGTGAATGTATTATTTGGATCTAGTGGAATTAAGTTGGGGCTTATAACTAAAGCGAGTAACACGAATGAAGAACACAAAACTTAAATGGTGTAACTTAATGTTGCATTTCTTCGTGTGATTATATTCTAAACTTTATTACCATATTCAAGGCCAAGAGTAAAAATTATGCATTTTATGGTCCGTAAGTTACGATTGTCTAAATCATTATAATGTTAAACCACTCTCCTGTAGTATAACGTAACCTAAATTTCGTCTGAAACTCAACTTCTTCCGTAGTATCAACTTTCGGATGTCTATATAGCTACACGAAATAGTGAATCTCGATTAATTACTTCAGACTTCATGGAAAACATTATATAAGCTCAGACCAGTTGAAGAACCATCTCATCTTTTGTTACGAAGTATAACATTTAGGGAATGTAGCACTTATTCATAGACTTATCGTTTTATATAGATACTGCCATTGATATGTGCAGTAAAACTACAACTGGTAGTCGCTTTGCAGTGTCTATTCACAGTGTGTATGTAGTGAATTCCCAGTATGTAGTCATTTTGTTGGTGTGTATTCTCACTGTGTATGTAGTGGTTTTCCCTGTTCATCTCAGTATAAAATTTGTGAATGCAGTTTTTGGATCTAGTGGAATGTAGTTGAAGCGTATACCTAAAGCGAGTAACACGAAAAACACGAAAACCAATGGTGTAATGTGACGTACAGTTGCATCTCTGCCTGTGATCATAATCTAATTAAACTTCATTACCATTCAAGACCCATTAACACATTAAAAGATTCTCTGGTCCTTAAGTAATGATACCTATAGTGTCTATACCATTGTTAACATATTATTAATGTTAAAGTTCTGTTTTGGAGCTATTACGTTTGTTTTCACTATGTAAAAGATTTTAGAAAAGAAATTTACTATAATAAAATAAAAGAGGGAGCCTAAATAAATACATGTTTCTGTTTCGTTGATTGTTTGGATTGTTTTGTCAACCAATCGTATTTAGGTATACGACCTGGTTCCAAGTGAAGAAGCTTATAAGTTACAAAGGAAGACCGAGCATCTACTGTGAGCAAAGAAAAAAAAGTTGCAGCAGTGTAGATTTATGGGACTGATCATTTTGAATGATATATGTTTTTGTGATATAAATATTGTTAACAACCGAGTAAAGAAATAGACATGAACGCTTGACATGCTCTTCATATTCATATAATGTTTGGCATTTTCAACTTTTGGTAGAGCGCCGCTAATGAGTCTTGAATAGACGAAACGCGCGTCAGGCGTAGCACAATTTATTGTCTGGAACTTTGTTGTAATTTATATTTCTTAGCTTATGATTCCAAAACGGAGAAGTGTACTACTTATTACGGCTGCTTAAATTTAGAAATCTTCCATTATGTATGTACATATAACCTACGGTGGGGATTCATCTCGAGATAAATTTCAACTTCAACTTTAAATACAACTTCCTGTTCTTCGATAATTATATTGACGGCGGGATATCCGCACAGAATATGAACATTACAATGGTTGTCACTTTGCAGTGTGTGTTCATATTGTGTTTGTAGTGGGTTTCCGGTATGTAGTGACTTTGTCGGTGTGTGTACTAGTGTATGTAGTGAGTTTCCGTGTACACATTTTAGTTTTTGTTTGGACATATCATGCATGTTGCAATTAGATAACAGTACAAAAATACACATACATGTAGAATACGTTACAATATACATGTACAATCTTTATCAAAATCTATGATCAAAGATCGGATGCACTGTCTGTCTGTTAGAACAAAAACCAGAAATTACATTATAGATCTCTTTTTAATCTTAAATGCCGTCGCCCTTTGTCTATCTTCAAGTTGATAAAAAAAACTACTTCTCATTTAAAGGTCGTCGTTTTACGGTATGTATTTGATATAGGTAGTGAGTATGCGCTACTTTTTCAAAATGTAGTAAGTTACCGGTGTGTATGTCTTCTGGAAGTTGCTTTGTAGCTACAAAACATAAATACAAAAAAAGGATTTTTCATCCTTATAAACCCCCAAAACCACTTCATAACTGTAATTCTTCATTAATCCGACTCTATTGACGCCTTACACTCCTTGGAAATAAGGGTAGTGATTTTCCGGGGATTTGTCACATGTAGTGACTTTCCCGGGTATGTGCGTAAGGGTGTGTGTGTGTGTGTGTGTGTGTGAAAAGGGGGGAGTAGGGGGCTATGTCACTCTAAGTGTAATATGCTTTATTAAATGCCAAAAACAAATATCAACATTAGATTATAAACAGAAAAAACATTTGAAACTATTATACGACTTACGTACGCTGTGTGTACAAATTCACTACAAACACGAAGGCACATGGAGCTTTTCTCAATTTCTGTCAAATTGCAACGTGTCTTGGCACAAAATAATTCTTGGGAATTCGTTATATACTAGACTTCTAGCGAGTCATGCTTACGTCAAATTTAAACAAACATTTCTTCTTCAAAACGACAGTTTCGTGGATTAAACATGATATGTGTTCGTCAACATTTGAAAACTCGCACGTGTTTTGGTCATGTTGGCAAACAACCTCGTGGCTTTTTACGATAGATGGTGACAAATTTCGACTGGTATAACGAGAACAACTATTGGTTAATCAAGAATAAACAGTTGTAAAAATACATAAAAAGGGCCGAGAATAAAATTGTGTCAGCTTTTACTTTTGAATAATTTTGTAAACAAACGGCCCGCGCCCTGTTTACATAAAAAAATGATTTTCTATCATCGATCTTACGCAATCAGTTGATTATATCTGTGTCGCATACATGCAGTCATGCATCAAAATATACCCTTGATCGATTCCTGTATAACGTATAAATTGTTACATTTAATTTAACGATTTAATTTAAGAAAAACTGAGCCTCGACAATTTCTCCTGACCTAAACAATTTTTATAGGTATCTGTCAAATCGGGGCCTTTGCTGTCCTACTGAAAAATCCTGATTTTTAAGGAAAACATTTATACTTATATATCATTAAATATCAAACGCCTATAACAAAAAATAAACCACAAATAAAATAAAATATCAATTTCCACGAATGTTATCTATTTATGATTTCTTTTAAGTAAACCACAAAAATAGTACAAAACTTATTTTTAAAAAAATCCGTGCGATGTTTTAAAAACTCTGTTCGTGGAATATTTACCAATCTTATTTAAGTATTACTGAATGGAGAACCAGTTTTCCTGTCGAAGGTCGGCGGTTTCGCTTGGTACTCCAGCTCGTCCCTATAAACACTCGACGCCACATTATATAGCTTAATATAATTTTTGAAAATGGTGTTAAACAAACTTCAAACAAACATACATACATACAAATAATTCTAACACGAAAGCGCGAAGTAAAAAATTATCATTCTGCCTTCGTGTTTTCGTCTTTCGCGCTTTTTTCGCTTTATAAAATTTTATAAGACAAATACAAGAGGTAGCCCTTGGCACGCGAGGTCCAATATTTTTAAAGTCATCGGTGTTTTTTTATGATATGTTTTTAAATAAAATGATACTATGTTTATATTCCGTCACATATGCATTAGTTATAGATTGGGGAAATTTCCATTTGTACCATTTATAACTTTAGACTAGTTTAAGTTTTATGTACCTGTATAGATAAAATGAGCCAGAAATTATGAAATAATAATTCTATTCATGTGGAATTTATTTACGTAAGTGCTTTGATTGGATAAAAACACTTAATTTGCGTCACCTCAGATAATTTATATATCGATATTTCCTCTGAACCCAGTATTTAATCCTATAACATTTTAATATTTCTAATATTTGCGAATGAAACGAATTTTCACATTTCGAAATACTTTATTTCATTCACGGATTTTGGCGTTCATCTCAATTAAATCCGATTTAGCTAACATCACACACATATTGCAATTTCTTTGCTTTCAAGACAAATCTTGATGGAATATTAAAGTAGTAATGATTTCGAATGGCAAACATCTTCTTTAGTTGATTTTTTTTTGCCATTCTTACCAATTGTTTTTTGTCTATTATGTTAAGACTAAACTATTGGGTTATACATATAATTATAAATCGTATATCTGTGCACCAGCACAATTAATCGTAGAATCACAAGCACACTTTCAAATATTTATAATAAAATATAACTAAATTAATAAAATAAATGTTTTCAGTGTTGGTGCGGTATCATCAAACTATTACAATCCGCTAATTTGTTAGGACCTATACACGAAATTGTAGTGTGCAATCAATCTGTCTAGTTTACTGCCGGAAATAATTTTTTGAAGTCAAATCGAATAGCTGGTATCATACAATGAGGGCTCACAGTTCTACACCAACAGAGCTGCCCAGCGTGCACCTATATAACGGATAGGGGATGCCATCTAGATATGTGGGTTGTCACATTACCGAACGCTTGACCGCGGACCATAATGGGTAACGTGTTGGAGCGAAGCAGGATAAAGATTTTGTTGAAGTCGATAAAAAGATGCTCGTTACCATAGGTTAAATTTTCGACCCTACATATACTCCATACTTTTCCAGTGGCATTAAAATTATATGCTATATTTGCATCTTTCCTAAACTGATTTATTGTTTGCTAGCTTGTACACGAATATAGCTGCTTACTGGATGTTAAGCAAACATCCAATCAATAAATCAACCACTCTAATAGTCATATCGTTTCCTAACTATCCATTGACTTGTAAGTGTGGAGTGATTTCGAATTAAAAGAGGACATTTTTATTGTACAAATTCAAAGTAAATCGGGTGTTAAAAATATATATCAAATAGCCATACTCAGTTAATGTAAGATTAAAATAAGTATTTGCTGCATTTGATCTACGTAAAATAAAATGCTAAAATTTTCTATTTATCGTCACGCAACAACTTATTGGAGAAAATTTGTCAAACGACTTAATGTATGACTAACTGAATGATGATATACGAAAAATCTATCGTTATCTTAAATACTCTTAATAATGCCTGAGGTAGTTGTTGGGAAAGTTATTAGGAATTAATACACTACCAGAAACAACGAGATTCTAGAATTATGCGTTCAGATAATCACTATGACTGGGTAAAAAAAACAAACAACAATCTTATTGCTTGCTTATTCCCGAAGACTTGTGTGGTTAAAAATAAACGTTTAATTTTTTAAAAGCATTATATTGTCGAGATTTGTAGAAAAAATAGGACCACTTTACCTTAAACACTTTATATTAGATTCCTTCGCGGTTACAGCATTATTTGAAGACAGAACATTTTTCTTCGAGAACATTATGAGGATTCTGTAAAACAAAACAAGTGAATGGTTGATAAAATAGTGTACAAAGTGAAGAACACATAGAAACAAAATAATGAACAGTTGCAACGCCAAACAAATGAGATGTATACCGATCACGAAATTTATATCCACTAGGAGGTTCAAGCCCAGACATATTTTTTCTTTAAATGAGTTTTATAAAAGTGTACATGTATGTTAAACGTGTGCTGCGTGATAAATGATTTATTTTGTACACGAAGATACGTTTCTTTTTTATGTGTGCTTTACGTCTAATTTGAGTATATAAATTAGATAAATACTAATCGGCTTCTTACGTTTCTGCAGGAAAGAAAAGAAAAAAAAATTCGGTAATATATGAATAGATACAAGAATTTTTTATTATAAAATCAATGTAACAAATTTTATTAAGTTTATTAAACACGATTTACGGACTTATATCTCATAATATATGGATAGATACACGAACTTTTTTCTTTATAATATAACAAATTTTATAAATGTTATTAAACACGACATGCGGATTTAGATCTAAAATTTCATCTGTTTTGACTTCAATTCGTGTCAGTATATTTAAATACCCTATTTTCATATAACCTCAAACATGATTTCTTAATCTACTCCGATTTATACGTTGCTTATCTTACGATGATTTTCTGATATATTAATTATGACTGTTCAGAATTAAACACGATTTACGGACTTAGATCTCATAATATATACATAGATACACGAACTTTTTTCATTATAATAAAACAAATTTTATTAATTTTATTCAACACGATTTGCGGACTTAGATCTCAAATTTATCTGTTTTGACTTCAATGGGTCAGTATATTAAAATCCCCTATTTTCAACTTTAAACATGATCTTAACCTCCTCAGGTTTATACTTTTGCTTATTTTGCAAGGATTTTCTTATATATAATATATGACTGTGGTTGTTACAAAAGCTCTGTATAATTTTCAGATATTTATTGTTTTATTTTATGTATTGTTTGAGCGCCTATGATGAGTCTTGACTATACGAAACGCGTAGTAGATTTGTTAACCTAGCTATTTTTATGACATTTTGTACTTGTGTGAAATAGCAGTTGAATGAAATAAATAAGCAAATACATAAAAAAAATAATGAATTATGAAAGGCTTTATAAATGTTGGAACAGTTTCTTTTTATAAAATTATATTATTATGTGCAGAATATGTTACAAAGAGCAATGTATAATGTAATGGTAGTTTTCAAATAAAACCAGTATTTGAGTTTTAAGTTATGAAAATATCGATCAATCTATTAATTTCTAATGCCCTGAAATGTCATGTATCGGTGACAATTAATCACTTCAATCGACCAATCAGATCGTGACCTATACGTCATTTAGATGGATGGGATAATGAAAACGGTCTGACAGATTGCAAAGCGATCTTATTTAACAAACCAGAGTCAAAACAACGCGTGTAAAATGAAGGTAATAACAAAATACCAAACACGTAGTAAACCGTCAAAAAGACAATCTAAAAATAAGTCCGAGAAACCCGCAAACTCCAGAATCAACAAATAGTGTAACTACAGCAATGGTCATGACTTTATACAGGTATTTAAAAAGAAATGATTGGTTAAACCTGGTTTTATGGCATGCCAATCCTTCCACTTCAGTATTACTGTAGTATGTGAGTTGGTTTGTTGATTAAATTTGACGGGTATCATATGCAATTATACGACTGGTCAGTAATAGGTGTATCTAATAATCATCGTAGCACACTAGCTGTACACTAAATTTAAAAATTGAGAAAACTATCTGCAACCATATTTTTAAACAATAATATTTGTCGACAATGAAGTAGTATCTATAGTCAAACTTATTGAAGGCGCGAACGAGTCGTTTTTTTCTTGTAATCTTGGTTTTGTAATCTTTGCAAAATTCAGTATACTCGCTAATTATAGACATACTGTGAAATAGTAATAAAGTAGCATTCAGACAATCATGTCGCCCCTTACTTTTTACATTGACGAGGTTTGTTAAAATGTACTTATCATATTTGTCTTGAATACCACAAACTGGTCAATGGTAAAAGAAAGTGAAAACTAAATTCTTATGGTCCAACATTCAATACGCAACCGGTAAATCAAATATCTGAAATGCATAAAAGCTTTGAACGAAAACTTATATTGGCACTAATTCAGTACAATATTTAATAACTAATGCAGTGTAATATGCTGTAGCAGACTAAAGAACATGGATAGTCTGACAAAACCGTTATTGGTTGAAGTAGTGTTTTGTGCACCCCTACGCCATTCAACCAATTCAGTTTTTCTTAGCGATATCACCTTCGCTTTCTTTAAAAAAACTCCGTACCAAGAGTTATTGAAAACCCGTGTTCATGCGAAAGGTAAAATCACAGAGAATGTTTTAATTGATAAAACAAAGAACGTTAGAAAAACAGTTATAATTGATGAACCGACGGATATTAAAATGTAGGTTTTTGATAAATCTACAAGTAAGCCTTCAGGATTACATTGACAATCAAGGTGGTAATCTAACGCCTGACTTTGTTTAAACAACCTGATTTAGGTGGATACCTCATAAACTTCTTATCGCAGTCTTATTTGTCAAACTTGTCCATACATAAAAATGCACTTTATTGAAGCAGGACTTCAATAATATACTTGAATTGCTAGAAAATGTTTAAAGCTTTTATTTATTGCATACTGGTTGGATTGTATACTTTCAACAATGTGAACAGTTCAGGAGGTAAACTACTTTTTATAATCTTTTTTCTTTAACAATGAATAGCCATAAACTATAACTAATTTAAATACAATACTGCTGTAAGCACCGTTTTTAATTAATCATGGTTTAAATAACATTAATCCATTTATTCAAATCGCGAAATGACAGGAAAGCTTCAATGATATTTTCTAACGTTCTAACGGACAAACGTAAGGGATCATGTTTTGCAATAATTTTAATTTTTTTTATTGTCCACGTCCAGTTACACTACATAATAATAAGTTATTTGATTTTGGGATCTATTTGATTAAATTTTAAAATATTTGTATCATGAAATGTCAAATACAGCAAACTTTTGTTTAATAATGGTTTAAATAACATTAATCCATTTATTCAAATCGCGAAATGACAGGAAAGCTTCAATGATATTTTCTGACGTTTATAACAACGGACAAACGTCAGGGATCATGTTTTGCAATAATTTTAATTTTTTTATTGTCCACGTCCAGTTACACTTCATAAAAATAAGTTATTTGATTTTAGGAACTATTTGATTAAATTTTAAAATATTTGTATCATGAAATGTCAAATACAGCAAACTTTTGTTACTAACAGGAAAAGACAATAAGGGAACACAATTTATATTTGGTTTCATGGATAATTTGGACGAACCAACATTATTAGAAGTTTTTATAACAACAGACAGTCCAGGAATAACATACGTAAATGTGTCTACTCCACGGTATTACGAACAAAATCTACATGAATTTTCCATTACTAAAGGACAGGTTAAAAATATAACTCTGCCTTCAGACATTCGAGGAAATGGTACAGAACTTGGAAATAAAGGAGTTCAGATCCTGTCAAGCGCCGAAGTGGCAGTATTTGCTGTAAACAAACAAATGTATTCAACCGATGCTTATGTCGTTTTTCCCACTGATACCCTTGGTAAAAAATACTATGTAATTTCTTGGCCGACTGATTCGGAATTTATGATTGTTGCCACCAAAGAAAAAACAAGTGTTGACATCACTCTTGTTGGGGCTGAAATAGTGTATAATGGTATCACATACACATCCGGTATGACTTTATCGATATACTTAGAAAAATGGCAAACATTTCACGCCTATAATGAAACAGCAGACTTTACGGGTACTCTCATAACATCAAACAATGATATAACCGTACTCAGCGGAAATCTATGTATACAGATCGGCGAAGGAGCCTGTGATCACACTGTTTCACAAATGCCCCCCGTTGAAACTTTTGGGCACGATTTAGTTGCTATTAGTATGCCCAACTGCAACAGCTCTGTCAGCTACAGAATAATAAGCAGCGAAGACAATACAAATTTAAACATATCAGGTATGCCAGCAATTCAGTTACCCACGGCTGGGGATTTTTATACTTTCGAAATACAATCTAATTCCTCGAAAGTTGTTTCAGCAGACAAACCCATTGCCATGGCTTTTTTTGCAAATGGAGCATGCAATGATAATGAAAGCATCGGAGATCCTGCAATGATGTTGATGCCGCCAGTACCACAGTTTGCTGCGGACTACACGTTTGCAACTATAGAAATGCCTGAAAATCCCTTTGAAAATGTCTTAACAATTGTCATTCGTGAAATTTATATAACAGGACTTGTTTTAGATGGCCATAATATTTCTTCTCTTAATTGGAGAAACGTAGAAGGAAGTAATAATTTAAAAGTAAATACTCTATCCGTAAATGATGGTTCTCATACAGTATATCATGTCGATCCAACAGTTACCTTTCTGGCTGTCTCAACTGGTCTTGCAGAATATAATTCGTACGGTTATATAGCTGGGCAAAGATTGGCCCCTATTAATAGTGTGAGTAAAGTACAATAAGTATTGATTGCTTTATTTTGTATTTTTTATTGTAATCTAAAGGATTTACGCTTGCAAAAAAAATCTTTAAAAACACGAGCGGGCGAAAAACTAACTTAACTGACAAAAATTAAAATTTTACAGTTATTGTAATTAATGTATGCGCTTGCATTAAATTCTGACAGAATCAATGGTATAATTATTCAGGTTATCAAATTAGAATTGACGTTACTTCAAGAATTGCATTAAAATTATATTTACCGGCAAGCGGTGACATCAAAGCGTAAAACAAATGTACTTATGAATAATTCATCTAAATGCTTGATTTTCTGAAGGACAACATATTGGTTCAGTTTGATGAGCGCGTTTTTTTGACAGACAGTTGATATTCAAATGGGAACTAAATGTACATAATTGCTAGCCGATTTGTGTATGCATTTAATTTCTTACAATCAACTTGAGATAAGAAGACTAGAAGATAGCCTAGTCTTTTATTTTCAGCGTTCGCTACATTGATGATTCTAAACAGGTCTCGATTTCGTGACGTTCTGTATTTCATAATCATCCAAAAGGCATTGAGATCAAATAGATTGATAGAACCATTCGATTAACGCGAAAACTACAATTGCATAGTTTTGTTTTTTAAACGTTGCGTCTTTATTAAAGATATTTTATGGTAGACATAATGTACGACTTAGTCTAGACTGACTGCCAACGACACGTCGGTCTCTGTTGCCACAGTCCGGAACTGCTTACTTTTCTGAAGCACCTGAATTCACTCACATTTGCTTGAAAATTCGTGTCACTGGCCTTTGCATGTTGTTTCGGTTTATTTGGTTATTCGCCTCATAGCTTAGTATTAGTGTTTTGAACTGTAAGATATGTTTAGCTGTGTTTTTTTCGTATGGTGAATTCATATAATGTCGTCTTTGCGTAATGCATATTATTCAAGGATATTTGAATAACAAACATTTTGTAGCCTACATTCATTTGTTGACTTTTTATAAAAATGGACACCATACAATGTATTTACACGCCATACGCTGGCAGCCTATTTTAGACTGTACAGAATGTAAAGTCGGTCAACCACAACATTAACATCGGAAACAGACGGTAAATTGCTACAACAAGTAATCTAAGTATTGGCCAAATAAGAACTATGTCAATATTTTATTGTAGATTTGTACAAAGAGCAATACTACACCTGGTGATATAATTGACAACGATTGTGATGGATTTATAGATGAAGAAATTCAAGATGGAAAAGGTACTTACTATAAAACCAAACTTTTTAAATGTTTAATTACTAATCTCATAATTAGTCAACCAATATTTATATAAATGACACTATATATGGCACATGCATTTAGATTTGTATTTTCTTGGCTCATGAAGTCATACATACTTACCACCTCTAAGAAATTAAGTCTAAGTAATACCTCAAAGATAGCAAACAAATACCAGACAAGAAGAAAAAAGTACATCTATCTGTTTTATTTTAGATGATGATGGGGATGGTCGCATTGATGAAGATTTAGCAGTATTTTTTGGTGATGTCATAACGTCATCCACTACAACTCTGGTTACAAGCACTGAAATAAGTACTACAGATATATTTGGTGACGCCAGTACGTCTTCTACTACAAATAAGTTTACACGCACTAAAGGTAGTTCCGAACTTAAGCCTTAACATGAAATAAAACCCTTTATTGACTTTTGTCAATGAAAGTAATAACAAAATATCGAACACAGATGAAACTGTTAAAACAGACAATGCTCAAACCAAAGTCCGAGAAAATGGCAACTCTTCAACCAATTCAAAATTGGGAAATGGCATAGTTTGCTATAATGCTATTAATGTATGCTATATTTTACTACACAACACGTCTCGGAATATTTCAGCTCAATAACTACATCAGCTCTTGTTGGAAAATTGAATCAAGAAAAAAACTAATTTTCCATAAAACGTAATAAGTCAACTCAATTTAGTAGCTGCCCAACGGGTGATCGAAAGCCTGATTGTTGACCCTTGTTTTGGAAAATACCGTTCTTCTTGCAAGATGCATACCTTTTTTAGATTATAGAAAATACAAGGTGCATTGTAGCTGCTTTAAAGAATTACATTCTCTAATTAAAGATGACAGTTAAAATATTGTTCACGCTGCCCCATCCCTGTTTCCCGTTATCTTTTGTTTGTTAATCTGTTCCCGTCCTAAATATAGCTGCAAGGTTGCTCGCTTAAGAAAGAGTAAACAATCAATCAATCAAGATATGAATTTTTTGCCAGGTAAAACAATTTTCTTTTGCATATTTCAATTTATGTTGGTACATAAAATAATTCTTGATTAATGAATACTTTTTTGCATTAACGTAGATGTACTTGTTAGTACTTTAACTATACAGGAACTGGTGTTTATTGCTGGAATCATTGGGCTCGCTTGACGGAAGGCAAACCATCAATCAAGAGATTACTATTGACAAGTTAAAAAATTTCTTTTGCATATTTCTAGTAATGTTAACAACATTAATTACAAGTTTGATTCATAAATATGTTTTTACTTTTACTTAGATGTACGTGTAATCCCTATAACTATACCGGAACTGCTGTTTATTGCTGGAATCATTGGTCTTGCTGCAACTATGTTATGCTGTGTCCCATTTATGATTTTTATTTGGAAGAAAAAGAAATATAAAAAACGTGTACACGGCCAGGCGAAATCATTGGGCTCGCTTGACGAAAGGCAAACCATCAATCAAGAGACTACGTTTGACAAGTAAAAAAAATTTCTTTTGCATATTTTCTACTTTTCCTTAGATGTACGTGTAATCCCTTTAACTATACAGGAACTGCTGTTTATTGATGGAATCGTTGGGCTTGCTGCAACTATGTTATGCTGTATCCCATTTATGATTTTTATTTGGAAGACAAAGAAATATGAAAAACGTGTACACGGCCAGGGGAAACTTGTAAGAAAACCAGATTGTGTGTAAGCAGTTTTTGTTCGTCTAAATGTCACAGTTAGTAAAAACGGTAACACCTTATTTAATCTCGATAGGTATATGATTGAGGCAACAACATTATTAGATTGTGTCATTAAAGTATTTATTTACATTTATTTAGTTTATTGTTGAGACAATACATTTAACGGTTGGACACCATGTGAATATACAAATTCTATAGTTGGTTCATTAAATGTTTTTCAAAAAGCAACCGGCAGTATTTCAGCTATATTTAGGATAACAAGTAAAACAAAAATAAATATTGGTGTTGAATATGGATGTGCCAATATATAGGAACAATTTGCCTGTCACTAGGAAGTTATTGCAAATAAGTTGGGGACTTATAATATAGCCCTGTTTATCGCCTACTTTACTTTATTTTTGAGATCATTAAAGTTACCTTGTACATGCAGAAAGCGTTCTTTTATAATGACGCGTGATCTGTCTTTACGAAGAGTTGTGTGTTTGATTTTTATCTACTCTGTATTTATACATAGTTTCAACTAAAAGATCTGCAAATGTAGTGTCATCTCTTTTATTTATTCGCGACGATTAAAAATGCGCAAAAGCTTTACTTCAACCTGAATGAAACTTGAAATGTTAAAGATACTGAAATTTCCATCCATTATTGAACATGACACAAGTAAAGAAGCAATGATGAATTTTGATTGTCAAAAGTAAATATATTTTATATTTTTTCGAAATCGGCAGATTCATGGTTAGATTTAAACTAAACTTGTTATATAAGGACGATACGCCAATTATTTAAACAAGCCAATCATTTAAACATCAAATTGTTTCCCACAGAAAAATAACAAAATAAATCACGACACTAATAATATCACTTATCACGGCCACAAAATTTAATTTTGGAACGGCTAACATGTGCAAATATTCTACCTATTACGTTTTGTTCTAATTTATTGCTTATGACGGTTCTTTGTGTTATATGTGTACTAAAGCATCATCAATCTTCAGAAATCTTCATGATCCAAAAAATCTTTTCGACATTCATGACTAAAACGTTGTTGTGCCAGCAGATAACAATATTATTTTTATCTGCAAAAATATTATATAAATTGTTTAATTAATGAGTTAGGCATGGACAGTTCACTTGGCAATCATACTTACACATTCACTGCGCTTTTAATGAGATCACAAATCGTTCTTGGCATTCTTTGGTCTCAAAATCAAAGTCGAAGATTGTGATCTCCCATTCCTGCATTGGATACCAAAACTTCACTAAAAATCTACACAAACAACGATTCAAACGGGATTTATTTCAAACATACAGTGAAACTTCCTACTCCACGATTGGTAAGTGTAAGTGACCAAGGAGCATAAAATCGCTTTACACCATATAGGACTATAGTATAAAGCATTTTAAAAAAGATAGGGCTAACTGTTCAATTAGATAGGTGTTTCCCAAATTCCTCTAAGAAATTAATTTTGTATTCTATTGTTTTGAACTTGACTACATAGGTTGCTGGCCATTTTTAGGCGTAATAGACTATTTCTGTGGTCCTGAGTAAAACAATACATGGTTGTCAAGGAATTTTGTGGCCGTTGCTAATGCAACTTCCGGTTGTAAAATAACATATTTCAGTTAAGTGCATCATCCTGGTTTAAAAACGTATATGGTTGCTAAGGACTATTTGTAATGGTTACCTTTATTGTTGCTTTGGTATGCACTATGAACCAAAATAAGGACTGACATTACCATACACAGTGCTAATTTGATTGATAGAAATTGATAGTTGCTGTAAATTTACTGTTCATGATCTGTAAATCACTGCATACAGTTCACGTCTGAACAGTTCGTGACGGTTAAGTACAGTCTTTATGTAGGGTTGAAAACAACTGTTAGTCACTACATCAGATCGTGACAGTACTTTTTAAATTTTTTCCTGGATTTAGAACGACTGATATTCACTGTAACAGTCCTTTACCGTGATTGTAAATATTTACTTCTATTTAGAATGACTGATAATCACTGTAGCAGTCCTCGTCAGTCATTATCAGTTCTTATCTTGATTTAGTATGACTGATGGTCACTGTAACAGTCCTTAACAGGGATCAGCAATATTTACCTTGATTTAGAACAACTGATATTTGAGCATCTTTTTTTTTATTTGAGCCTTGCAAAATATGTTTTTAAAAGTGAACATGATTATATATACGCTGAATTAAAATTGATAATAAAATAGAACACTGAATAGTTTGTTTTTGTTTGTTTGAATGTAATTTAACGCCACTTAAGCAATATTTCAGCTCAGCTACATCATGGCGTCCAGTTTTTACATTTGGTGAAGAGGCCAGATCCAGAGAAAATTCCCGACCTTCGGTAGGAAAACCGGCAATCCTTGTCAATTAAGATTGGAATCCTGCACCCTGCCCGCCAGGGCCGTTAATTGTGTTTTGATTAAGGGGAGGCAGTAAAAGCGCGTGTCTGGCGTGCGCATTTTTGTGCAAAATCCTGGTATCTGGCAAATCCTGGGGGTGCTTTCCAGTTTTTTTTATGATGAGGTCTTAGTGCCTAAAAATCTGATTGTTTTTAATGAGACACTATAAACATTTTACTGTCTTGGGTTGGATATTAATTTAACGTAGATGCACACAGAAAAGGTGGTATATTTATCGTTTGTCGTGAGTAACGCGTATTAAAAGTCAGGTGTATCATTACCAATCGCGAATTTTTCAACCCTTCATTATATTCAAAGAATATAGATAATAAAACACTGACATTATTATGTACTTATAATTTTTGTTTTATTATTTTTATCTCTTCCTTTCTCTCTCTCTTTTCTCTTTTTTACTTTTATTTCATATTGTTTTATTTTTGGTCACATGTTTTTTGCGAGTTTGCAATAGGAGGTAGTTGCCTACATGCCTACATATAATTTACGGCCAAGGCCCACAGACTGAAACCCCCAAACTCAGTATGGACAGACCACGTGATCAATAGTAGACGAACTACCTTGGCCACTCAGATATACTATCGCATGTTTTTAAAAATGTATATACAAATTATAAATGAAATATTTATAGCAGATGATACAGATACAAAAAAAAAAACATTAAAAGGTACATTTGTGTACAGTTGCATGAAGGAGGGTTTATTAAGTTTATACCTATGTAAGTCTTTTTATGAAGATGATGAAATGTAAACGAAAGATATTTTTCGTTGTAGAAATTGTCTTCCCAAACAGATGAACTTTTACTGTTGATCTCAAGAAATACATGTACATGTATCTCCACCTTTTCATCAATCAAATATTATCCTACCCTATCATCGTTAACGTGTGGTTATTGCAATAAACAAATTGACAATCATCATTTCTAGTTTAACTTTGCACCACAGATCGCTACACGTACAGGACAGATTTTCAAACACATGTGCAGATACTTAAAATAGGAAACCAATTTTATACGTAATAACAAACACTTATAAAAATTACTTTTCCGTATTTCCAACGAACTTTCTAGTGCATAACGATACAAAGGTCTCCTTATTATTTTTTTTAATTTATATTAAAATTTATCAAAATATATCATTTAAATACAAAATACATTGAAGGTCTAATTAAAAAAAGAGCCAGAGGGTCATGAAGAAATTATACAAATACCGTGCGAAAAAAACTTGTTTTTCAATGTTAAAACAAGTTACTGGTCTCAATAGTTATATTACGACTTAAATAGCTTTAAGGGTGTGCTCGACGTCATCTCTGTTTACTTGCCGAAAAGTTGTGTGTATGTGTGAATAGGGCTATCACTAGTTCTCTGGCTTCTTCTTCCATTAAAAAATGCTGAAAGGGGCGTATAACAACGTATTAAACTGCTTGAATTTGTACGATATATGACTTGCGTTTTATTGATTCGAGGAATTATTACAATGCTTACATGTCAAAATATAGTATATAAAATGTTTAAACATAATAGAAATGCAACAAATATTAGTTTAATGTGTGTTTGGGTATAGTTGGGTATGTTTAGGTAAGTTTTGGTAATTATTTACCTTCTGATACATATAAACAAAAAGAAAACGAAGCGTTTGAAAAGCGGGTTCATTGACTACAGTTTCGTAGTTAAACCTTTGTATTGTAAACCCCCACCCCCCCCCAAAAAAAAAAAGCCGGTGCACTTATTTACCATACTGATATATATATAGACAATTAAAAACAAAGATGATTCTATAAAGAAAACAATGAAGTGACTCTACAATTTCACAGTTCAACCCTTTGTATTGAAATGACAAACAAACAATATAAAAAAATTTAAAAAAACAACAAAAACAAAACTTTTCAATTTAAGTTTCTCTTTTGTGATTTTATTTGTAAAGCTTAGTGTAGAGAAGACACCAACATTTAAACAGATAAACACAAGTGTTGCATACACTGCTGGAGACCGTGATGATGTAGATGTAAAATAACATCCTGTCACAGCTAGTGAAACTTGATCATCTGTGTTCACTGGTATTATTTTATAAGGATTAAAACTACAAAATTTGTTTTGTTTTTCTAAAATATATTTGTAAATAAGGAGTATACAAAGTATGGTTTCCAAAATTATCACTTTTGTAATTATTTAAAGAGACAATTCCCAACATTGTGGAATAAATATCTTCCGGTATCCAAAAGGCGCATGTGCAACAACAATGTTTGTTCCGTGGATATGGTGATTGATTGATTGACTGATAGACTAATTGGATATTTGATTAACATCTAGTGAGCATAATTTCAGCTATATTCAGGACGAGAACATTACAAACAATTAATTGGGGAAAGATGAACCAAAACGACAAAAAATGTGTATGCCACTGGAAAAGTATGTGGTTTAGCCTTTTGTAGCGGCTAAACAGGAGCTTACTCTTGTTGACATCTACAAAAAAGTTTAGATGGTGCAAGGAGCGTGGCACTCTCCAAACACGTTACTCACTTCTATTTTGTTATTTCACATACATTTGGATTTACATACTGCGACACCAATTTATTAAACATTCTGTGCTCAATGAAAAAAAACGAGGTATTGGTCTTTATTGACACCGCATGGCATTGTATTTTACACAGCATGGCATGACCACGATTTTAACTGTTACACGTGTACTGCTACGAGTTATCATCAGCATGAAAAGTAAAATCAACAAACTTCGATTACATCCACTTAATACGCCGATAGGAATTTTTCTCATGGATATTAGTCTTTAGTATTCATAGACATGAAAAAAAAAGAATTTTAAAAATCTCAATAATTTAATGCCGATTACTGTCGAACTTTTCTTCAAGAGTTGTCTTTCCATTAAATGTTGTTGCTATAGACGAAATGATTGTCTTTCCGTTTTTAACAAATGTTACAATCCCCAGCATTCTCAGATGATGATTCTCTTTTGAGCGAGGCCTTTATTGAACAAAACTATTTACAACTTGACACCCTAAGACATACATATAGCAATACACATTCTAACGAATATGGATTTTCTGCAGCAAATCATACTGTTCAAACACCTGAAACACCTCAATAAAATATTTTCTTTGGTAATTCCATTCAACTTTTGGCCTCCGCAAAATCCAATATTCGCGATACAGAGGGCAATATCCAGTACACCAATAAGACGTAAACACGGACAAAGTCGGACTGTAAATATGGACAAGCTTGGTTCATGCAGGAAATTTGCAGGTTATCCGAAAGAAAATGCTTCAAAGTTCATGCGCGAGTTTGAGTCATTCTGTAAACTGCATGAAATAGGCATAGAACCGAGAAAATGAATAGCTTCGTTTCATTTACACCTCGAAGGGCCCGCACTAGCATGGTTTGAAGGGTTAAGCCCCGACTTCACATGGGGAACAATAGAACGTCTTTTTAATGAACAATATGTTTCTGTCGGTTGGGATCACCCATCTGTGGTAATCGAAAGTGAAATTTTTCATTCCATGGAACTCGCTGCTTCACAAGAAATCGAAGACTTCTATTGTCTTATTCAGGAAAAAAGGAAACTTTTATCCAAGCCCGACCACGAAATTATGTTTCGATTTATAAATGGTCTTCCAGAAAAACTTGCATTTTATGTTAGGACAAGCCAGCCGAAAAATTTGTCTGAAGCATTATCATATGCAAAGCAGGGTGAAGCTTACAAATATCGAATTCATGAACAATGTGGCGCAATTAGTAAAACACAGACCGCCACACGCACAGATGACATAGGCGAGCTTAAATCTCGGGTATTAAATCTTACAAAAATGATGCAAAATATGTCGTCGACAGAAAACCGTCGATTACGTTCTGACACACCGATTCGATGTTTTCAATGCAATGCACTAGGTCACAAGATTACTTTATGTAATTGTAATGGAACAGGTAATACATTTCCTGAAATGGTTTGCCAGCTGTGTACGCAAACAGGTCATGGTGCGTTACAGTGTTTACAATATAAACCTAAAGCTGATTATGCCGAGTCAAGAAGCCGTATGCGAGTAGTTTGTCAAATTTGTAGGAAGCCGAATCATGTTGCATCTGAATGTTTTAAGTTAAATGGACAGGGAAACCAGGGACCCCTGGGGGACACCAGGCACGGTCGTCCAGGAAAATAAAATGTGCCGGAACAAGGGAGCATGCGCATGTGCGTCAAAGTGTAAATAATGTACAAAGTGCAAATGATACATGTAGTGACTGTAGTGACTCGTATGAATCCTCTTGCGACGACAGTACTTCGCATTCTAACAAGTTTGACTACCTACCTGTTAAATTTAAATCAATGCGCGTTGCTGCACTTTTAGACTCCGGCAGCTCTATTAATTTAATGTCTTATGCTCTATTTAGCTCGATTCCGCCATCTTGGAAATCTCAACTAGATACATTTAATGCCGGTAGTATCAAACTTTCAAATGATCAATCAGTGAATGTGCATGGTACCGCAACAGTTAAAATGTTTTTGCAATCAGAAAATCACAATATTAGTGTATGTACTGAATCAGACTTCACATCCGTTAATTCTAGGTACCTCATATTTAATTGATAATAAAATTACAATTGACTTTGGTAAACTGAAAGTTGTGCAAAATCAAGCTAATGTTAGGTGTTCAAAACGTACAACAATCGAACCAAATAATTTTATGGGGTAAATTGCCTCGAAATGTACTCTATGGTTACCAAGGAATGTGTGAAAATAGTAAACAATTGTTATCAATGGGGATCATGGCAAGAAAGTGGTTGTAACAGTTAACGACAATAGAAAGGTTCCTATTAAGATTTTAAATCCGGGCAAATCGCCCGTAGTTATTCCTAAAGGTAAAATAATTGCGACGTTTTATCAATTAACAAATGACTTTAATGTCCGCAACGTCTGTTTCGTTGATAACAAGAAGCCCGTGGTTCAGAATATAAACTTGGAAAGTACTCAGTCGTTTGATGACCCAAATTATTCGGTTAATACAGAGTTCTAAAATAGTTTTGAATGTTTTGGCGAACTCACTTGTGAACAAACTACTGCACTAAATCGATTGTTATGCGAGAACAATGATATATTTGTAACTGATAGAAATCCATCTCTTGGAGCTACAGACGTTGTTCAGCATCACATAATTCTTAAACCAGATTTTCGCCCCTTACACCAAAAGCCATATAGGCTAACTCCACAAAAAAAGGAATTGCTGAGACATCATCTCGACTAACTTATTAAGCAAGGAGTCATCTGTGAAGTAAGCCCTACCGAAGATGCACCAATTACCAGTCCGGTCGTACTCGTAACAAAAAAAGGCAAAACCACAAGACCAAACGTTCGATCGACAAGCTAGTTTACGTCATTTCCGTTTTTGTGTAGATTTCCGTTACTTGAATTCTCAGACCGAAACCTTTAAATATTTTATTCCTGATCTTCAAGAATTAACGGAATCATTTACCGAGAGAGTGCCTAACTATATAACGTCAATAGATGTGAGTAGCGGATTTTTCAAAATGAAAATCACCCGAAAGTTCAAAATACACCGCTTTCAACACTTGTTTCGGAACATACAAATTTGAGAGTCCCAATGGGATTACACACAGCGCCGAACTCATTCCAACTGCTAATGGATAACATACTACGGGGATTAACCTTTAAATCCTGCTTATGTTACTTAGATGATGTTCTAGTCTGCTCCGACACGTTTGAACAACATTTGTCAGATCTTAAAGAAGTATTCAGTCGTTTCCGCCTAGTTGGTTTAAAGTTGAATCCACAGAAACGTGCATTTGCAAAATCGTCAGTTATTTTTCTTGGACATCATATTTCTAAATATGGAATAAGCCCTCCACCAGACAGGGTGAAGGCCTTAAGTGAATTTACACGCCTAAAAACGTAAAACAACTTCGTCGCACCTTTGGTAGGTTCAACTGGTTCAAAAAGTACATTCCGAATTATAGCTCTGTTATCGAACCGCTTACACGACTTCTCACGAAAAACGCGCACTTCCAGTGGACAGTAGAACAGGAAAATGCATTTCTGAATCTCAATCAGTTACTCTTAAATTCGAGTGTGCTAGAGTTTCCTCGTTTTGAATTTCCATTTATCTTAGCAGTCGATAGTTCCGCCAAGGGAATATGTTATATGTTATATCAAGAGTACCCCAATACCAATGACAAGAAAATTGTCAGATTTGGATCGAAATCCCTCAATTCTTGGCAAAAATCATACGGCCCAACGAAGCTGGAACTCCTCGGAGTTGTCATAAGTATTATAGACTGCGCAGGTTATTTACGTGGAAACAAGTTCATAGTCGAATGCGACCACCAGGCGCTTAGACCATTATTTCAAAACAAGTTGAAAGGAGCCATATATGACCGGTGGCTAGCCGTCCTGCAACAGTTCAACTTTGAAATAAAGTATAGACCGGCTGCGGAAATGCAGGTGCCTGATGCACTTTCACGTGTGTAAAATGCTCCAAAACTGGATCTGTTAGCCGAGGACTCGTTAAACGAAAAAGACCCATTCTTCCTGTATGAAATAGAAGAAGTCGGGAAAATTTCGTTCGTGAATTCTGCAGAATTTAACTGCGAGCTTGATCAAGGATATTATGCCGACACGGAAGAAGAATCAGTTGGAAAAAGTAAAAGTAATATTAACCGTGCTGTAAAAACGCATTCTCCAGACCAAATGCTGATTGAAATCGACGATGACCATAATTTATGTAATGCGCCAATATTCGACCCGTCTTCCTGCAATTTTCATAGTTTTGATTCATCTTGTACATGTACTAGTGGAATTAATTGTCATTCTATAGTTGTAGATTCACCAGTAAAGTCATTAATTTTAGATAGCAACGTGGAATGTAATGCGGCAGTATTACAACCAAACTCAAACACAGAAATTGATTTGATCGACTTTGGAGGAAATAACTGTATTTCGACGCAACCTCCACAACATCCAAAAAGTTCATTGTGCGATCTTGACGAATTAGCTAACGTTGTACCGCCTAATCAAACGAGCGATGTGTCTTCACAAATGTTTTCTGTAAATGAGTTAATTTCCACAGCCACTTGTAAAGAACAGTGTAATAGCGAGAAATCTTATGAAACGCAACTGGGCGAAATAGATCGCAGTTCCCCCACTGATGTACGTAATTCAACGAATTATTCACGAAACTCAAACAGTGCTGATTTCAATCATATCTGTGATTTAGTTGGTTTAGAAAACCATCAAAACGTCGACTTTTCAAAAGAAAATGTTATGAGATTACAATGGCTAGACGAAACTTATAAGCCGATAATCGAATGCTTTGAAAACGGCACTTTGCCAAAGTTGCAGAAAGATGCACGCAGATTACTGTTAAAAACACCAGATTATTGCCTTATAATTCTTATCTGACATTCGTTTACGTTTAAAGTCATTTTTGATTGGTCAAAAGGCCATAAAGCAGTACTTCCCAGATCCGTTCATACTTTCATGAACGACTTTTTTTTGCTAAAAGTAAACAAATATGGCGGCCATGTGTCGTTTATGCTTCAGACAATAAATTAAGCCAGTACACTCGAAATTTGGCGATTCAAATATCTTGAGCGATGTATTGCTTAAACGGAAAGCTATTTAATTGAACCAGCTGCAATCATTTGTTTTATAGACAACTACATACAAGAAAATATTTTAACAGTACACTTCGTTTTGGATTCATTGTACACATTGCTGAATGACGGAAATAGCCGAATTCGAATGTGGACGAAATGCGAGCGTAAAGGCATATATAAACGATACTTTGAAATTGCGTTTCTTGTAATTACTTACCCGCCCTCCTGTAGGAGGCGGGTAAGTAATGTATTCACTTTGGCAAAATTTTGTCCGTCACAGATTTTGTGTGAAACCGTTTTTATCCGAAAACTACACAATATTAAGAGCTCAAACTTTCAGGGATTATCGGACTCATTTAGTACAATTGATTAATTAAATTATTAATGAGATATTCACTAATTAAGGTTTCTTTGTTCAATGCTGTGTGCACTGTTCTATAAATAACCAACGTTGTCGATCGATAACACAGGTTATATTTAAATATATCACGTGGTTGTGCATTTGTGTGAAAAAAGTCACATGACATAATTTAGAAAACATAGTCACGTGGAATAATTTTAAAAGATAGTGAAAAGGTGTAGATTATAAATTATCGATGGTATTACTTTTAAAAAATTAATATAAATCTCCACTATTTTTATTATTTAAATTATTAGTGAGATATTCCCTAATTAATGTCGTTTGTTCACTGCTGTGCACACTGTTCTATAAATAGCCTACACAGCTACAGCTGCAGTGAGATAGATACAGTGGATTTAAATATACCCACGTGGTTTTGAATGCCAATTCATTATATTGAGGAAAAGGGGGGGGGGGCTATTTAATAAAAAATATCTCAGATTTTATCTATCTATTTCACGTTTGTTTAATTTTTTTAAATCTAATTATTATTCTTATTGTTGCATGGTGTAGAATGGTAACGGACTTGTCGAGTTTTTTTCTGTTTAACGGACTAACGGGTTACTAACGGGTTAAGCAAATGATTATTGTTCAATTTTAATTGCTAGAGCTTTGTTGAATGTATTTTTAACTCAAAACTGGACATCTCTAAACATAAAAAATTATTGTTTATATCAATTTGACGATTAATGATAGAAATTCATATTTGCTTTTCAATTTTTCTATTTGTTTTTTACTTTGTGAAATAACCAAGAGGTACATCGACGTAACATTTTCTAGGAGTTATCATAGATCAATTAAGTATTTCGTGAGTATGGTTTTTAATAAAACTTGCCTCTTCTTGTTATCATTTGAACTCATTTTTCTGAGTTACTTCATGTTTATTGGCACGAACAGTCATTTGCTTAACCCGATTAGTCCGTTAAACAGAAAAAAACGCGATAAGTCCGTTAAATTACCATTCTACACCGTGTGTTGATAGTTTCCGTGCCGAATCAGGATTGTAACAATGTCGGGTGTACTTTTCAACAAATTAATTTAGTGTCATTGGGAACAAATGGCAAACTGAATGGTGAAAATTTTCAGTCGGAAATAATAACAAGATGTTGAAGTCTTTTGCTGCAAGTGGCAAAATATTGACAGATTGAAAAAACAATAAAAAGCGCTTGAATCGTGCGTGTACACCCATCACCTTGACTGTGCATTGGGTACTATATTGTTCAACATTTGTGCTCAAAAACAAATTGGGCAGGCGGGTAAGTCGTATTCGTGTGAATACATTCCTCTAGTTTCAATTATGAATCATTTCAAATACACACAATAGCCGTAACGGTAAAATTGCCTTTTTTCGCGGTCACAACAAATCAACAAGATGCACGAATTTGTCACCAACTCAATGTCTCTGCACATCTCTAGCAATTTTCAATGATAAATCCATTGAACAAACGACAACTATTGTTTTACCTCTTCGTACTTAAGAAAGAACGTCTAGCTAGGTTCCGTTCCGTTTGAACATATATGACGTCACATATGACGTTAATATAAACCGCGGGTACAATGACGAACATTAGTATACGGAATATTGTTTTTAGTTGAGTCTTCTTTTGTTTTTATTAATAATCTTCTCGGCAAATCGTAAATTGTATCTGTTGTCAATGCCAGTTATTCCTTTCAAACCGACCACGTCTTCGTCTTCAGTTCGTTGTATATATTCCTACGCGTCACACACTTAAGAATGTTAAATATATAAAAACAATTTTGGAAGAATTATAAGGATTAAACGCTTATTTTCAGTAATTCATCGATGTATGAACGAGGTCGACTCACTCACAAACTTATCATAAACGGCCTTCGGCCGTTTATTTGTTTGTGAGTGAGTCGACCTCGTTCATACATCGATGAATTACTGAAAAGAAGCGTTTAATCCTATAGTGGATAGACTATTATTTCATTTTCGAATGGCAAAATCAAAGCGTACTCAGCAAATGAAAAGTTTACAACTCATAATACCGAAACAGCTGATTCCAAAAATCCTTGAAATTTTTCACGAGTCCCCATTGGCTGGGCATATGGGTATTCAACAAACCGTCGATGCAATATCCGAACATTTCTATTTCGAAAACTTGCCGTCGACAGTAAGTGACTTTGTTCGTACTTGCCACGAGTGTCAGGAAAGAAAAATGACAGAAGCGCACACCAAGTAAAAAATTGTGTCATACCGCACTCCGACAGAACCTTTTCAAACCTGGCAAATTGATTTATTTGGACCCTTTCGCATTACGAAAAAGGGTAACATTTACATATTTACTATCGACATGTTCTCAAAATTATTATTTACTCTCCCAGTACCAAATTCTGACTCTATTACTGTTTCGCAAGCAATATTTCAATTAGTGTGTAATAATGGTGAATGTGATTGCATAATAAGCGATAAAGGTAGTGAATTTATTTCACAGTGCACCAATTATGTTTGCAAACTATTGGATATGAAACAGAACTTTACACCAAGCTATATACATCATTGCTTAGGTTTGTGTGAGCGCACTCATAGGACACTTGCAGAACGTTTGACACCATTTTATAAACAAGGTATTCAGTGGGACACAATTTTACCAGCTATAACGTTTTCATTCATCATTTCCCCAAACGATGCTACCAAATATTATCCGTATGAAGTAATTTATGGGTTCCGACCAAAATTTCCGCTAACAGTAACCAAATTGGACATTGAACTGAACTCCCTACATACAGACTATCACAGCTACATGAACCAGAAAATTAAACAAACACAATTGATCAGAGATTTTTCTTGTGAGAATGCAAAAGTTGCTGGGAAAATTATGACCGAACGGGAAAACTTGAAGGCAAACGAGTTAAAACTTTCAGTTGGTGATTTTGTATACATGTTGAAGGACGCAGTGGGACCCGGTAAAAAGTTACAACCAAAATATTCGGTACCTTTTGTAATTCAAGAACTTTTGTCCACACATTTAGTGAAATTGAAAGACAAGGAAACGGGTAAACTGTTTAAAAACCCTGTTCACTTAGACAGACTTAAAATTGCTTTTGTGCGTGCTCCAAATCCAACCGATTATTTTCCTCCAGGAAGACAAGACAATTTTAGTTCTCAGCAATCGGAACTTACGGAAGAATCTGATAAGGCTACTGAAACAACTGACAATGATGAAATTCTCATGTCTCAAAAACTACAGAAAAAGGACAAGGCCAGTGCGGAATTTATTGTTAGACATGTAGGCGCTTGCTCACTAGCTTGGTAAATAATTGTTTGGATAAAGAGTTAAAGGCAATAGGTGTGAAAATTTAGATGTGCTTATTATGCGTTAAGGCTTGTTTTGATAAGGGAGTATTTGTGGTTAATTCCGGTATTTAATTTACCAAAAATGGAATAGCCAAATTAAATTTATTGTTAATACGAATGTTTTCATATTTCTATATCGTCCTCCCGTTTTAGCTAACATCAGTTTATTGTTCTTTTTCACATGCCTTGTATAATTGTCAGATGTTTGACACATTACTCTTTTCAGAATCTTCAATCATGTTTATAATTTATATGTTTGGCTACTTAATGAACTAACTGACCATTTTAAACAAATAAGATTTGTTTTCTTTTGGCCGGGGATGTTAAATGGTATATTGTATGGTCAGTGAGTTCATTTGAGTTATCGTTCTTTTGTCGGATTTTGCATGCCTTAAATTTCGTTTTGTAAAATATGTAGTTTGAGTTCCGTAGAAATAGATATTGCACCGAATATACGAGTTTCATTGAAGCCATTTATTCGAGTATTCTATTCCCCAAAACATCTACCATGTGACCTGGACCCTAAGAAGAGGCTTTTAATCCTGGTTAACCATGAGTCTTTTGTGACTTTTGAAGAAGATAGCTTTTTATTTTATTTACTTAAATATATACATGATGTCCTTTCAATTAACCACCCTCAATTTGCTGTGTAGGTGCCGTTAATTTATTCTTTGGAACTGTAAAGTAAAGAAGCTATAGAAACAGTTTTATGTAAGGTTTTACTTACACCTCAAATATTACGCAAAGGGGTATCTCACCACAAGATTTACGACAAACGAGACAATTTAAGTTACATTTTTTTTTCACCTGTACAAAAATATTCCGCCCCGTGCGGGATCCGGTGGGCTAAAAGAATAGACCGCAGTCGCGCTAGCTTGTAAAAGGCGACTAAATAGCGCCCAGTACCCTGACCGGCGTGTCAGGTCGGTTTGCCTAAAGACCGACTGGGATGTGTGCCCCAGGTGGTTGAATGGGGTACCCCTGGCAAGCTAGGGTTGTCAGGCCATAATACGGAAAACCTGACCGCAAACCATATTAGTGCACCGTGTTGGGAAAATGCCACGTTCTCGCACGTTAAAGAACGCTGCTGTAGTATTCGCTATGAGTAGGGATTTCGATCCCGCTACAGGAGGCTAAATTGCCCGACCCTATCCATCCTCCCATTTGCCAGTGGCAATCTAAAATCCGTTACCCCTATTTTTCCTTGTGTCCCATCCCATTTTCATTCATCATCATTTCATGTTCATTTTATCATCCATTTCATGTTCATCGCCTGAATATAGCTGAAATATTGCAGCTCGGGCGTTAAACACCATTAATCAATCAATCAAAAATATTCCAGCGTTTTCTTTCATTATTTGTCTATATTTCCCAATTGATCAGTGCAAGAGCTTAAAGAGAGTTTACTTATTTCTGTAACGTCATCACTTTTTCGGGATAGACTGGTGGAAATATACAGGAAACTGTCAAAGAGACAATCCAGAAATATAGTCCAAGACACCGGCAAAGTTGAAAATCAACAACCAAATGTGCAGTAATTAAATCTTGCCTTGGTACTAGCATATCAATCGAAATAGTGGGTTAAACCAGGTTTTAGGGCATGCCGATCCTTCCACTTCCCAAACTGTAGTTCATGAATTCATATTCAATATATAAATACCATTAGACTTCATCTTAGTTGACAATCTTGTAACTATCCGATCAATCACCCTCCCATCTATATGTTATTTGTTTTATTATACTGAATTTCTTATTCCAATATGACGTGCTTTAAAGGCTGTGCACAGGGGCTCGTAAAAATTGATTTACTTGCGCTTTCGATTGATACTGGGTCGGTTTTGTTATTGTGTGGGAGAAGGGAAGAAACAGAGTCTATACCCGCCAACTTTCAAAAAAAATTTAAAAATATTTCTTTACCCCTATCTACACGGGTTTGTAATTATTTCTGTTCCGAATTGAATTATCTTCATGAAAAAACCTACCTTTATGTTTGTAATGTCATTTAACTCTCAAATTTTAATAATTTCCACCAGTTTGAAACGAAATGGACAATAACCCTGGCCGGAAGTGGACTTTATCGTTACTGAGAAAGTGAGTACCGAAAGGCCTCAAAGACGACAAACGATAAAGTCACCACTTCCGGCCAGGGTTATTGTCCATTTCGTTTCAAACTGGTGGAAATTATTAAAATTTGAGAGTCTGTCATTTACAAATGACAATATTGGTGTGGTTTCTTTACAAAAGTATTAATATCATTAAACGATTTCTTTTGCTGCATCGGTGTGTTCTAACATTACACAAGACTCTAATTTGTTTTGAGGGTAATTGATTCAATTTTAGTTTCTAACTTCAAGTTTGAGGTTTGTTATATACTGCTAAACAATATTTCTGTTGAACTGAATGGATCAATAACAGTACTGATACCTTGATTTGAAATTTAAATAGCCCATAACTATAATTACGTATATTTTTTTCTCCATTGAAAATGTTTTAATGGTTTTTATTATGTGATACAGAAATGTTCATCGTCAAATATTGTTCATTAAATAGTCAATTTTGTGCAATCATTCACAACATGGATTTCTGTTTACAAGTATTATAATATAAACAAATTATATTGTATATAACATAGTAATGATAGTTACCTGTGCCATGACATTCCAACCTCCCTTATGTAAATATCTGAGAATTCTATACATCATTTTAATGGCAAGTCCTTTTCTTTTCTCGACGTATACCAAACTAGACAGGATTCAGATAATTCTAGTGCTTTTTTTTAAATGTCAGCTTAGTAATGACATCATCCACCTTTTAATAATAATCATAACGTACAATAAAAAAGTCACATTTCCAAACATACCAATCCACGCGTTATAAATACATGTAAAACTGAAATTACTTTTACTAAAGTTTTCGATTATGGCTTTTGATTATTTGGAAAAATGTGTGTTTTCTTGTTTGAAGTTCTCCGTCACGCTCACCAATTTTGCTGCTACATGTCAAATATCAATGCGTTTTTTTAATGGAATTTAAAGAACCCCGTGACCCACTGCACCATAAACACACACACTTTTCAACAGAAAAACAGGGAAAACGTCGGTCTATTTCAGTTATAATAAATACGTTTGATAACTTTATTTTGCCTATATAGAGAAAGTTGAATTAATTTAGAAATGTTTATATAATTTCTTTACAACAATATTGCTCCTCGATTAAATAAGACATTTTTAAAAGTCCTTTGTATATTTTATTAATGTTTAATATTACTTGAAATTGAAAAGAATTTTAAAAAGGAGACATATGCAAATAAAAGCACTAAAACGTCGTTAAAAACGGAAAAGTCATCGTGTAGCTACCTGCAGTCCAATGTAAACTAGATACCTAGATATCCAATCAACCTAAAAATGTTAACCAGTTTTCCTACCGAAAGTCTGGGGTTTCTCCGGGTACTCCGGCTTTCTCTCCCAATTAAAACTGGACGCACTGATATTGCTGAAAGTGGCGTTAAACACCATTCCAACAAACAAACAATCAAAAGATTTTGATGCCGGTGTGTAAAAATACCGTAAACAACCTAGTTAGTGCAATATCAACAAACACTGTCCTAACAATATGCTAAAAAGCGCTGTAAAATATGATTTTATTGTTTGTTTATTTAACTGGTGTTAAATGCTACTTTCAGCAATTTTTAACTATATTAGGGCGTACAGTATTTTTGGAGTAGGAAGCCGAAGTACCCGAAGAATACGCCCGACCTTCGGTAGGAAAACTGGCCCTGAAGATTTAATCCAGCCAGCCCGCAGTAAGACTGAAACCCGCAACATAAGTGTTGACAGACGCCATTATCAATAGTAAACGAACTACCTTAAAAACATAACGAAGCCCCTGTGTCATAAATATTAAATTTATGTAAGAAAAACGCATGGTGTAATCGTAATATATTTCAACTTTGATAACCTGTTGAGAAATAACAACAGGAAATATAAAAATCGTTATATCAGCACGTTTCGATCTGGCTTCCGTCAACGTTTAATTACACAGCAGTTAACGCATTAACTAGAACCAATAGACAACATTGATATTTGATTTTTATGTGCATTTATTTACGATAGCGGGTACAGTGTCATTTGTAAACAATTGTCAAAGAAATAAAATTTCACCCACCTAGGAATCAAATGAAAACTAGTAACTTGATGGGTACCGGAGTCTTTACAGCTATAAATAAAATGTCACCCAATATGCCAAAGTTATGACAAAAAGACTCATAGAAGTATTTGTAACATAGTCGAACAGGTTTTGGAAACACTGTCCACGGTCAACAACAGCGATTTTGATTATTAACACATGTTATCATATATATGTCTGTTTGTTAGGAGCCTTTAATATGGGCTGTTGATATTCTCGGGACTAACAATCCATCAGCAGAGGCATTGATTCGGTGGTTGTAAATAAAATGTCATTCAATATACCAAGGTTAATAGAAATTACTACGCCAGACGCGCGTTTTGTCTAATCAAGATTCGTCAATTACAATAAAACCCAAACAATATTGATATGCTAAAAATAAGTTGCCGCTGACTAAAGGTCAACACAGTTCTGTTTCTTCAAAGCTAAAAACTGACGATTGTATTACAATTGCAAACGATACGACTGATTGTAACACAAAAGTATTATCATTTGTTTAAAGATTTCTATTTGCCGATTACTATAATAAAAGCTTGAAGACCACACTTTTAGTAACATTCAAATACCCATGCAATGTTATTTAATTCCTCCGAGAATTTTCGTTTAGAAAATATCATCTTGATAGCACCATATTGCATTTATTAAATTTATCACACTGATCACGATGAGTAATGTATCATTAATGATATGCTTTAAATTACTTAACTACATGTATAGGCGATAAATTCTTTTTCTTTTAGAAGATCTTATCTAACAATGCTTCCGCTATCACGTATTATGCGTTAGGAAGACCATGAGTGCATTTTCGCCTATTGCAAATTATTAGTGACCAATTTTTTATTATGTCTGCGCTTTTTTAGAGATAAAACATTTGTTTTCAATACAATTATCATTAGTTTTATTTTCATTTATTATATACGAAAGACAAAGCGTGTTATTACGACGATGTAATTGTATATTTGACAATAACCGGCAATGGTTAGCCACTTTAAGAATTAGAAAAGCTAAATGTTTAAAACGATTGCACACTAGAGTTATTTACTATTAGTATATTTATGTCGTAATAATTGGAAAACATTAAGTTTTTAACACATCACTACTCACAATTTGATTGGTCACAAAACTTGGTCATATTATAAATATCAATATGTCAATCGAAAATCTTATAAAATATTATACACAGGAAAGCAGGACTTAAAAAGTATCCTTGGAATTGTAGCAATGTTAAATACTGTTATTTATTGTTTTTTTGTTGGATTCTGGAATTTACATAATGTTCACAGTTCGGGAGGTAAATTAATTTCTTCTACATCATCTTATTTGTTTGTATTGTTAATTTGATAGTTATAAACATTTAAATATACAAAAGTATTAGGGAAATGTAATCAAGTTTTTAAGCTCAATAACTACCATTTTTTATTGATTTTTCTTGTCCAATGTCGTGTTTACACCTTTAGAACATATGCGATTTCGCTACAAGAAGCTGGGGTTAGGCTTTTAAGTCTATTTTCGATCAAATAAAGATAATTTTAATAATAAATTAATAATAAACAGAATAAATTTTGATCTACTTACAGGGAAGGACAATAAAGGAACACAGTTCTTATTTAGTTTCATGGATCATTCCACCAACGCATCATTGGAAGTTTTTATTACAACAGATAGTCCAGGAATTACAGACGTAAATGTGTCGACTCCACTGTATGATCCTAGTTTTGTTCATACATTTTCCATCACCAAAGAACAGGTTAAAAAGATAACATTACCTACAGATATTCGCGGTATAGGCACTGAACTTGGAAACAAAGGGGTTCAGGTCCTGTCCACTGCCGCAGTGTCTGTATTTGCCGTTAACAGAAACTTTAATACAACAGATGCATATGTTGTTTTTCCTACTGACACACTTAGTAAAAAATACTATGTAATTTCTTGGCCGTCAGAATCAGAATTTATGATTGTTGCTACCAAAGACAATACAACTGTTAACATTACTCTTGCAGGCGCCGCCTTAATGTATAATGGTCTCACTTACAAATCTAATACTACTTTATCGATATACTTAAAAAAATGGCAAACATTTCACGCCTATAATAAAACAGCAGACTTTACGGGTACTCTCATAACATCAAACAATGAAATAGCCGTAATCAGCGGAAATAGATGTATAAATATTGGACTAGGAGCTTGCGATCACACGGTTTCACAGATGACTCCAGTTGAAACTTTTGGACACGATTTCGTCGCTATTAGTATGCCCAACTGCAAGAGTCCTGTGAGCTACAAAATATTAATCAGCGAAAATAATACAATTATCAAGATATCTGGGTTGACAGCAGTTAACTTGTCCACGGCTGGGAATTTTTTTACTTTTGAGTTGCAAGCAAACTCGTCGAAAGTTGTTTCAGCCAACAAACCAATTGCATTAACTCTCTTCACGCAAGGCAAGTGCAATGACAGCTACCTAGGGGATCCTGTTATGATTCTTATGCCACCAGTTGCACAGTTCGCTGCAGATTATATTCTTGCTTCAATATCAGTACCTACAAATCCCGTTCGGAATTCCTTAACGATTGTAATTTGTGACATTTATATAACAGGACTTATATTAGATGGCCAAAATATTTCTTCATTTAACTGGAGAAACATAGAAGGAAGTGATACTTTAAAAGTACACGATTTTGAAGTAAATGATGGTCTTCATACAGTGTATCATGTCGATCCAACAGTTACTTTTTTGGCGGTCTCGAGTGGTCTTGCAGAGGGTTTTTTTTATGGGTTTTCAGCCGGACAAAGATTATATCCCATTAATAACGTGAGTAATTTAAAACGACATTTTATCATATATTTGATAAAGATTTATATTGGTTTGTTTGTTTAAATGGTGTTTAACGCACTTTTTGCAATTTTTGCAGCTATATCATGGCATTCAGTTTGTATTGGGGAGGAAATTGGAGAAAACCCCGATCTTAGGTAGAAACACTGGCAATCCTTGTCAATTAAGATTGAAGACGATTACATCCTGCCTGCAGTGTGACTCGAACCGCAACTTCTGTATTGACCGACCACGTAATCAATAGGAGACGAACGACATTAACCACTCTCACATGCGTCTAATAGTATTTTACATTATTGTGTTAATACTAATGTTATATTTATACAGTGTAGATATCGAAGATAGAATTATATTTTTATAAACATGATAAATGTCATAATCAGAATACAATATAGATTTGAATTGTTAAGAGATTGTTTGCGAACGCTCTTTCCATTGTATTTTCATGACTACCTGTTTTACAAGCCCAATACGCCTTTTGATTACTTACATTTAGAACGTTTAATCTTTAATCAAATTAGCATGTACAAAGTATAATATGTTGTGTTGAATGGTCTAATTGGGTGAATAAGTTTGATGCCTATTGATCACTATTGTTCTTTGTTAAATGTAACTTTCTTCAATGTGTGTGCTTAGAAAACATTTGGCATGAGATTAATTGATTGCGTTTAGCGGCAATATTTCAGTAATATAAAGGAATAGTGCACGTTAACAAACAATGAGTCTAATAAGACTGCTACTCACAAAGTATAGAGCTTTCATTTAAAGTAGAGAATTAATCCACTTTAAGACTGCATGGAGTCGTTTGTAATGTTGTCAAACTTTGTTCCTTATTATGATACGGTCGAACAAATAAAGTAACATATTTCCTATATTACACAATCTAAAACCGCGGTGGCATTTATTGGTAAATTTCAGATAAACTTTATTTTGATGTATTCAGAGTTGTTTACACATTCTACTACATCATCAATATCGGAAAATAATTTTAGTAAATATGTTTTAGAATTGTACAGTAAGTATCACTATACCTGGTGATATAATTGACAATGACTGTGATGGCTTTATAGATGAAGAAATTCAAGACGGAATAGGTACTTATGTAATAAAGCATTGATAATATTAACGTTCAAATTCACGACCAAATCAGCATTTATCACTTTTAAGAGAAACATTATTTGCTTATATAGATTTATAGATTATTTACATTTTTTTTAAACGAGATGCATTTTCCCTTCCCTATCACATCGATGGGCCACAGAAGAATTTATGAAGAGAAAATGCGTCAGGTTTCATAAAACGTAAATAATCTGCCTATCGGTGTTTTCTGACACAGTGACAATGTTAACGACGTCTTGACAGCGAGGTGAGATGGACCCATCTCAGGCTTGTAGAGTGAGATGGGATTATACCGCACACAAAGATCAAAGGACAATACTGCAAAATAGCGATAATTGTATTTTCTCAATAACAATCTCAAATACTGCAATATGTTATATTATAGATAATGATTGCGATGGTCGCGTTGATGAAGACCTGGATGTATTCTTAGATGATACCACAACGGCAATTACTACAACTCATGCTATAAGCACTGAAGGTAGTTTTTCTTTTCATCTCAAGTTTGTAAAAATACCAATATATATTATCAATTTACTCGTGTATACGTAATGTAAAGTTTATGGTGGGGTCACTGCTGCTTATTATTCAATAAAAGCTTTTACAAAAATATCAACTGATATGATTGTTTGTTTAAATAAGATTGAATATATCTCTTGGCAATATTTCTGCTTTATCGTTGCATCAAATTTATATTGTAAAATAAAGCTCTAACATTTTAGAGAAACGTAGACTATCCTGGTCAATAAAATGGCGAGAGGACACGTTTTTTTGTATTTGCCTCTGCATGCTGTTAGCAATTGTTTTAAACTTGTATGACAATATTTTGAGGTAAAGTGTGTACTTTTCCATTTATAAGACATTTCATCAAATATTTAGTTAACAACATTGAAATAGTTTGGAGGAGTTTTAAATACAGATGCGATAAAAAGATAAAGTCTTTCATAGCACTTGCATATCTTCTTGTGTAAACTTTTTTGTTTTTTTAGATACCACTGAAACCACTTTAACTACTACTACCGTAAGTAAGACCATTACAGTGTAGATATGGTAGATAGTATCACACGTATAATCTATAATGTTTACTGTCGCCATCAGACTAAATATCGGTTTGCTTTTTGAACTTATATTTTCTAAATGGTATCGCCAGTGTTGTTCATCTCAACTATTTCTATGCTTAGTAAATTAACTTATTCTGTTTATCACTTACTTATTTACAGTGTTAGCATTTTCAGAAAAACTTACAAAAGGGACTATATGTTGTCTTTAACAGTATACCTATCTAATAAACGTGAAAGCCGCTAACCGTTTAGTTTGTAGGTTTTAACTTTTTAACGTGCTTTGATCTATATACTATGTTGTCATTGAATATGATATAATTTGACCAATTTATTCAGTTTTTTCGTTTATTAATTAATTGATTCAGTGGTATTCGATTGATTAACTGAATGACAATTATTTCAGTTAAGATGTGAATCAGTTAACATAAAAAAGGTCTAATTGGGATGTATATTTTTGTAGAATTGTACAGTAAGTGTCACTATACCTGGTGATATAATTGACAACGACTGTGATGGCTTTATAGATGAAGAAATTCAAGACGGACTAGGTAATTATGTAAATAAAGCATTGATAATATTAGAATTCAAAGTAACCATTTATCACCTTTCAAGAGAAACATTATTTGGTAGATACAGATATTGTAATTACTACCTACTAATCTCAAGACAGCAATATGTATCATTTCAGATAATGATGGCGATGGTCGATTTGACGAAGACCTCGCTGTATTCGTCGGTGATGTCACAACTCACGTTATAAGCACTGAAGGTACTTTTTCATCTTAAATTTTTGCAAAATACCGATATATATTATCATTTAATATTAATATATATCTAGTTAACATGTTCCTATGTTTATAGTCACTGCATTTGTTTATTTCATCAGAAAGAATACAGGATATCAGGAACTCTTTGTGTTTAATCGTTATTGATTAAAGTTATAGAAGTATAGAGACTTTGTATCTTTGGTTCGTAGACTAAAATCCTTAAAGTTACAGTATGGAGATAAAATTTACTTACTAGTGCTGTATATATTCTTTTTAAGTTTGATGGTGTGATTATTTTGCTGATTTTTATTGAACAAAAGTTTTACAACAGCGAATTATATCATTATCTGTTTAAATGAGATTTTATCTCTCGGCAATATTTCTGCTATATCGTTTTATCAAATTTATATTGGAAAATAAAGCTCTCAAATTTGAGAGAAACCTAGGTCTTCCTGGTCAATAAAGTGGGAAGCCACTTAACTCTGTCTTTACTCAAAGCTACAACACCAATATTTAATAAAGTTCATAACGAGTGCATGAACTATACGACCATAGATGCCTACTGTGAACGTTTTCACATCAGTTTAGATGGCAATATAAAACGTGTCATTTATGTAAGTAGGTCAAAAGCGGTCTCAAACGAGCGGACACGTGTAATTGGTATTTGCCTCTGCATACTAATAGCAATTAATCAAGGATGGAAATTTTATAACGTAATCTAGTTAACAACATTGAAACAGTTTGGAGGAGTTTTAAATACAGATGCGAAAAAATATTAAGACTTTTTTAGCACTTTCATATCTTCTTGTGTAAACTGATTTTCATTTTAGATACAACTGAAACCACTTTAATTACTACTACCGTAAGTAAGACCATTACTGTGTAGATGTTTAAGATAAAATTACGTTCGTTAATGTTAAGTGTCGTTATCAGACTAAATATGGGTTTGCATTTGGAACATTCATCTTCTATACTAAATGCCGACCCCACTTGGAAAAATTTGTTTTCTAGCATGTTTTCATTATTCTATATTTTACCTTTTTATTACGAAAATTCAGTAGAAAAAATGTAGATACGATAACATTTCCATGTTTTATAATATGCCTATATTGTTAAGTTTGTTACAAATCGTCCTTGGCTTTTGCTACGGGAATTTCACATAATAAGTCAGCCATTTTTGTTTCTAAAGGGACCTTACGATGTTTACAAATGTTCGTCTGCTTTCGTGACGTTCAAAGGTATTCGGACGAACCGCGAGACTTTTCCCGCCTAAACTGTAGACGACTTCACCCGAAGGATTTCGAGTAGACAACAATCCATTTTCCTAAAGTACACTTCCGTTCTAATTAAAGTCAAATTTTAGTATGGAAAATCGCCCGTTCAAAATTTAAAAACTGCCATATTTCAAAACGCTGAATATCTCGGGGAAATAATTATTGATTTCAAAAAGTTCTCTTCTTGAACCACAAAAGGAGCTGAAGCTGAACCATACGTGGTTAGCAGTTTTCATTTTTTAAGCAAAAAACCCTCTACACAATACGTCAACACTTAGTATAAGTGACAATTCCTGCGGTGTACAGCTAAACTATTTCTATACTTCGTAGTTTAGCTAATTCTGTTAATTACTTACATATATAATGTGTTATCTTTATCAGAAAGGCTTACAAAAGGACTTTATTTTGTGCTCATTGGTATTATGGTGTAATAAAGATGAAATGCCCTCACCATTCCGTTTGTAGGATTTAACGTTTTAACGTTCTTTGTTCTATATACTGTATGCCGTCATTGAACTTGATATAATTTTACCGATTTATTCATTTTTGGTCGCTTATTGATTTATTGATTCAGTGGTAATTGATTTTTAAAGTCAATGACATCCAACAAGAATCATTTCAGTTCTATAAAAGATGTGAACCAGTTACCAAAAGAAAAGGTGTAATCAAAATATATATTTTTGTAGAATTGTACAGTAAGTGTCACTATACCTGGTGATATTATTGACAACGACTGTGATGGCTTTATAGATGAAGAAATTCAAGACGGAATAGGTACTTATGTAAATAAAGCATTGATAATATAAACGTTCAAAGTAACCACCAATCAGCATTTATCGCTTTTCAAGAGAAACATTATTTGGTAGATACAGACATTGTATTTACCACCTAATATTCTCAAAGACAGAAATATGTTTCATTTCAGATAATGATGGCGATGGTCGCTTTGATGAAGACCTCGCAGTATCTGTCGGTGATGTCACAACGACAACTACTCCAACTCACGTTATAAGCACTGAAGGTAGTTTTTCATCTCAAATTTTTCCAAATACCGATACATATTATCAATTAATATTAATATATATATCTAGGTAACATGTTCCTACTTTTACAGTCACTGCATTTGTTTATTATATCAGAAAGAATACATGATACCAGGAACTCTTTGTGTTTAATCGTTATTGATTATAGTTATAGAAGTATAGAGACTTTGTATCTTTGGTTAGTAGACTAAAAACCTTAAAGTTACAGTATGTAGATAAAATTTATTTACTAGTGCTGTATATATTCTTTTTAAGTTGATGGTGTGATTATTTTGCTGATTTTTATTCAACAAAAGTTTTACAACAACAGCAACTTGTATCATTGTCTGTTTAAATGAGATTTTATCTATCTCTCGGCAATATTTCTGCTATATCGTTTTATCAAATTTATATTGGAAAACAAAGCTCTCTAATTTGAGAGAAACCTGGTCAATAAAGTGGAAACCCACTCAACTCTGTCTTTAATCAAAGCTACAACACCCATATTTTATAAAGTTCATATAAACTAGTACATGAACTACACGACCATAGATGAATATTGTAAACGTATTCACATCAGTTTAGATGGCGATATAAAACGTGTCATTAATGTAAGTAGGTCAAAAGCGGTCTCAAAGAAGAGGACATTCATTTTCATTTTAGGTACAACTGAAACCACTGTAACTGCTACTACGGTAAGTAAGACCATTACTGTGTAGATGTTTAAGATATAATTGCTTTCGTTAATGTGAAGTGTCGTTATCAGACTTAATATCGGTTTGCATTGGAACATACATCTTCTCAGTGACAATTCCAGTGTTGTACAGCTAAACTATTTCTATGCTTCGTAATTTAGCTAATTCTGTTAATCACTAACATATATAAGGTGTTATCTTTATCAGAAAACCTTACAAAAGGGAGTATATTTTGTGCTCATTTGTATTATGGTGTAATAGAGATGAAATGCCCGCACCATTCCGTTTGTAGGAATTCACGTTTTAACGTTCTTTGATATTTATACTGTATGCCGTCATTGAACATGATATAATATTACCGATTTATTCATTTTTGGTCGTTTTTTAATTAATTGATTCAGTGGTAATTGATTGATAAAGTCAATGACATCCAACAGGAATCATTTCAGTTATATAAAAGATGTAAACCAGTTAAAAAAGAAAAGGTGTAATCAGGATATATATTTTTGTAGAATTGTACAGTAAGTGTCACTATACCTGGTGATATAATTGACAACGACTGTGATGGCTTTATAGATGAAGAAATTCAAGACGGAATAGGTACTTGTGTAAATAAGTCGATAATACTAACGTTTAAAGTAGCGATCAATCAGCTTTTATCACTTTTCAGGAGAAAAATTATTTGGTACATACGGATTTGTATTTACTAACTAATAATCTCAAAGACAGCAATATGTTTTATTTCAGATAATGATGGCGATGGTCGCGTTGATGAAGATTTGGCTGTATCCGTTGGTAACGTCACAACGACATCTTCTTCAGCTCAGTTTACAAGCACTGAAGGTAGTTCCTCATTTCATCTTAAATTGTTTATTAGCAAATAAAAAGCCCCAAGTTATACAGATAAAATTATCTTATTATTATTGTATACATGCTTGAGAGTATTAGTGTGTGATCCTTTTGTTTATTTTATTTCAACAATACATATATGTGTGATTTTGAGATTATTCGATCTTAGTAAAAATAAAACCAACATTAAGCTATATTTACCTCAGTTTTAGATGTCCAATATAAATACTTTCAACGAGGACACAGGTATCTTTTGCCTCTACATGATGTAAAGACTTAGTTCTAATTTTATCACAATTTTATAACGTAAAAAGTGTAATATTATTAAATTTTGTTTCAATTATAACGACCATTAAATAGCTCGGGTGACCTTTTACTAAAAATACGATGACCGGAGTAAGACTACATATGGTTTGTTTTTCATTTAAGATGTACCTGAACCTATTCATGCAATACTGTGGATAGCTGGCATCATTGGTTTTGCGGCAGCAGTGTTTTGCTGTTTTCCTGTTTTGCTCTATATTCTAAAGAAAAAGACACCACTAACACGTGTACACAACCAGCCAAAACCGCTTTCTAAAACAATTGTACACAATCAGCAAAAACCTCCATGCAAAGCAAGTGTACAAAACCTACCGAAACCTCCATCCAAAACACGTGTACAAAAGCTTTCGAAACCTTCATATGTAGACCATTCGAGTCATCCAGATATGTCTTGGAACCGTTTTTAAGCAATCCTTTTTATAAAAGAAATTTACTAAATCTCTTTCAGTATATGTTTAAAAGTAATTAATTATAATAAATGTATATAACAACATATCATCTAGATTTGTTTGTGTAATAGTTGACACACTACAATACTTGGATAATGCCTCGTACCATGTCTGTATACAAAATCCAAAGTTAGTATTTGGTTGATCGATCCAGCGGTTGGTAACCAACAAACAGTATCTATGAAATATAAATGACAATGAAAAGTTAAAACATATCACAGTACATCAATTGTTTACATGACATATTGGGCTGCCGCTATACAAATGTTAATGATCTAGTAGGAACTGAAAATAGACACGTGCTATAGGTTTCAATGGCTACCCGATGTTCGCTGAGTCACTGGTTGTCTTTCATCTTTCTTTTTTTTACTTTTCTATGACATGACAAGGAGTAACATGGCGGGTGTCTAATTAGAGGCATATAAATTATTGAGGCGTTCCACTTTTCGCGACATTTTGTAAAGACATATAAACCGTAGACATTAGGCTTTTGCAGTTACCCTGGCATACCTAACACTTGTTCTTTAAAGACACTTCCCCTATCACAAAAAGCTTGTAAACTTTGAAACCGTAAAATATGTTGCTATGAAAGTTGTTCCAACATGCTTCGTTACGGATCGCGTGTCGACACATTGTTACATATCACCGAAACAATTTTGACGATTCAATATATATGAGTTATTAGCTCTTTTAATTGCTTATATATTTAGTAATATTGTACCTCGTGAATTAGATGTGATAAACAATTGGGGCTTTCATTGTTGGTCATCATTGAAAAAGGTCACACTCAAAGTTCCCTAATTTTTGATATTGTGTTGTGTGCAGATCTCATTCTTAACCATAAGAAATAGAAAGCTGAAACTTTTATCAACTTGTAGATCTGGTAAAGGTCTCGAATTATGATATATGGTAATTGACCTTTGTAATATCTCCCCTGGATCATTGCGACTTATTTTAAATAGCTATATCTCAGTAACTCTAGTAGAATGTTTCATAGGACCTTCACTATCGGTGATGATTTACATTGACCTTGAAAAGGAAAAGGTCACAAGGTCAAACGTCGAGGTCATCTTCTAATTTTTAGTTTTTATAATTTTATAATATGGAGCAATTTCTTAATAACTATAACATATACTGAACTGTAATCTTACTTACTGATCATTTGTTAGTTTCATAATAGTCTCAATAATGGAGTCAAATCCGTTTTTTTTTTGGTATATTTTTCATGTTTTGATGTACATGAATTGGTTCATCCTAATAAATGCTTACTTTTGATGCTATATGCAAATATCAAACAAATAATAGTCAAGGTCCGCTTCCATGACTGTCTTTACAGTTCAACATTTTAAAGTGTTTTCTTTCATTTATTTATGTTGTAAATTAATTTAATATATATATAAAGAAAGCCAGGTCATTTCATAATGTTCTAAATTTGACATTTGACTTTGCTTTGTGGATTGTCTTTTTGACAGTTTCATGGCTGTTAGGTATTTTGTTATTACCTTCATTTATAATAACCCTATCAATTTCTCTGCTGGTGGAATTTGTTCCTAAGAGGTTATTGCAACTTGGTAGCTAACAAGCAAAAAGAATAACGAAATTTAAAAAAAACTTCTTAGTTGAAGTCTTAAATACAGGTTACGACAAAAAGTTACTTTCATTTTCACAGCGCTCTAGTGTTCTGTCCTTAATTTTTAAAAAGGATGACCCTCTTTCGTTAGATAATTATCGCCCAATTTCACTTTTAAATGTAGATTTAAAAATTTTATCATATGTTCTATCGCAACGTTTAAAGAAAGTTCTTCCAGATATTATAAATGAAGACCAAACTGGTTAAATCAAAATCAGATTTATAGGTTTTAATCTTAGACAAATTCAGGACGTTATAGACTACGCAGAAGAATATTATATCGAGGGAGCCATAATTTTTGTAGATTTCACTAACGCGTTCGATTCAATAGAATGGGACTTTATGTTTAGTACAATAAAACATTTCGAATTCAACGAATCATTTATTAGATGGGTACAGCCACTATATATTAATATTCAAACATGTGTTCTGAATAATGGGTGGTATCAGAATTTTTTGAGAACTCTAGAGGCATTCTCAAGGTTGTCCTTTATCTCCTCTATTATTTATTTTAGCCTTGGAAATTATGGTATTAAGACAAAGAAGCTATAAGCTTATCAAAGGGATACAAATTAAGTTAGACAAAAAAACTCATAGTATTAAAATATCACAATTAGCAGATGATACTACATTATATTTATGTTCAAAACTAGAAATATCAGCCGCGCTTAACGAAATTGAAATATTTGGTTCTTTATCTGGTCTAAAGCTTAATAAAATCAAAAGTGGGAACTTGGATATGGAGGCTAAACATTGCAAGGACATGGTAGAAGGGATAAATTGGGAAGAAAGTGCTATAAAAACTTTAGGTAAGTACTTTGGACATAATAAACGCGAATGCAATAAACTAAATTGGGAAAGGAAAATTCAGCAAATAAAAATTATGCTTCATTCTTTGGGAAAAAGAAATCTGTCAATGATTGGGAAAATATTGATAATAAAGTCATGAATTTTACCAAAACTTACATTTCTAGCAAGTTTCAGTTCGGTCCCACATAAATATAAAAAGAAATTGAATCGTGTTGTTTTAAATTTATTTGGAAAGGAAAACAAGATAAAGTCAAAAGAAGCACTATTACAAACAAGTACGAAAAAGGGGGGGGGGGGTTAAATATGATAGACTTCGATAGTTATTTTCAATCACTTAAAGCATCATGGGTAAAAAGTCTTATAAACGGAAAGATCGCAAATTGGAAAATTATTCCAGCAAAATATTTCCGGAAATTCGGAAAAGATTGGCTAGTTTTTAACATGAACATAGACACCATTAAAAAACCTTCCAAATCATGATAAATGTTTTTTACAAAGATGTACTTGCGTGTTGAATTAAAACAGGTGGAGGACAAGTAGGAACACCAAAATCTTTTAAAAATATAAGAAAACAACTGGATAAACAGCGGGCTAATATTCATAAATGATATTATAGATAAAGAAGGCAAGGTGTCGAGTACTTTCATTTTTCAAAAATCAAATATAAAGACAAATTGGATTTCTGAATTCTCTACTTTAAAGAAAGCAATTCCAAAACATTGGAGATCGTTGTTAACTCAACTCAACAATTCTATTTATACTACTGTCAACTTTTAAAAAAATAAAATATGGAATTTTCAATGTGTCGACCCACATTACCTGAATAATAAATCATTTTATTTATCATTAATTGATTTTAAAAATACTGAACCCGTCGGTGTCAAAAAATTGGTTAAACATTTGCAGTTTGAAGAAAAACCAAATATGTCAGACGTTTATAAATTTATTTTCTATTTTTTACAGGAAAATAAATTTAAAGTTTTTCTATGGAAATTACTACAATTTATTCTTCCAACAAAAACATTGCTTAAGGTTTGGAAAATTACTGAATCAAGTTTATGTAACTGTTGTCAAATGGAAGAAGATTATGAACATTTTTTATAACGTGTAAATATTTATCACCGTTGTGGAACCAAGTTAAACTATTTTTAAAACAAAACAAATTCGAAATAAACATAACTCTGAATTATTTATTTACTGTTTGATGAGACATATTATGACTTCAACTATTATCTATCAATCATAGCTTTTTCTATATATAAAGCTTATTATATGTCAGAACAAAAACAAAAATAATAGACGTGTATGATTTATTCGTCTGTGAGTTGCAATCAAGTTTAAATAATTACATGAAAAAATATACTAGCAATTTGATTAAGAATATTAGAAAGCATGTTAATTGTTATAGATATCATGTGATCTGTAAAACGTTAGTAATTATGTAATGCATGTAAACAGTGAATATTTATTATTTCCATTATTATCATATAATTTTCACAGAACGGCATAAGTGCAACTTGGACGCTGATGCTTTAATTGTAACATTTGCAATAAAACAAATAACTTCATGTTTTGCAAAGTCACTTCCGGTTGAAAAAAGTCCCTAGCAACCTAATCTTTCGGATTCATGACAATATTTCCTATCAAGAGACAACAACGTCTGGCTTTGAAAAGTCATCTTTGATTTTCAGAAAGTCAGAAACGGTTTACAAACGTCCCTGGCAACCATAAGGATAAGGGCAACATTTATGTCAAAAGACGTAATTTCCATTTTTAAAAGTCAATTATTTTTTCGCACAAGTCACTTTTGGCTGAAAAAATTCCCTGGCAATAAGTTTTCGGATTTTCTTTCTGGTTTAGGATAACATTTACCGTCTATTATCGTCTACTGTGGCTGTCAAGACGTCGTTAAGAAAACACCATGACGTCCCAATGTCACAAAACAGCTGTCGCCCTTCGATGAAATAGGGGCGAGAAAATACATCGCGTTTCAGAAAACGCAAATAATCTATAAATATCATATCGAATTGCAGTACCGTTCATGGATGTCTTTCATTAATATGGTCTGTTTGCTACCTGTATTCAACAAAGCTGATTAAAAACATGTATAAAGATAGTTAAAATCATTTATATAAAGTATAAACTGTAATAAAATAAAATAAATAAAACAAAACCACGCAATAACAAAGTGTGTTCTTTTAAAATGTTTATTATTTAAACCTTCAATAAAATTTTTATTAGCAAATACTATATACATGTACCAATGAAGGTAATTACAAAATACGGAACACCAAGGAAACCGTCAAAAAGATAATCCACAAGGTCAAGAAACTGGCAATCTTTAGGACCAGCAATCACAAATATAGCAACTACAGCAATTCTTTAGACTTTTAAATACTCCACATATGATTTTATTACGTCGCGAATAAACAGTTACTCAGTATTTTTGATGTTCTTTCATTGTAAACAATATTTTAGTCAAACGTTTTGACAACTCATTGATTGAGGACGTAGATGAGCAGACTAAGTACCTTTTCATATAAGGACTTTTACGTCGTTTGGGAATCCTATACAAGTATCACGTTGTCGTAATAAATATTCAAAGAAGTCGTGAAGGACTTATGATTAGCGAGGATTTCATCTTTGTCCAAGGGGTATGTTTGTAAGGCATAACCAGAGTTATCCCTTTTTAATGAGGCATTCATAGTAGTAAAGTGACTTACATACAAACACAATGTTGTTAGAAACCTTGTCTGCAGGAACAACAACATATTTGTCATGTAGAGAAGTTAGGCTCATAGCGCCCTCGTATTTGAATACTGATTAAGTTCGATCGTTAATACTATGTTTAAGATTCTTCACACATTTATTACAACTTGAACTAAAAGTTCCTCAATTAAACAGATGCTTTCCTCGTCTATTTAAGCTCCTTTTTCAAGAAAATTTTGAATTTTTCCAGAATAATTATAGTTTATATATACAAAACAGAGAAAAAAACAAACAAACATCTATAATCTACACATGATACCAGTAGTACATCTCTTAAATGACACGTATTTAATTAGCAATGAACTTATCATTTTGCAAAGACCGAGTGTGTCACCACGAAATGATGTATATGTAACAATGTCACTTTCCGATATTCATAAAATTTATTTTACTATTTGTCAGGCAATAAAAAATTTAATGTATTTACTTTTACAATAAAACGTTTAATATTATAAAAGAGTACACAAAAAATATATATTTAAAACAACCTAACTCTTGTTTATCTTTGAAAAGTACCAGATCAAAAAGTGGAAATAATACTTTGCCATACTTCTAACTAAATAATGAAAAAAAACGAAGAAAAGGAAGTAGACAATTACTTGTTTGCTGGTTTCCTGAACCTATTACTAGAAATGGGATTACGTACGAAGACGTCTTTAGGGTATTGTAGGGTTTATAATTTCAAGCTTACTAATGTAAATATAATTAAGCATTGTTCAAGCTCTCTAGGGTAGATTAAATGCAAAAACACATTGCATTTATGTTTCAGTACAAGGCATCAATAATAAATCAGAATGTGAAATTTGTTTTCTGAGCAAGTGTTTTTTATTATCTTTAGCAGTGACACTTTTCTGTCAAAAACGCGTCCTCCAAACATAACATAGGTCTTCCCTTTGACCGATTTCACCTTCAATGTAATAACATTTGACACATCTCTTCTTCACTGTAGTGCAAGACCTACTGTCGGCTGTCCCTCAATACGGGAAAATTATGTTATCAATTATAATATCTTACATTTTACCAATTTCATCTTCAATTTTAGTTTTCGTATAGTATCTGTCTTTACCGGACTTGACTTATCCTGGATTGACAGCCTGTAAAACGATTGGTGCAACATGCAGGAAATATTTACTCTTTCGGAGCACCTGTGTTCCCTCCCATTTTTTAGAGAGTTCGTGTCACTTGCCTTTGTGTGTTGTTTTGTTATGTGATTTTGTATCCATGCTTTAGAGGCAGAGACATGATCAGGTATTTGTTTGCTTTTTAGACATGTATATATATTGACGTTTGACAATTTACGAAGCTTTTTTATTCATTTACTGTGATCATACTGTGAGGGTTTATAATGCTCAACCTACAGAGCTGCAATGTTTGCGATCGTTTCGTTCTGTATATGCTTAAATTAGATTAAATATTACGTTGCAGCATACTTGTTTCTATAGTGAAAATCTACCCTTACGGAATTGACTTGCACCAAGTATACTTAAAATATAAGGCAAGTATACTTTAAGTATATCTGTTATACTTAAAAACTGAAGTATACTTAAAGTATAAGACATTTATTCTTGGAGTATTAGCTTGTTATACTTGTGTTATACTTTGTATCCTTGTAATAGCAAAGTATAACTCAGCTATACAAGAAGTATACTTCAAATGGATATTATCAAACATTTTATGTAAAAGTTATACTTGAAGAATTTATTTGGACTTTTTCAGGAGTTTCACAGAGGAATGCATCTTACAGAAAATTTAAGTCCAAAATTAAAATTCTATGTTTTTTTTAATTAAAATAATGTTTTTTACAGTTTTTTGCCAAATAACATTAACAAATGATATTGTCCAACATTATTATACATATCAATGTAACCCATGACTAGAGTTTCCATGATAATACGTTTTCCATGTTGAAATGCATAATTTTCCATTGAAAGATATAAAACCAAGGAAAAAATTTCATGGAATTCTATGGAAAAGGAAAATGATATGGCATGGACTTAGAAATTTTAACACATTGAAACTATCATGGAATGTAGAACTTTAATCAAATTAAGCATGGAACATCATGGAATCTTTGGACTTATTGTTTTCATTTATATGCCATTTCTCCTGTATTCTAAAGTCGAATAGATTTACTTGCGCTTTCGAACTATACTGGGTCGATTTTGTTATAGTGTTGGAGAAGGGAAGAAACAGAGTCTATACCCGCCAACTTTCAATTTTTTTAAATATTACTTTACTCATATCTACACGGGTTTGTAATTATAACTTTACAACTAAAGTCGAATAGATTTGCTTGCGCTTTCGAATTATACTGTTCCAAATTTAATATTCTACATGAAAAACCCTACCTTTATTTTACTATACTAAATGTTGACGTTCTTAAATTAAATTGGAAGATAAGAGACTTTTACTTAACAGCTAATACCACTAAAGTCGAATAGATTTACTTGCGCTTTCTAATTATACTGTTCCAAATTTAATAATCTACATGAAAAACCCTACCTTTATTTTACAATACTAAATGTTGACGTTCTAAAATTAAATTGGGAGATAAGAGACTTTTACTTAACAGCTTATCTCCCAATTTAATTTTAGAACTGATGGCGATGGCTATAACATTCGTGTCTATTTTGTAATGTTTTATTTGAGTTTGTACTGATAATAATTTTCAGAAAGCTGCGTACGATTTTGTGTAACAAAGAATGTTAGGATTTATTCGAAATGATACTTTGTGGTCAATTAATATTTTACAGATAAATCATCTTAAGATATCCTTTTAATTTAATGGGAATGCAGTGTTGGAGGGTGACTGTACAAAAGCCGTAAACAATGTTGTGACGATTGCATTTCAACATGCAGGAACTGATTTCCGCCAGCAAAAATGGGAACAGAAAACAAGTTGTAGGTACATGGTTCTATGATAATTACATGAAATCAAATGTACATAAAATTATAATAACTTTACCACTAAAGTCGAATAGATTTACATGCGCTTTCGAATTATACTGGGTCGATTTTGTTATAGTGTTGGAGAAGGGAAGAAACAGAGTCTATAACCGCCAACTTTCAATTTTTTAAAAATATAACTTTACTCATATCTACACGGGTTTGTAATTATTTCTGTTCCAAATTTAATAATCTACATGAAAAACCCTACCTTTATTTTACTATACTAAATGTTGACGTATTTTGGTTATTGTTTTTGCGTGACAAATGAAAACTACTTATAATCCTGCTTACGCTCATTTTGTAGATCAATTAATGTGTAAATTTTATTCATCACTTTATTTTCCACAGTAATTTAGCGTTTTGAAATGCGGCGTATTTTTCAATGTGATAGAGCAATTATTTATAGTAAAATTTGACCTAAATTCAACCGGAAGTGTATGGTTGGAAGAGTCCATTGTCTGAATACCACTGAACGTTACGAAAGCAGACAGTCTTTTTCCAAACAACGCGAGGTCCCTGTAGAAACTCAAATGGCTGACTTCCTATGTAAACTTCCCATAGCAAATGTCAATTTGGAACTTGTCAACCAAAAATATGGACGTGTTAGCGTGTAGAAATGTTTTAAATTGGATTTTAACACTACAAAGATCGCCTGAATACAGCTGAAATATTGCTGCTCGGGCGTTAAACACCATTAATCAATCAATCAACACTACAAAGGTACAATATGGAATAATAAAAAAATTCAAGCATAACACCTAGCGCAACGGGGTGTAACATTTGGTATAATGTCATTTAACTCTCAAATTTTAAATAATTTCCACCAGTTTGAAACGAAACGGACAATAATCAACACAAACCACAAAACAAAAACAATTTAAAATTGAGTATCTGTGTTTGTATCTTTAAAATTGTACATTTTTTGTCTTTTACGCAACATAAGCTATTTCTTGGTTTGACATTTTAAAAATTGTATTCCTATTGTTTGTTAGATTTTGATGTCTGCTATGAAATAAATCATTCGAACCTAAATTTTTTTTTACCTTTTACACTTTTTTGAAACTTACACAGAATCCTGGTCACATAGTGCCATTGTACAGGAGATATTTAACATTTTGATCATAATGATATTTGGGGTATCCCATAGAAAAACATGGACTTCGTCGTTGACTTAAGAGGATACCCATCACTTATGTGCAACTCCTCCTACACCACTGAATGGAATTTGATGAAACTTACATAGAATCCTTGTCACATAGTGCCATTGTGCAGGAGATATTTAACATTTTGATCGGAACGATATTTGGGGTTTCCCATAGAAAAACATGGACTTTGTCAATGAGCTAAGGGGATATCCATCTCTTATGTGCAACTCCTCCTACACCACTGAATGGAATTTGATGAAACTTACATAGAATCCTTGTCAAATAGTGCCATTGTGCAAGAGATATTTAGAATTTTGATCGGAATAATGTTTGGGGTTTCCCATAGAAAAACATGGACTTTGTCATTGACCTAAAGGGATACCCATCTGTTGTGTGCAACTCCTCCTACACCACTGAATGGAATTTGATGAAACGTACACAGAATCGTTGTCACATAGTGCCATTGTGCAGGAGATATTTAACATTTTAATCGGAATGATATTTAGGTTTTCCCACAGAAAAAAATGGACATTGCTATTCTTTGAGGTGGGGGAGGGATGGGGGTTCCCAAGTTCATAAGTAAAAACATGTGAATTTTTGAAAAAAAATCATGAAGCGGAGGGGGGGGGGTATCAAGGATGAGCATTGCTCACAGTTTTTTTACTCTACGCCAATTTAAAAAGTATGTGTGTTTCCTGCTTCCCTACCTACCGTGTTTTTTTCATGCCTGCCTTGACATTTTTATTGCCATTTTTGCTTAAGCACCATTAAACTTGAAACCTACGGCCTGTTCGCTTCAGGTAAAAAAAATAAAAATAAATGCCTACTATCTCCCCTACTTTTTTCAAGCATGTAACAGGAAACACACATACTTTTTAATTTGTCCTTATAGATATAAAAGGAGACATTAAACTTGCAGTCAAAAAACAACCTTTTATTTTTCAAATATTTTCTGTTTTATTTCAGCATATTGCCTTTTATTGTATCCCAATACTACAGAAAGAATGTTGGTTCAAGCCATTAATGGGAAGTGCAGCGATTTGCGATTAACAATTAAACTGTCATCAATGACAAAAAGTAGCAGGTAAGACATTAGTTTTTGCATTATTTTTATGTCGCCTGCAACATGTTGCAAAGCGACATGTAAGTGTCACTTTAGAGATATGCGTTGTCCTGTGGCATCACAATAACTTTAGTGGCAGTTTTCCGGGCAACTTCATGCCGCAGCCTCTTGATATTTGGCATGTAGCTTTGTCCTATAAAAGTTTATGCTGCAACAAGAAAGTAATACCTATGTCTCGCCTTTAATGACTTTTCGTCTCAGGCGAGACAAAATTAAAGTACAATGTATTTATAAGCGGTAATTAGACCTGTTTTCATGGCTATAGCTAGTGACACAAGTAAATCAAGAAATCTGTGAGTCAAAGTTAATTAATGTACCACTGCTTTCGATAAAATCTATAAACATGTACTATATGTGTTCAGTATCTACTTCCTGTTTAATGTAGAGATGGGCTTATAAATTAGTTATATTTGGTAACAAATGTAATCACAGATGAAGGGAACACAATGATGTACTTGTCATATTCCGGTCTCAGTTTATAGTATCTACAAGAAAGCAAGGCAGTAATATGCTTTTACACTAGTCAATGACATTCAGCAATATGTTTAAGTACTACAAAAGTTCAAATTCCTCTGCCGTGTCGGACGGCTTTACTTCACCGGCGTGGAAAACATTATAAAACACGCCGGTTTTGTTTTTTTTCAAACATTCCAAACAAAATGATATGGAAATTTACGCCTATTGCCGAAATAAAAACAAAGAACAAATATTTTTTAATTTACAATTTTTACTAAAATGTTACAATAATACACATAACACGTGTACAATGACATAATTTGTGCTGTGAGAAAGATTGTCCGTTCTCAACGGAATACACCACAAAAGGACTATCTAGTATGTATAATCGAGTGCGGGGTTTCGTTTGAAACAAGTTAAGTATATGGTAAAGTTTAATTAAGGTCAACACTGGAATCCGGACTTAGGGGTTCTTGTTCGTTTACAGTAAAAAACATGACGTTTTTAAACACAGCCAGAAAGTCTTGTAAATTTGAAAACATAAAAAGAACAGCAAACGTAATACAATATACACTATATGTATGCCAAATTTCAAAAGCTAGCCCATAATCCGTTTCGGTTCTTGTTTTAGTGTGGATTAGTTTTGAAAAAAAAACATTCTTTGTATAAATTTACGCATTTATCGTACACATTTCTACAAAACAATTTTAGTTTTTAATCGGTTGAATACGGTTGAAAAGCTGACAAAAAAGTTTTGTCTATTATGCTTATGAGACGAATATGAGTGTTGCTTGATCGAGCAGGAACAACATTCTGATTCAATTAAGGTATCCGACCCATAATTGACCACGTGATCATATTTAGTGTCCCGGATGTCCATTGTTTGTCAATGGAGCAGACCTCGGTAATGTTCGGCAAACATCGGAACTACTATTTGAGCAACTAACTTTTTTTCCTCAACACTGTTAACATTGACTCAAAGTAAAACAATATATTTACTTTGTATCATTAATTAGTAATATATTGAGTAAATAAATTTACATTTTTTGGTCTAAAAATAAAATTAAACGGTGACTTCAATTATGGGTCGGATACCTTAAGTTCCAAGTACCTGACGACGTCTATTTGTAATGTCTTTCATTGCAAAACATAATATTGTAGCGGTATTCTGGATAAATATTAAAATCATTAACGATTTATGTCGCTGTATTGGTGTGTCCAAAAAGTACAAAGGTCTTGTTTGTGTCGAGGGCATGTTAATTCAGCATTAGTCCTAGTTTCCTACCTTTAAATGTGTACTTTATCTGTCTGTAAATTCAATATTCGTATATAAAGTTTTATTATTTTTCTATTAAATGAATCAATATTATTAACGACACCTAGATTTAAAATTTAAAAAAAAACTTTGAACTATATATGTAATTACATACCTTATATCTCCATTTTTACAAAAACAGTTTTCTTTAAAATTTCCGTAAATTATAGTACGGTTTTATTTATATGAGGTGGTAAATAAATGTCCATTGCCAAAGGAAAATACAAATTATAAAGAATGACACGTGTTGTTAATTTAATAGGTTATTTGAAATCATTCAGAACATAGATTCCATTTATCAAATTTATAATGTGTAACATACATTTTAACCCATATCCCTTTACCCTCCATTTTATAAATATCAGAAAATTGTATGTAGCAATTTGAAGGTATATGTTTTTCTCTTTCGTCGATGTATATACATAGAAGCATTAAAATGCAAGAGCATAAAAACTTTACAGAGGAAGACAAAGAGTATTACGGACAAGTACCTCACAAGCTTGAAGTAAATCTGGGTTTTTACCTGACAAAGTCCGACAAGGAACAAATTCTTGGCAGTATTGAAATAGATAATTAAGCTTGATACACATCTCGCGTACTTAATAAACAGTCAAAAATAATTATTATAATTAAAAAAAGAAGAAAACTAAATACTAGTTACTGTAGAATCACACTGGAAAAGTCACATTTCCAAACAATACCATTTAACGACGTAGTGTGTCAACACTGATGGTTCGGGTTCGAGTCTCAATGCGGGCAGGTGTACTCATCCTCACAAGTCAGGGTTTCTGTGTCCAGCATTTTTATAGGTGATATTTGAAGGTTTGACGTCATATGAAAATCTTCTACCCCGGGAATTGTCTGGCTAAGTTTGTCAGGGTTTCGTGGACACATGTGAACACAGAAACCCTGACTTGTGAGGATGGGGTGTACTCGACTCCAGTCTTAATTGACAAGGCTTACCAGTTTTCCTGCCGCAGGTCGGAGTTATCTCTTGGTACTTCGGCTTCCTTACCCAATAAAAACTGTGCGCCATGATCTAACTGACAAATTGCTGAAAGGGGCGTTAAAAACCATTAAAACAAACAAAAACAAATATTTCCAATATCCATTCAAAGCCATGATAATTAAATTAGAACTGAAAATATTTTGATAATTACTCAGAATTCAAAGTAAAAATGTCGTATAAGCAGTTTCCTATTTGGTTATGGATTTGTGTAAAATCATATCAAACTGTTTAACTAAATGAAAATGAATAATTTATAAATACATTGGAGTGTAAATTGTTTTATATTTTTAAACACCCATCGAACAATAATTCAGCAATATTCAGGGCTTTCGTTGTAATGTAAATGTTACTTTTTCTGACACCGAACGTAGACAGTGTAAATTGCTTCAACGTGCGGTGTGTAAAATAACGAAAACAGCCTGTTTTATACACTAACAAGAAAACTTCACTTACAACGCAAAAGAAAGTTCTGTAACAAAAATATATAAATTATTAAGAAAAGAATAGTGTTATTTTAACACTTTATTGATATATACAGCCGGTCAGTATTTGGAAACATTTTCCATGATTAAATGTAACAACAGAAAGAAGACAAACAGGAAGTTGTGTACACAAGTAGCAAACCGCCATTTATAATATGCTACACTAACACACATATATAATTTTGAAACTGTACTTCAAAAAAGAGAAAAACTGGTAAAGGGCAAATAAAAAATCATCTTGTTGAATCTCATATTTTCACTTGCCATATATTTTGTCTCTTTGATGTATTTTTCTGCATATACCATGAATTTTGTGTGTGAGAGCCCATGAAAAGACACAATATGTGCTAATATTCGAATTAGTTTTGACCAAAAGGGTGGGTTAACTAAAACTAATTAGGTGATGTACCCAAACGCAACATAACTATTATTCACTTAAAATAAAAGACACTGTTACCAGTTATGTTAAAATGAAAAGTTTTTGATGGTTAAGGAACAAAGCTGTGTTGTTATGTCAAGGTTATTTATTAACAGTGGCATTGCATGGCAACAGCATCTGCTATCATTTGTTCTATGATTTTCTTATATTTGCTGATAACTGTAAAAGTCAGAAGACCAACATTTAAGTCACGTCAATAAACTACACATATTTGTACATTTACCCTAAAACAATGTCGAGGAAAAACTTTTATAAGCGTAATATGTTCTTTGTTATAACCACAGGTTATTTTTTCATTAATACATAATATAAACTGGAATTAAGCAAATTTAGTCAAATATGAAAAGCAATAAATAACTAATTGATTATGATATTTGTTATGTTTTTAAACTGATACAAGTATATTGAGACATACAAACAACACGTTAAATTCGGTGTATCACCGGTGACATCATTGACAACAATTGTGATGGCTTTATATATGAAAAAAATTTAAGAGGGGAAAGGTAACTAGGCAAATACAGGCATGACAATGTTTGCGTTCAAATTTCGAAGTCATACTAAATCAGCTCTTTACCATATAAAAGAATCATTATTTGGTACCAATAAATTTGTGTTTACTTGGTCTAAATTAAGTTTTCGACACATATCTACTATGAATAGACGACAAAATTCAGGTTAAAAGGATAGTTATTATAATGTTTACGTTCAAAGTCATGATCCATCAGTTAATTACTATTATTTTATTATTATATATTATATAATTTATATATATTATATGGTAATTGTCGGTTTGTATTTACTTGGTCTACATTAATTTTTACCAAACACATCCATTATAAATATTATTTTTTGTTAACGGTACAAGCTTGTAAATTATACAGCTTTCTTCAATCTTAATGACTGCCATTTTTTCACGCCATCTTTACATGAAAGCTACATGTACATGTAATTTTCTGTGAAGTTGAATTTTGATCGTAATGAGACTTGGTACACATAGGTCAGAGCTTATTAATGCCAAAAACTTGGAAGGTTTTGACAAATATGCACCGAGCGGGATATCAGTGTATTCCAGACTTCGCTTGTTATATTAGAAGTTATTATATTCGCTTATTATATTAGAAGTTATTATATTTGATCACGGAAAGGCAATCACTTCAAATATATTCCCCTAAATTAAAACATTATATAGTTTAGGATATAATATTGACCGATACATAAATTAGTCAATTCATATTCAAGTGGCAAAAATTTCAAATATTTAAAGACGATTCATTATTTCATATCGTAGACGTACTAAATAAGATACAAAGAGTCTTATTTTTGTAACAGAAATGTTGAGGTCGCATGTTTATTACAGTACCGAAAACTAGGTGGTTATGAGTACAAAAAGTCATGTACCGAAAGTATAAAACATATCACGGGACAAAATTTATATTCTAGATTTGCTTTAATTTGTAATCTGGTCTACATTTTTTCTATAAATAAAATACGACTGGCACAGAACAACATAACAAAACCAAAAAAGCCAAAAAAACCCGTATGTAAACAAAATTCTTCATGTCCATTAAAAGTAATTAATTCTTTCAAAAATTGCTTTTTTGTTGCCATTTGAAACTGCAACGTTCCACGTTTTGTTCACCTAAGTTCTCGTGTGGAAATTGGCAAAGAACAAAAAACCAACGCAAAAATTGAAAAATGCTCTATGCATAGAAAAGGTTATTTAAGTTTAAAAACGTTTGCTGACAGTTTCAATGGAAAATATGACAATTCTACTTTTTGTTCAAGTAGAAATAATCCAAAGTTCTTATGTGAAAAATGAAATTTCCATGGGAACATACACAATTTTCCAAAGAAGAAATCGTCGTTTTCTGGCACATTATTACAGTTTTTGTTCTATCTGTTGTCAATTTTTTAACATAAATTTGACTAATGAACCTAAAATTAAGAAATGTCGAATTTGTCAAATCTAAATTAGTCAATTTGTTTCATCAGATGTATTTACAAAATAGGTGAGGGTAATAAACGATGTACTTTGCTCCACTGAATTTGTAATAATAATCTCAGATTTTATTTATAAGCATTTGTAAACACTAATCCCACCATAATATTTGTAAATTTTAATAGTATTAAATATTCAATATGAAACTGTTTATGTTCCGCTAACGAATGTTAAGGGACACAGATTTTCGGTCCGTTTGTTCGTTCCTTCGTCCGTCACATCTTGGGTTTACATTGCGTTAATTTTTTTTATGAAGATGCCTTGACATCTTTATGAACCCTGGGAAACAGTTAAAACATGATGAGATCTTTTCACTGGCGAAATTATGAAGGGCTGTATCAAATATTTCCGGCTTGAATGAACTTTCAAGTATTGGCAGATGGACTAATATAACTTTTAGCTATGAAAAAGACCCATTCTGGTGGCACGTCTTTCACCTCTGTTTGAAAGTAACCATCTCACCCCTAACCGCCCCCCCCCCCCCCACTTTCCAAAAAAAAAACAACAAAAAACCTAACTATTTTTTTGTTATCAACGGTGATATATTTCAACATATTCTTAAATTATGCCATTCCTTTCAGATATGCATCCCAATTCATCAGAGGTAAACAATGAAGAATTGGACCAAAATCTAGAATTAATCAATGAATCAAGGAAGGAAAAATGACTATTCGGGAATTTAAGGGTTTTATGGCCGTCGTTTTGAATTAAAAGCTCACGCTTGAGAAAAGGGATCAAGAGTCAGAGTACACCTTGGTTTCGTTGCAAGTTTACAAGAAACCGATTTCAGTTGATTTTCAATTTTTTTACATTTGGTGGACAATAGAAAGATCAAACCCAAGGGTCATGTCATTACAACCCAGCTGCTAAGTTTCAACCCATTGTAGACAGTTTAACATGCGCTTTCAGTATAATTATGTTCCTGAACAGAAATTGACCGTTGATGAATCACTGGTTGCCACGAAGGCTAGTTCATTTATGACATAATATATTTTGTCAAAACATTCCAAGTTTAGGATTAAGCTGGGGATGCTTGTTGAAGGAGTTTCGGGCTTTTTCATCCGTGTTATAGTATATAGAGGAAAGAAATATGATCCGGTACCTGCAGGTCGACAACAGGGAACTGAGGTTGTGCATATATTACTATCGGAGTCTTCATTGTAAGGAAAGTATCACCGTGTTTATTGTGACAGCTTCTTTTCATCTATTCCACTGGCAAAACATCTACTTACCTTTCGAACGTACTTAACAGGGACACTTCGACAAAACAGACCAATGTCTGCATTCCTGCCTCATGCATGAGGAATGGAAAGTTACTTGCTGTTGCATATAAGGAATGCAATAAAAAAAACCTGTAAGACTTATCAGTAATTATAACAAGGCAAAGCTCCGACAAAATAAACCAAAGATGATTCACAAGTATAATAAATACATGGGAGGTGTCGACCTTAACGAAAGGATGACAAGTTTTTACGGGTACAATAGAAAAACCGTTAAAATGTGGAAGAAGATAGTTTTTAACCTCATACAAATTTTCTGATCAATTCATACATTTTATATACACAGAACACTTCCCATAACCCTAAGATGTCTCGCCTTAGATTTACGGAGTTTTATAGATAGTCTTAGCAGAAAAGCACTTGGCACACCGTGACGACAATAGAACTATTAGAAGATCCCAGTCATTTTATGTAAAATTGCTAAACCAAAAGAATGTATAGTCTGTTCGAATCATCGTAGGGGACAGCGCAAGCGAACGATCTATGGATGTCCATTGTATCGGGGAGGGTTTCATCCATTGTGTGCAAAGAAGCATTGCTGTCAAATGTGTAAAAAGTAAAGTCGTGCTCATGTATCATCATTTCCTTAAAATGCACAAAAAATAACTTATTTTTCTTTCAAAATGTTTTTAAAGCATCATTTTAATTTATAAAAAAAACCGTGAGATTACACAAGGGTTCTACAGTCAAACGTTGACGCGTTATTTGATGTCTTATTAGTGTTTGCAATTTGAATGAAGAAAACTGGGTCGGTTGATCTTGTTGCATGGAAGAAAAGACAAAGCTGAAACCAATTGCATGTAACAGTAATTGTGTTCAAGACGACGAGTTTTATTATTTTATATGTTTAATTTGTTGAAACATTTGCAAATTCCTTTTCCTTACAATCGTCGCTATTCATAAACGTCTTGTTATGTAAAAGAAAGCTACAAGTTATATCTCGTATTGTTTTTTATTTAAACATACTAATATCTATTAATTTAAAATCAGTTTTAAATAATAAGATGAATTAAGACAGGCAAAGTTAATCATTTGTGAATCGAGTGCACCTTTTTTTATTGTACAAAGTCTGGCACTAAACCACGCATAAACGGTCATAAAGTAAAAAGAATAGTGAGACGTACATCTCAACTTTACCCGACACTTCAAGAAATATACCCAGTCGATGTAATTTAATGCGAATAATTTTGAACAATGTCAAGATAGTTTCGTCCTCATGAACAGGAACATAATATATTCAGTCAAAACAATAATATCCATAACCTTTTGAAATGTTTCCTAGTTAGTTACAGAATCTGGATTATTTACCACGCGGAGGGGGCGGGGGGACAACTGTGATTGACTTATAAGACGGGTTTCAGGATTTTCCATCCCTAGAATTCATTGGTTCCCAGTCCGAGTCACTGCAGACAGTGATGTAAAACCATGTATATTTTTGAAACTTAAATTTTCGGAGATTTTGTTAAAATTGGCATGTTGTCAATAAGATGTAGATTTAAAAGAATTCAGCTAGTTTGTGTCATTACGGTGAATGCAGCATCTAGTCTGTACTATCCAGAAAAGCCTGCATCAAGTATATGTTTAAAAATTATCATAATAAGGATGATGCATGAACAATTATGTATAACCAAAGCATGATGCATCATATCTTTTTTTCCAGCGACGATATATTCAAAACTATTTCATAGTTAATTTCCTCTAAACGCAGAAAAGTAATTCAAATACTAAGATAATAAATGCACAATTCATTTACATACACTTTTATCTGCATTAATATTTATCTAATATTATTGATACTGCGGACCATATGGTGTTATATTGACCCTGAGTTCATCTCTATATCGTATATATACTGAACCGAAGTTGAGGTCCATATACTATTTAGAGATGAGCCCACTGTCCATAATACACCTTATTGCCCTCAGTATCATAAATTATTTGATATACTATACATTCAACAAACTCAATCTATAGACAACGTTAAAAATACACATAACCATGTATGTTTAGAGTTTGCATGAAAAAGATATTTTTATAAACGCATGTCAAAAATGTTCACGCACATGATAGAAGGAAAATATGCGCAGGTCTTTTATAAGAGAAATGTTCCTAAGGCTTCAATATCGACAAAACAAAACAAGATTAATCAAAATTACACTCATTAATTATCAACTGGGTGTATATGACCCGGAGTTACAGGCCATATACGAAAATATAGACCTGAACAAAGAAAAAGACACATACAAAAATGAAATGTGGTCGAAGTAGCTATCTACGAATAATCAACGATGTGTCGACATTGTAGTTGTTTGTTCTTTCAAGCTGTACTCTACTCTTATCTTACTTGATAAAAGATTGTCTTTTCTCTCTGCCAAAGGACGTGGGTTCTCGTAAGGTTTTCCCAGATTTCTCACCTTTAAAATCTGGACGTTTTGATATAGCTGACAAAAAAATTTAAAAATGGCGAAAAACGACATTCAAAGACAAATTCAATTAGCATAATATATTTGATGGCGGAAAAATTGTGTAGTTATATTCACTAGTATATTCACTAATAGTTAGTTTGGTGAGTATCTTTGTCTGGGTATTTTCCTGTCATAGTCAAATATCAAAACAGTAAAACGAGTAACAGAACTATCGTCCGTTGCTTTTATCTATATGAACTAGGAAAGGAACATAAGATTTTTGTGTTTATTTTTGTGTTAGACATACCATGACGTAATTGCAATTTATATGTTAATATAGTATGACGTCACGAAATTTAAAAACACTATAAGAAACTGAAATTATTTTAGCGAAATAAACAACAATAAAAATTTATTTGAATTGGTTATATATAAAAGTATGATCAAGTAAACCCTGCATTGGTAGTGGTAAGGTTCCCATACCTTGACACCAAAAAGAGCCGTCCGTGTGAAACTGATAAGGGATACATTCAGATGTCTCGATTCAGCGGGTTTGTGGTTGTCAAACTATATTACGAAAAGCCTAGCCGTGGACTATAACAGATGAAATTTGTGTGGAAAGTGCTTCAGTTATGTTTAGGTATAACTCCTTTGTGGATGTCGAAGCTGAGTAGGCATATTGGATCCCTACCAGAAAAAAAAAGTTCTGTCTATGCACAACTCTCCAAAATATTTTATTGGCATTATTACACTTATTTAAATTGTATGTCCTTTTGTCTTATCGATTTACGTTAAGCAGCATAAAATCAGTTAAGCGACATTTTTGTCGCCTTGGCGTGCAACCGACAAACGACCAAAATGTCGCTTGGCACTCAACCCCTAAACGACAAATATGTCGCCTGGGCACTGAAAGGATTAAAGTTCCATAGGTGCATCAATTGAGCCCACTTCTTCCCGATTATTAAAGAATCGTTTGATTTGAAAAAAAGAATAAATAAGCGTACTTGTATTTTACAATATATAACCAGGTTCTATTCCGTTTTTTCGCCTGAATATAGCTGAAATAATGCTGCTCGGGTGTTAAACACCATTAATCAATCAATCTATTCCGTTTTTACAAAAGAAATTAATTGTGACTAATAAGAATCATTTTGCAACTCGGACCTGGTGTAATACTTAAATGGTAAATGATTCGCTCACGGGCGATATTTTTGGGACTACTTACAAATAAGTTTAAATCATATTTTAAAGATTTTCTATACAACATCCACATATTTGTCATAAGATACAAATCACCACCCCCCCCCCCTTTCCAAACAAAAAAAACCGCACAAACATACATTTTTTTAATAACAGCAGGCCAGACCGCTTAGATTTAAAAAAAATGTCTTCGTTAACAATTTATTCTGTATCGAAGTTAGTTTCTTTTATTTATACAAAAATTGTCAGTTAAGTTTGCCTAACGTCTGAGGAACGTGTTACATGGTTTTTTTTTATGTTATGACGACGTTTAAAGCACGCACGTCTTCGTCACTATCCAACGTCGACTAAATGTCAAGTGCACGTCAGAAATGTTTGGTGAATGTCTTGTTTGCTGGGTTGCCACGTGTCATTTGATTAAACTGTCGTATCGTAATTCGTATCACGTATGTAAAATTATTGCTTGATAATAAATGTTACATTACAAGATATAAATATAGGTATACGTCCGTTTACTGGAATATTTTACAGACGATCAGAACTGATGTTTTTACATGTAAAAAATATATATGATCGATTTTATAGCAGTACATAGAATTTTTATTGTTCATTATTAGAATAAAGAGCTGAAAGTTATACAGATAAAATCATTTTATTAATATTGTATGCATACGTTTATTACGTACATTAACAGCAATAAGAGATTTAGATTTCCTGAATGTGTAATAAATTAGGTAAATTTACATGTGAAAATAAATTAAATTCTTTCACTCTCCTGAAGTAGCATCAAAAAGTTTGCCATCATCGACGTCGCTAGCACACATTGACGCACAAGAACAGTAAAACAAGGTTCCTCTAGTTTTTTGGCGACAAAATATTCGTCAATGTAATTAACAGGATAATAATGCCACAAGTTGCATTCAGATTTGGAATACGTTCAATGCACTTGTTCAATCCGATCCTTTCTGTGGAATTCTTGATCATATTTTCAACCTTCACTTTTCGCAATTGATTAAAGGATTAAACACTGGGTTTTAGGAAATTATCAATGTGTAAACTCCGGCGACTCACTCACAAACTAAATAAAGTCCTAAAACACGGTGTTTAATCCTTATAATTCTGTGAAATTCCCTACTTGCGGTTGACAGAGTTATCGTTTATAAATCGAGTTGTCTTTCTTTGTAGCAGGTATCCGTATTTCCGTTAAATAAAGTTCTATGGTGGTAAAATACGAATTTACTTATTTACAATGAAATTGACCGATATTGACAGGAAAACAACCTTAGAAGATTTTCTTACTTTGAAGAAAAATGAACTTGTAATCTTTTTAAGACAAAATAATGAAAAAATTAGTGGAAACAAAACGGAATTAGCCACAAGGGCTTTCAATATTAACCAGATTTTGCACGGTGCCAATGACTCAATTGACAATGACAAACCCCAATGTGACAGTAACGCTAAAGAAAATAATGACATTCCTTTAATAGCTGAATTAAGAACAGGGTGGTCAAGTGATGAAAATCTATACCCCAAAATATGCCATAAAGACGTAGAAACATACCTCATAAACAGTAGATCTAGCGACGATGAAAGAATGCAGTGCTACAGGCAGTTTATTCGCGGGTTTAACTTTTTTAAGGAAAATCATATTCATAATATAATGGTCAACAAAATTGATGACACATCAAAGTTCTGTTATGTCCGCTCAAAGTGCTATCCATCCATGAAAACCGGGAAATATGAGCTCTGGTTGCTTATTTCTAAAGAGAAGCCCTTTACTATACTTAGAGCACACTGCACTTGTCCAGCTGGGTAATTAACTTTTTTTAAATGTGTTAGTTGCGGCGTTTTGCATTTTTATTTGCGCCGATTTTTTTCTTCATTTGCGCCGGTTTTTATTTTACCTTTGCGCAGATTTTTTTTTCATTTTGCGCCGATTTATTTTTTTTTCATTTGCGCCGATTAACAGGTAAATTTCTAGTAATTTATATCATTATACCCCTTCCGTTTTGAGTCTTAACAATGTTTACACCGTCGGCATCTGTAATTACTCTTGCTTTACAAGATTTAACAGTGCATCGATAGGCAATGTTTCCTGAATTCAAAACACTGACTTTTCTATAAAAATTACCACCGATTATTAAACGCTTTCACTCCTCTGTTGGTCTCGAGTGCGAAGATCCATCCTTTGTATGCGAAGTTTTCTTTAAAACTGATCACTAATATGTTTTTTGTACTAAACACATTTAACCAAACTCTAAATACCTCCGATTTCGAGGCATATTTATGCATGTACATATATTTACCCGTACGTCTTTTGTACTCTGTCTATATATATATCACCAATTACGTGATTACTGAATTACTGAAAACTTAAATTTTCGATATAATGTTTTTGTATTTTTGTACTTTTTGAGGGGGGCAGGGTGTCCGGTTACGCGCTAAATAAATGTTGTTTTTTAATTATTATTGATAAACATGTATATAGTAAAAATCACTAGCCTGTATTTAATTGTCAAGTCTTGTTCCGTCCTTACTTTTGCAATATTTTGGACATCCTGTTTTTTAATTTCAAATTTACCCCCCCCCCCCCAAAAAAAAAAAATCAAAATGTTGATTCCTAAACCTATGAAAAACCTAAACTAAAACTAGTAATCGTACTTGTGTTTTCAGTCTTGGCGAAGCCTGTACCCATGTGGCCGGTTTACTATTTGCATTAGAAGCTAATTCAACAAAACAAAATGAAATTCATTGTACGTCAAAACAGTGTAATTGGGATAAAGGTGGAAAGAGAAAAAAAGAAGCCAAAGAGGTTTCAGAAATAAGTTTCAAAAAGTTTCGACACGGGGAAGAATCGTGTGGTGCAAGTCGGAGGAAAGAAATCACTTTAGAATCAAATGCTAAAAATGATTTCTTTCTTTCGTTAACTTCACGTCTAGGCAACTGTAGTTTTCGTCCTGTACTTTTTGATTTATTGCCTGCTGAAAAGGAGCCTTACGATATAAACAATGAAATAAACGTAGGTCGGTTTGAAGAGGTTATCACATCGGAAACAGTAGTCTTAGAATCTGATAAATATCTTGATATTACTTTAAATGTGAAGAAAGAGAATATTGTAAATTGTCAGGAACTTAATAGATTATTAACCAATTTGCCACAACAGGTAGTTGATGAAATAGAAAAACGCACAATGGGTCAAACGGAAAATTCTTTATGGGGACTTGCGCGAAAATGTAGAATTACAAGTTCAAACTTTCATGATATTATTACAAGAAAAAAGGAAAATGTCGAAAAACTTGTTACTAAATTTATGAATGAAATTTCTGTAGAAACCCCAGCCTTATGTCATGGTAAAAAATATGAAAAAATTGCACGAAAGAAGTACATAGCTTATAAAAAATTACACCAGAACGAAAAAGTAGCTGTTCGAGAATGTGGTTTATTTTTGTGCCGAAAATTTGGATACCTAGGTGCTAGTCCAGATGGTATAGTGTGGAACACTATTGATACTTGTAGAGATTCGATTCTTGAAATCAAATGTCCATACAAGTGGCGTTTTAAAACGATTAAGTCTGCATGTGAAGACAAGGATTTTTGCTTAGAAGTTGCTAAAAATGGTAACATACAGTTGAAAAAGTCACACCGTTACTATGCACAGATACAAGGACAACTGGCTATTTGTCAGCGTCAAAAGTGTGAACTTGTTATCTTCCTTTTCAAAGACTTCTTAATATTAGAAATAGAATTCGACCAGGAATACTGGAATGAGGCAGAGATAAAACTTGTTGAGTTTTACAACAAGCACATCATACCTGAAATCTTTGAATCAGTTAAGAAATGTGGTTAGGGACAAATGAATCTGTATTCTACATGATGGTTATATTCATGTAATATTGGCATACCGTTTTGAATGTTTGATTTGTTATTTTTTGATTTAGTATTGTGCTTTTCATATTCTTGTTCATATTGGTCTAATTATGCATGGATTTTGCAATTCTGATGAGTTTTAATAAACCGAACACCTCAAACAGTTCAAAACTTTTTCGCTTAGATCACATAAAATGTTGGTTCTGCTGTTGGAGTTTATATATTTGGCTGTTAACCTGCTGTAACACAAAAACTTTTGTGTTGGAGAAACATGTATATGTACATCTAAATGTACATTTTCGGGTGAAATTTCTAAATTAATAAAATCCATAGATTATTCTATTTGGAGGCATGATTTAGTCTTAGTTTTGAATTTAGTATCCTGTATCTCTCACCTGGAATTTTCCTCATTTAACAAAAGTTATGACAATTCATACCAATGGAAACATAACTGATAAAAATCACTATTTTTTTCATTAAATAAAGACAACTCCTATTTAGAGTCATTGGACAACTTTGACCCAATGGAGACTTTTGTGGAGCTTTTGAATCTGAACATGAAAGTCTCTCTTCAGATTTTTTTCTATTTATTATAGTTTTTGAATTATGATGCTTAAAAGGTGGTCTAACCCCCTATGTTCTATTTTTAGCAACATCGGCCATGTTTTTAATGGATCAAAAATCCCAAAGCAAGTTTTTGCACAATACCCTAATGAACATTCATACCAAATTTCATTTCATTCTGCTTTGTGGTTTTGGAGAGAAAGATGTTTGAAAACGTGCTAACGGCAACAGACAATGACAATCGACGACAACGGACGCCATGTGATGACAATAAAAAATAAAACATTTTAGTACATTGTAGTAATTTTTTTTTGAATTAAGATATAACTTGAAATTGACATAGAAAATAACTAAGCATTGGCTCAAGTCGGAGTTCAAAATAAAACCAGTTCATTAAATGTTGAAATGAATGGAACTTTGGTCATAACTAAGTAAGCAATGAAAGTCATAAAAGCTTGTTTTCAAATGAAGTCATTCATTTATTACCAACTTCATCAAATTTTATTTAACAAGTGGGGGAAGAAGGTTTGTTAAAGCAGAACAAACAAAAAATATTGTGTCAGCAATTCCACTAAGACTTAAGGGCAAAATTCCTTGTAAAATCCTGAAGTTTTTTATTTGCTCCATTTTTCTTTCAACATGAATTCGAGCTGATGCCACTTTTCTTGTACATTCAACTTGTTCCTTTGTAAATTGTTTTACTGAAGAAGACAAAAATGGAGGACAGTATAATTTCACACCTTTAGCTTTCAGATCAGAAGTGATGTGGAAAAAAACCTTTGTCCACCATAACAGCATCACCTTTGTCTAATATATCTAGTAACCCACTATTACGTGTTATAAACACATCTGACGCTGAACCTCCATATAATCTTGAGACAAATGACACTGCACCAGTCATTGTTATTCCAACTAAAGCTTTAAAAGTGTTGTGCGATTTGTAGTGAGAATAACAAAGGGATTTGTTTTCCAGTGAAGACGGTGTCTCTATAAATATTTCAGTGCAGTCAAGTATGATACGTGTATCTTTGAAATTTTTGAAACATTTAGGTATGATACATGAATTATGCTGCTCTGTCAATGATGGGCAAATCACAAGTGACCGTAAAGCTGTCTCCATTATCCTTAACCAGCTGTTGAAAATCCTAGATATCCTACTAGCAGAAATTTTAAAGCGGTATTCAAGGTCATTTAAGAGCAGACCTAGTCTTAACCTCATTAGCACCATTAGAAATTCATCTACAGGTCTTAATTTACGAGCTGAAAGCCTGTTCATAATGCTGCCGTCATCTATGTTCATTTTGTCTGCACCAATCTTAATAAGGGATTCAAAAAGAGCATTAAATGTACAATAATCAGGTAGGCCGGTGTAAAACAACACATGTTAATTAGAGTCCTTGATATCCTCTATGGTTATTTCAGGCATGGAAACTTGAACAGAGCTATCTCCAAAAGTACTTGGTGTCTGTGTTGATTGGTCAACCTTTACTGGAATTGGTGCATCTGGTTCCGGCAATGGACTATAAAACAAGAAATACACGTACATTGCAGTTAAACTGACCTAACTAACTGAAAAAAAAATCAATAATTCTAATACTAACTAGGCAATTTCTATTTTAGTTTTTTTTTTAATTACAACCTGAACTACAAAACATTATACACAAGTTATATCATTCATACCTCCTACATGTATAGGAAACAATGTCATCATTAACATTAAGCTAACCAGTATCACAAGTCATGGTGACCCCATATGTACAAAATGGGGTCAGTGGCTGCCACATATAGTATACAATGTACAAGAAATTGATAAACAAATGTAATCAATGACATTATTGAAACTACTGATTTTAATCAATTTCATCAAATTGACAGTGACCTTGTATACATTCTATCTTGGGTCAGTAAATGACTGTAACTATTTATATGAAAGTCATGTTAGAGACTGCTTACAAGAATGTGATGGACAAGGGATGAACAGTGGTATTTCAAGTCCAAATTCACAGAGAAGCTGTAGACAAAACTAAAAAAAAACCATCATTTCTTTCAAATGCCTGTACCAAGTTACAACCATTTTATAGTCTTAAATTTCTCTCTGGGCATATCCTATGGTCTAAGACCATGTGAGGTGCTTGATTATGTCTCCCCTTTTGTACTTTCAATATTGGTATTTTTTTAAAACTTTAAGGCCATAAATAAATTTTAGTTGTTTGCCGTTGCGGCTGATTGGGACAGTTAACCACCGCTGGGAAAAATTTTTTTATCTTCAGAAAAAGAAATTTTTTTAATTTCCAATATTTTCGTCAACTTCGTGTCCCTTGTGGTATGTCTCTGTTCTTGCTAATATTCGGTAATAAGCATGATTAGATCAATCGATAAAACGTTTGAAAAAGACGATGGGGGGAAGAGCTTTAAAAGCATGTTTTGTAACGACATATATTAAAAATTAATGAACCATGAGTAAAGAGGATGGTATGTGGTGTTCAATACTAGTAGAGGTTAGCCTAGTATTGATAAAATGCATTAAATGTCTGAGACAGATTTATATTTTTAGACTAACCTCATGTTTACTTATAGAAAAATATAATGTAGCCAAAATCACGGGTACATGTATGTCATGTTCAATACTAGTAGAGGTTAGCCTAGTATTGACAAAATGCACTTAATGATTTGTATTTTTTTAGACTAACCTCTAAACTTGATTTTAACTCAGTTAAACATATTGTAAACAATGTGAGGTGTAAGATTTAAGGCTGTTTTTTTAATGCTAAAATTGGGACATCCCCTAGTATGTTAAATATTCTGGTTTCAGATTTTTTATTGTAACACTTTATATATACATATTTATATTTTAGTTTGTCAGTTATCTGCCCAGAGTCAGTGTCAGAGGTTTTATAGGGTATCATCCTGGCAATTAATATTTCAATTATTAAAACTAACCACCCTATATGACCCTGGTAGATGCCATAAAAAAGGGTGTTAAATACCAGTACATGTGCTCAAATATGCTGTATGCTTTAATTTGATATTAACATATATAATAGTTTGTTTTCAGTCAGATTCAGCTTTTTATTTATGTTACAGTATAAAATATACAAATTTGATAGGTTTTGTGTATATAAAACCTTGTCTGACAAAAAAATAATTTCCCTCCCTACCGACCAACCTGCCTGAGTCTGCAACAGCAAACAAACAATATTTTAATTGTGGCTTAACTTAAATGCACTTACTCAAGTCTGTCATTGTTAACATTGTCTGTTCTTGAGTCCATGCTATTCCCATTATCAGTTGACTCTAACTTGTGATAACTGAAAAAAAATGTTTTTATCAAATGACATTCTAGGTATGAGGCATATAATGTTCATAACGTGTATCTCATGAATGTAACCATGGTAATAGGGAAAAAAGAGAATGATGAACATGACCACGAAACAAAAACGCAGCCATGGAGAGAATTCAGGTAGAATGAAGCCATGGGGTACCAAAGGGGCATCCGAATACCAAAAATCTGAAATGGTGAAAACTAAATCAGTAAATACAACAAACATGTATGAACAACAACTAACCAGTTTGGGTGACTGAACTCTTGTGATACATTTACCATGTTTACAGTCTGCAAAATTAGCACTGACCTGCTTACCCCTGGCCAGTAACAATCCTTTCAGGCTAGTGAAATTTGTATTGGATAAATAGAACAAAAACATTAAATCAAGGATTGAGGCAAGTGAATCTCAAAGCCTTATATATATATAAATTTCTTAGGCTGCATTGACATGGCTTGTCATGTACAACATCATGTACATGTATTATGCAGGGATGGGAAGCAATATTTTTTGCAATTGGCCATTTATGTCTTTTTTCATAGAAATTCAAAATTTCAAGGGGCGAATTTCTTAGTATTCTCTATAAAATTTTGAGATGAAGGGGGCCATTTTCAATTTTAATATGCCAATGGCTCATGGCCCTGCCTTCCGAATCACAGGCGCTTGGGTACAAATTGTGAAATCTCGGCTTTTTTCATTAATGCTGGTATATTTTTATGTAGAACCCTTATTTGCCTCATAAAATAACAATATGCGCATGTCTGACCCATTTTTTCAACGTTTTTACCATTTCTGATATTTCCCCTCTACACTAAAAAACCACAAGGCGAGAAACTCTCCGCCATTTTCTTTGTTATGCAAATTACACAAAGTTCACTCACCTTGACTTTCAACTCGTTTTTTGTCGTTTCCGCGGCGTGTCACGTCTTTTCGGTGGCATACGTACTCTCCCAATGAATAAAATTAATAATCCATTGCACTATGTAATCACATATTTAATTTATAAACCATAAAATAGCTATTTGTCTGTTTTGAACTTACGATCACGGAAGTGAGACTGGTTATACTGGTCCCATGAACAAAACGTCATTTGTCAGAGGGCTTCCGAGTGGCGCTGAAATAGAGAGAACAGGTTAAACCCTGAGAATATCGGAAGTAGTCAATGTAAACAATCAACAATGGACGAAGACCAAGAACGTGCCTTTAATTGCATCATTTCTGGCCATAATTTGCTATTGACAGGCCAGGCGGGTACCGGGAAGTCCTTTGTTATTAAAGAAGCTGTGAAGTACTTGCGTCAAAAGAGAAATATAGTCGCCCTGACATGCTCAACAGGTCTAGCTACAACGGTCGCTGTTTACGATAATTTAGATGCATGTACTTTGCACAAGTGGTCAGGTATCACAGACGGTCGATATTCCAATCATGAAATATTACACCTTATTCAAACAGATGAGCGATATGAAAATGTTAAAGAAAACATCATGTCATGCAATTATCTCATCATTGATGAGATCTCCATGATCAGTGCAAAAACACTAGGACTGGTTGAATTTGTATGCAAAAATATAAGAGACAAAAATTTGTTTTTCGGTGGAATAGTAGTAATTTTAAGTGGTGATTTTTTTCAGTTGCCCCCCCATTGAGAATAAACTTTATGGTGACTGGGGACACCATTGCTTCACATTACCATGGTTTAAAGATGCATTTTCACATCATGCAAACCTTAACATAATACATAGGCAAGACGAGCCACTTCTAGTGACGGCAGTTAACGAACTTGAAAGGGGAACACCCTCAAATGAAACTATTGCATTTATAAAATCCCTTAACAGGCCACTACCAGAGGAAACTTTAAACAAATCAATTCATTTTTTCGCAAGAAATGCAGATGTTGATATTTTTAATTATGACAAAGTACAAAACCTGCCCTCGCAATTATATGTTCTTCAATCTGAAGATAAAGGCTCTCCTGACTTTTTAAAGAAAATTCTTGCACCGAAATATTTAGGAATTAAGATTGGGGCCCCTGTAATGTTATTGATGAATTTAAGCGACAAATTAGTTAATGGGCGTATTGGAAAAGTGGTTCAAGTTGATGCAAGTACTGAATCAATTTATGTTGAATTTGAAATAGGAAACCAAAAGGTAACAGTAAATGTGAAAAAACAATTGTTTACAAAGTTTGATCCTGTTGGGAAAATTATTTTAGCTCAGCGGCTACAATACCCTTTGAAACTAGCGTACGCAGTAACTATTCATAAGGCTCAAGGTATGACTCTAGATTCAGTTGTCGTTAACTGCAGCTATGCTATTACCCCAGGACAGATAGGGGTTGCAGTAGGTCGTGTTAGGACAACTGATGGACTCATGGTTACTAATTTTAGGACCTCATTAGTTAAACCCCATCAAGACTCTGTATATAAATTATATGAAAATTGTGCAATAGGTGAATTAAAACCAGATAACTCCTGTTGTACAATCATAGCTTCCACAGATGAAAACAACAATTCGAAAATAAGTACCCCAGAAGACTACATGCAATTCAGATTCATCAACATTAAATTACTTTGATGAAAAGCTCACTCCATCTGAATTTTCTGACATTGAAGAAGAAATCTTTGATATAGTCGAAGAAATGGAAATGCCTGATGAGATTGTTGCAATATTTTCAATCACGGAATTTGAAAACACTCCTTTACAGGAAATACCCCATAAAATGAAAAAAGAAACTCTCACATTCTTGGTGCAGTTTCTGAAATGGCACCAAAATCAAATACACAAAGTTTCTTCCATTGGACACAGTTGTTTCCCTGAAGACAAAACTCAATTTTCTGCTAAAGATTTTAACAAGTTTTATACAGACTTAAACGAGTATCTCCAATCATCACAATTTAGGAATGAAACAAAAACTATCAGTTTAAAATATAAAACTGTTGAAAGTGAAGCAGCATTTCAGATATTAGTGACAATAGCTTTTAACATACAAAAAAGTATTATAATTGACATTGATAATCGCATTGACAAAGAAACAGATCATGTTTTAAGCAGAATCTCTTTAGATAAAGAACTGAATGCCTCTGCCAGAGGTAAAATTAGATATATTGGGGGCTATGTTGTGGCTAAACTCAAATATAGAAATTCTAAACTGATACGTAACAGCTTGTTTGCACCCGGAAAAGAAGTTGCTGTTAAAAAGTTAAGGAGTAAAGGAGACATCTATGATAAGATGTGTATATCCTATGCAGATATAAAAGAAAGCACTCTGGATATTGAAAGCCTAGAGGAAACTAAAAGAAAACAAAAAAAAATGAAAGTTTAGTAAATATCACAGATGAATGTTTCAGTTTTTTCATAAATTTGGAAGAAAACTGCCGTAAACTTCTAACCTATGAAACATTAGCTGAACAACTGAGTGAAATGTACAATTTTGTAGAAAACATCTTTATTAACGATGAAACAAATGTGAACAAGTTTGTCAGAATAATTTTAAGTTTATTCTGCGGAGAACACGGAATAGACGAGTCCTGTACTGACGATATAACATTTTGCAATTGTGAATTATGCATAAAATTGAAAGAAATATTTAATGAGATGGTATCACTTTTTTTGAAAGTTTCAGTCTGTCAATTTAGGAGAGATTTGTTGGGTGCACTTTCTGTGAAAGAGTAAAGCATTGAGGAAAAGGGTCTTGGATAAGCATCAATCTAAAACCAAACAATTGGACATGAAATTCTTGCAGTTGGACAAATCAGAAAACAAACAATCATTTCATCTGAGACTGAAAAGTGAGTTACTAGATAACACATCAACATTAGAGAAATTTAAAAAAGCAGACCTTATTATTCTCTCCAATGCATACTTACTACCGATGAAAAAAAGTTAAAAAAAAATCTGAAATCATAGAGAAACTAAAACAAAAAATATCTGCTTGTGATTCCATTCCCAACCCAGAAGAGTTAATGAATGTAAGTAGTTTATATAAAGCTGACAGTGTAAATACAGGTCAGGATTCTGCAGCTGAAAACCGTCGTCAAGATAGTAATATTTCCCTAGAAATGACAGATTTTGAACATTTACAGGAGGCTAATGATATATTGGCTGCTGTTCAATCACAACCAAGTACATCTGAGAATCAACCAAAACCAAGTACATCTGGCATGTATGGTACTCAACAACAACATGCTTTGACAACTAACTTAGAACCAACAGAAGATGTCAATTTGGAAAAAAATGAAACTGGCAATTTAACTGCAGCATCATCTGTGTCAAGTACTGCTCTCTATGTTCCTACAAGTAGTAAAACTTCATCAAATGAACAATCAGAAGTCGCTTTACCAGAAGTAAGTGTGTCAAATAAAGGTCCAAAGAAAAAACCTGGAAAAGGAAAATCAAAAGGAAAAGGGAAGCGTAAAGGGAAAGGGAAAAGAAAAAAGCAGGTGCAGGAAACAGAAAGTGAAGATAACTGTGGAATTTGTAACAAAGTATATACGGATGGTGAACAATGGATCTGTTGTGATCGATGTGGTGTTTGGTATCATAGAGGGTGCGTCAGATTAGAGGATGATGATCAATGGATAAAATTTACATCTGAAGATGTTCCTGAAGAATACTTGTGTCCTTTGTGTGAATAATCAGCATTATGTCCGAAAAATGAATTTTAATCTGTAGTTATCTGCAAATCAAATTGACATATGTTTTAAAATGAATATCGTACCTGCTAAACTGTGTTTTACTGAATGGCTCCGCTCCTTGTGCAGCTCCTCCAACATTTGACTTCCTGGAGATGGATGCTTGACCAAGAATAACAGCATTCATTGTATTGCAGTAACTGAGGTAAGTTGGATTATTGTTGTTGCCATTGTATAGCCCTCTCTGCTGGCAAAAGACATTTTCAATTATATCAGAATTCACTCTGTTGGGGACAATTGAAGCTGAGTTATCTTTCAACTTGTCTTTACACATTTCGTCAAATCCAATTAATAACGAAGAAATATCAGAACGAGTTTGGTGTGAAATCAAATTATTTTCTTTGTCCTTAATTTCTGAGTTTGAACATATATCTGTTTCCCATTCCCTAAACCATTGTAACACATTTTGATTCTGTTCTAATCTTATATCTCCAATATCGTGTATTGGACGGTTATCTCTAAAGATATTAACTAAAACACTTGTTTGTTCAAGTAATTCAATTGTAGCAGTAAGTTCATCTTTTTTTCACCAAAGCTTTCTGCATAAAGTTTCATCAGATGCAACATTTCAGTGTTTAGTACATCCTCAGCTAGTGCGTTCCTCATTTTAGATTCACTACTGAGGTGAAAATGCTCATGAGTAAGCTTGTGATGCACAGGGAATGGATTGTTTGAAATGTCAGATAAATATGCATTTTTGAGATGTTCCCAATAGATGTAGTGTCCTTTATGGAAAAGATGTTTTTTATAGGTATCCTGTTTGCCACTCTTAGAAATGTTATTTCTAATTTTTTTCATTACATGAGAATAGTCCATTATTACATAGATATTCTGTGATGACATTGAAAAAATATTTTTGACCTTCATAGTTTTAACTGTACTTGATTTGAAATCTCCAAGTAATATTTTTCCAAGATCACGATTAGTCTGCGCACCATCCAAACTTACATATCGTATAATGAACCCAAATGCCATTAAAAGATTCACAATTTTCCAGAATAATAAACAAAGTTCTGCTGCAGTTGCAGCTGTTGTAGGGAAATGGAAAAGAGGAAACCTGAATCCAGTAAAACCTAAGAAAACAAATTGCAATACATGAGTTGCTAGTTTAACCTCTCTTTTCCCAGTGTGAATGCTGTTCATTAATTTAGATTCATCAAGAACTTCAGTAAATCCTATTAAATAACTCCTCCCATTTTTACTATGAAACTGTAAATCACTTTGTATTGACATTTCATCTAATATCAAGCCTCCTTCATATCCCTGTGAACACAAATTTCTGTGCAAAGCTTCATGTTTCATCCAGTGGATCAACTCTTTATTAAAGCCTGCAGTTTGTTGAAATTTATTTTTGTAAATTTGAAGAGTTTTTTGAGAGGGTAACAATACAAATCCACTATCCCTTAAGTCTGAGTAACACTTTGGACTTCGACACCAAAGAGTGAGACAGAGCCTGATAACATTAGGATTCCATCTTCTTCCATTTGGATGAGATGAAACTGCCTGTTTCTGAGCAACTAAAAATTCAAGAATTTTTGGCGGACACTCTTTGCCAATTTCATTAATTATTTTGTCCAAATCATTACTGTCTGAATCGCTTAACTCTATTGTGTCATTACTTGGACCGGGTGATTCTGAGACGGGCAAATTCAGTGTAAGATTTTGAGCCTCTGTTTTTCCTTTTAGTTTACTATTTTGGGGGATTTTAATTCTAGAGTAGCCATGATCAATGTGACCTTCTTTTTCAAGTATTTTTTTAGACTTATTGGCACAAAGATTGTCTTTAATTACATATGTGTGCTCTGAAAAAACCTTTGATGGGAGTATTGTTGCTTTATTCCCATTGTCACAAGTATTTGAGATGTCTTGAAAAGGTTTCCTTACAAAAGCATTATCATCTTGTCCATTTTCTGCAGAACATATTTTGGAACTGTTGTGATTCCTGAAGTTTAAGATGCGACTACATTTGATAGACCTATAAACAGATTTGGTAGAATTTTCATCATGTAGAATGGTAAATATTTCTTTTAATACATTATCTTTATTTTCATTAAGGTCAATATTAGTTATGCCATGACAGATCTTAAAATTCCTGACTGCATCCAATATTCCTAAAATATTGTTCCTTTCAAGGACATAATTGTTATTCATTCCAAATGTATCAGGCTGTATATTTTGTATTGCACAAATATTAAAAAAGTAGGCAGAATCATTTTTAAAAACCACTTCAATGATTACTCTATTGTGATTTATTGTGAAGTTTGAGATATGCCCAAGTGTAATGCTGCAGTCTGTATTCTTGATCACAAAGAAATCAGCAGAGAGTTGTGGAATGCTACCGAATTGAAAAGTAGTCTTTGCTTGTTCTGAATCTGTTTTTCGCCAAGAGATTCCTTGATACACAACACAAATTGATGTCCAATCGCTCTTGTTTCTTCTCCTTTTTGAATTGATACCTGGGAATATTTTTTTGACAGCTCTACCTATTGCATGTTTGTCCATACTTATCTAGAGTTTTTATTTATTTCAGTTGAAATTTCATCCAGTGTTAAATCTTTTTCCGGGTTAACCATAATATTCTGTTGCAGCCAAAAAGGAATATACAGCCAAATAAGTTTGATGTTAACTGTTTTGTTGGTACAGAAATTATTGCTGCAAAAATGTCTATGGAACAAATGCACCAATTGAAAATAAAATGCATAGTAAATCTTAACTATTTAAAGATATCATATTCAGGTTTACATATACTCCAAACTCATATCCAGTTAATTCATTTTTGCCAAATGACATCATTGCCATCTCCATGTTTTTTTTCCAGGAGAGATCATACAGTATATATATATATATATGTGTGTGTGTGTATATTTGGGGGGTGGGGGGATGACAAATGGTCAATTTGTATTGTATGCTGTTGCATATTGTATTATTAATAAAAACCACTTATATCTTCAGGTAGCCTAAAGTTACATGTAAGACGAGTTATAATTTTTTTCCTATTCACCAATTTAACATTTGAAATTAAAAATGCACCCCACCAAAGTCCTACATGTAACTCTCCAAAACTTTAAAATTACATTGTCTGTGTCTTTCTGCAATATGATTAATGGTGCTATCATTTGTATGTTAATTATTTACCATGATACTATGTTTGTTTTGTTCTCTACATCCATTTGCATCTTCTTTTCTTCAGTATTTTCAATTTTCAAACTTCTTTCCAGTTTATATTTTCCGCCAAATATTGAGCCGTCCGATATTCTCAGGGTTTAACCTGTTCTCTCTTTTTCAGCGCCACTCGGAAGCCCTCTGACAAATGACGTTTTGTTCATGGGACCAGTATAACCAGTCTCACTTCCGTGATCGTGAGTTCAAAACAGACAAATACTGACAGGTTTATAGCTATTTTATGGTTTATAAATTAAATATGTGATTACATAGTGCAATGGATTATTAATTTTATTCATTGGGAGAGTACGTATGCCACCGAAAAGACGTGACACGCCGCGGAAACGACAAAAAACGAGTTGAAAGTCAAGGTGAGTGAACTTTGTGTAATTTGCATAACAAAGAAAATAGCGGAGAGTTTCTCGCCTTGTGGTTTTTTAGTGTAGAGGGGAAATATCAGAAATGGTAAAAACGTTGAAAAAATGGGTCAGACATGCGCATATTGTTATTTTATGAGGCAAATAAGGGTTCTACATAAAAATATACCAGCATTAATGAAAAAAGCCGAGATTTCACAATTTGTACCCAAGCGCCTGTGTTCCGAATCCCTGATTATGTAGCTTTTGTGATTTATTTATGAGCAGCATAAATTCATGTAAACTGTTGACACGATAAATCACTGAATGAATTTTATGTAATGTAAAGTTTTCTTACGAGTGAATATCAAACTCGAACTCCAATTGCTCAGCTTCCATTTCTTCTGTCTGGGTATCGGCATATAATCCCTGATACCACGGGCCTTTCTTACTGTTGGCTGTCGTTCGCAGCTTTGGTTCTTCCATGGCTTTCTGTGGTAAAAAAGGGTTGGGACATCATCTCGCCATGTCCTTCCATTGCCGCCAGGAAAATGGTCAGAACCACAGGCGCTTGGGTACAAATTGTGAAATCTCGGCTTTTTTCATTAATGCTGGTATATTTTTATGTAGAACCCTTATTTGCCTCATAAAATAACAATATGCGCATGTCTGACCCATTTTTTCAACGTTTTTACCATTTCTGATATTTCCCCTCTACACTAAAAACCACGGTAATATCAGAAATGGTAAAAACGTTGAAAAAATGGGTCAGACATGCGCATATTGTTATTTTATGAGGCAAATAAGGGTTCTACATAAAAATATACCAGCATTAATGAAAAAAGCCGAGATTTCACAATTTGTACCCAAGCGCCTGTGGTCAGAACACAACATCGTGTATCCGCTTGGTTTGAAGTTTTTGCGGCTAATCGCTCTAATCCATGCCATTCTGAGTCCTTTATCACTAGGAAGGCGGTGTAGTTTAACTGGTTTTCCAAATCTGCCTATCTTCCCGCAGTATTGAGACAATCTTTCACCGCACAGTAGTTTTTCCCCATTTCAACAAACAGTTCTCAGCGTTAAACGGAAGTACGGATACCTGTTGCCAGGAAAGACAACTCTATTCACGACCGACAACTCCGTATGTCGAAAATCGGGAATAATCGTTGCGATTTTTAAAACAGCAAAAACAGTTACAGAAACCCATCTAGACCTCAAAACGTACCTAGGCCCGAATCTGTAGGGATATGCAAAACATAGTACCAAAGGAATCGCGGTTCTGTAGAATATTGATAGGAAAAAAAAAACAAAATGAAAACACTACATTGTATTTATATTATATTTTATTTGTAATCTCAATCGATTTATTTGGAAATAATTGGGGCAGAGAAAACATTGTCCCCTCTCCCTGACGATACGCTAGGAGGACGCCATCTTGTTTACATTGGATACTGAAAGTAGTCCGCTCAGAGGAAATATCGATATATGAATTATCTGAGAAGACGCCATTTAAGTGTTTTTATCCAATCAAAGCACTTTATATAAATAAATTACAGCGTGAATAGAATTATTATGTTATAATTAAAATATAATATAATCTTCCGCTGATTTTATTTTAGGATAAAGGAAAATATTCAAGAGGATTGTGTGTTCGTTTGAAATTTTAACAAACATCCAGTAATATTTCCTCTAAATGATTCCGTCAATTTGTTGTGAAAGAAAGACAACCCAATACAAATCTTACCGAAACTTACACTCTAAAGGTTATACCAAAACCTCCATCAAAAAGCTCACTGGGACCTCGATATGTGGACCATTCGAGAAAACCAGAGATGTCTTGGAATCATTTTAAGCAATTTATGGTTTGCCAAAGGACTTTAAAAATCACGTATAACACCTTATATAATTTATTAAAGTTTAAGTAGTAATATTTTTTTATATTTAACTAAAGAATGTTTTTCACATTTATTTAGTTTCTTATTGACACACACTATACGATTAATTGAACAGTTGAACAATTGCCTTATATAATATACGTCAACAAAAAGTTATTTTAGTTGCAAAATTTTTTTTCGAGGAAAAAATCTTTCGAAATCGCGTCGATATAGGAAATAGCGACGCGATTTGCTTCTCACACAGAAAACTAAATATTGGATACAAGATCTAAATGCGTGCAAAAAATCGCAGAAAAGGCAATACAAATGTTGCCAATTTACTACGGGAATATTTGAGGGAAAACAATAATGACGAATAATTTGAATTGTTTAATCAAGAGAAATAAATTGACGTTCTAAAGCACTTTTACTGGGACGCCCGTAAGTCAGATGGAGATATGTATAAAGTGAATTCTTTGGAATCCTTTCGGCATTCATTAAATAGGTACATAAAGGCAACCCCTTTTTTGAAACAATTTGATATTATCAACTATGATAACAAATTGGTTACCGATCAACCTATATAGACTGGATCATAAAAATGTGTCTTAGACTGATGTTGTAACTACAGTATGCCTACAGAACTATTTGTTTTAACTGTAAGATTTAATTATAATATGTTTTCTTAACGTCAAGCGAGCAATTTCAGTTATACGAGTAAACAAAGAACAAACAAATAGAAAACAAGATGAAAAATCGAAAACAAAATATTATTTGCCTTTCTTAAATAAAATGGGCAAGGGCGAAAAATTTTGCTTTTAAAGCAGTAAGAATTTGCATACTCCTTTTTAAAATCTTCAAAAAAAGTTTAATCGTGCAAAAAGCTTGGCATTCTCCAAACACGTTGTCCTCTAGTGACATTGGTAAAGCGTACCATATTATACAATGAAAATCCCCAATCAAAAGGATCTACTTTATCTGCCAAATAGGAACGGGCTGGGCAGCTCTGTAAATTGAACACTGGGAACTTTCCCAATATTGTTCCAGCTATATTTATATGCACATATTTTTGTAATATATTTATATGTAAAAACTTGTTATCGAGTACAAACAGTAAACCAGTTACGTTTTCTCAACAAATCGGGAGTATAAACTTGATAAACAGTTGTGGCGGTATGCCCACCATTAAGTAAAATTAAACGAAGGATACCTTGGGATGTTGTCGCTTACAAGTGGTTGAAATAGCGAAAAGTGAAATAGTCTTAAGCAGTGTAACGGCAGCAAAACATAGAATCATTACGGGATGGGCTTAGGAAGATGTTGACAAGTATGAAAGATTTGATTGGCTATCAAAGTTTGTAGCCTACAAACTGGTAGGTAAATCGTAAGGGATGGGTAATCGATGGAACAAAATCTTAGCACGAATTTTTCAAGATATGTGTCTCGCGGTCCATACTAATCGGACAAAAAACCAATACTTACCATCCTCAGTCAGTCGGATAGTATGCTGGAGCGTTTCAAATGTCTGTTTTGTTTGAATGATGTTTCCACGCCACTTTCAGCAATTTATCAGCTATATCGTGGCGTCCAGTTTTTATTCGGGGACGAAGCCGGAGTACCCGGAGAGAACCCCCACCTGTAGGAAAACTGGCAATCCTTGTCAATTAAGATTGGAGTCGAGTATACCCTGGCTGCAGTGAGAATCGAACCCGCAATATTAGTGTTAACAGACCACGTGATCAATAGTAGACGAACTACCTTAACCATTCGGCCCCCGTTTCACCTAATACCACAATTATGGCATATCGATTCGATATGCATTATACCACTAGATGTTCGCAAAATCTTTTTTTTAGAACTCATCAGATTTAATTATGAACAGCAAAGCCAAAAGAGAAAAGTAAATCTAGACACGTCAGGAAACTAAGGAAGAAGCTTACCACTTGGTTAACAAATACATTTCAGAGAAAAGGTTTCGTTATTTCTCACACCTTTACTGCGCTCATTGAACCCAAGGTCTTCAATTACAAACATAAATACCTTTGAACTGTTATTTTAAAATCAAAATTCCTGCTGAATGTTCTTGCAGCATATCCTCATTTTTATCTAGCAACTGAGTCACGTGAAAATAGAGTCCTGAACATCGCTGTCAATAAAAGTATCGCGTAATATTGTTTAACGGAACGCAATACTGCGAACCTTAATTTATCCACTGGAATTACAACTTTCAAATATTGATGAATTCAACATAGTGCTTTAGCAGAGAAAATGGCACATCAAGATGATGTGGAGTATGATACCATATATGAATTAGTTAAACCCTTAAAAGTCACCAATTCTAAGAAAAATAGTCGTTGATTGTAATCCTGAGTTTAATATCTGCTTCCTGTACTTGACAAGAAAATCTAACAAAAATCTATTATATATATATATATATAAAGAGTCTAAAAGAAAGCTGCTGAACCGCTGAACCAGTACAATTATTTAGTATCGGATCGACAAACATGACGATACAGCATAAACAAAAATTAACAATATACAAGTCGAGTAGATACTGCAACGATACAAATGACGGTGTTTCTTGTCAAAAATTTAGACACAGACTGACCAACGAATGGCCTTAGTCATTGAGTGTCAATATAAATAAATAACGTAAACAATCATAAAATATTGATCTTTAACTTTCTCATTCAACTTAACCCACAACTTTTTTATAGTTGCTTCTCAGTCCGCTAACCGCGCACGTGCCGTGCTGTTATTTGGCTTTGCTCAAATACTCCAACAAGATGTAATCAAAATTATCAAGGTGACAAATTCATTACGCCAGACGCGCGTTTCGTCTACTCAAGACTCATCAGTGGCGTTTAACTCTAAATATTTAAGATATTCTTCATTTAGGGATGGAATTTTCATTTCCTTGAGAGATGGAATAATATAAGTCCACTGGGATCGTGTAAATACACAATACAGGCAGTTCAAAATATTATATAAAGAGTCTAAAAGAAAGCTGCTGAACCAGTACACTTATTTAGTATCGGATCTACAAACATGACGATACAGCATAAACAAAAAATAACAATATACAAGTCTAGAAGATTATGTCATTTGTATCGTTGCATAATCTTCTAGACTTGTATATTGTTATTTTTTGTTCATTCATATGTGAAACATATTTTCTGTTTTAATTGTGTATTATTTATAATTTTGCCATTTCCTCCATTATATCATTTTCAAAAGGCTTGTTAAACATTCTACGAGTGGTTTCACAACGTACCATAACGACGTTTAGCAACGAAGCCAGGGGCATGGGATTTGTACCGACAGGTAACCAACCAATCCAAAGGCAGCATTTGCTACAAGCCTGGGATAAGTAATTTTACTTCTAATCTTCATGTTGAATTTTTGCTTAACCTCTCTATTTTTGTGGGTTTTTTTTAATCTGAATCTGTTACCGTGAATTTTCCTGACATCTTGTTAGAATGTCATTGAACTTTTTAGGAACTTGATTTCATTATTTTTGTCATGGGCATCATTGATTTTTTGTCATTGTAGTTGTATCTAGAAATTACAGTTTAGATGACTACACAGATGAAGATATTGATTATGTTGATGAAGTTAGCGATAAAGATTATGTTCCTTGTTCTTCTGATGAAACAGGTATTAAGAAAAAAAAACCCACTGAATTTGCCATTCTTTAGACATAGTTGAATACCAATTGGTCAAGTAAATTTACTGTGTTCCTGTAAGAATTTCATTTTCAATTCTCTTAAGTTGAATGGCTGATTTGAACAATACCTGTTTTTCAGATTTACTGTCAGTCTAGCTTGATTTTGTTTGGCTCCTCCTATAGCCAGTGAGGGTTAACAGAAATTATCATTTGAATCAACAGTACCACTGTTTGCAATTTGGTAGTCCTAGATTGCTGTCATTTTTTTTAAGTCTCCTCTGAACAGCTTGGCCAATTTAGACCAAACTTTGATGAAATGGTCTTAGATGGTCCTTTTTTTTGGAAATGTTTCTGGTGACTCTGAATGCCAACCAAAATGGCCACTATCAGCTGAATATAGTTTTAACATAGGACCTAATCGAAATAAATGTGTAAAATTGTTCTGCTCGGAAACCAGTGAACCAATTTAAATCATACACTGCATGGATAGTCCTTGGATGATAAACTTTTAAAATTGTACTCAATGATCCTGACATCAATCCAATTTGGCTGCCATCAGAGATCATAATTCTAACATAGGCCCTTATGGGGAAAATGTTTAAATTTTTCTGCTATGAAACCTGTGAGCCAATTTTAAGTTAGTATCGCTTGAATGGTCTTTAGGTAGTGACTTTTCAAAACTTGTGTTGGACAACTTTTACCATCATACAAGATTGCCATCATCAGGAGACTTAGTTGTAACATAAGACCTTATGGGAAAATATTCTTAAGTTTTTTCCTCTGAAACCATTGTGCCAATTTAAAGCAAACATGTCGTGGATGTTGCTTAGGTAGTCATCTTTCAAAATTGTGACAAGTGTCCCAGTCTGCATTCAAGATAGTCATCATGAAAGGACAATTCATCAATGGTTCAAAATGAGCTTATTCAAGTCCGGTGAGCAAAACAGGATTACATGAGCTGCTAGTTGATAAGAAAGCATTTATTTACCTGTGTAACATGTTAAAAAACTTTTTTTTACATATGAAGATGAGTCTGAGGATTCCAGGATGTCTGATACATTTCCAACCATTAAAATGCTAACTGATGGTATGTTGGTCTACTTAACATTTTTAACTAGACTAGACATGTAACAACATTTTCATTTAAGTATTCTTCACAAGCTTGTGAATATTTCCGTAAAATTATGAAAAAAAAAGATATTTTCATGATCTCTTGCAAAATACAAATTTTTGGCCGGAAAATTATCTTTTTTGATTTTCCGTATGAAATTAATAGTGCGAAACTGAATAGGAATACAGGAGTTACTATGAAAATTCAAGGCATTCTTTATGAAAATTCAACAGGAGCTATGAAATACTTGTTAAAAGAAATATCACTAGCACACATCTTAAAAGTTTTGATTTAATTAGTTGTGGTGCTGTATCTAATACTGATTGAGATGACCATTACACTAGTTGTTTGACAATGCCAGGGGGTTCTCTGAGAAACATGCAGGTGTATTGATGCGGACAAACCTATGATGCATGTCTTTTTTAATATTATGCTGTTAATGATACAGTTTAATCTTTGTTCACTAATTCTGTGTTTTTCTTTTCTACAGTGATTAACAACAATCCCAGTAAAATTGGTGGCAGTAAAACAGCAAGTGACAAGTTAAAGGAGGGAGTTGAAGGTTTTATGTTATTTTAGATAGCACAGGGCATTAATATAAGGACTAAAAGATAAGAGACAACACGTCATATAATTAAGTTTTCTAATTCGGTTAGAGATTGGGTTGATACTTTTCAAAAGAAAAGCCTTATATAACAGGCACCTCATAGCCCAAACCCATTATGTCATTTTGAAAATTTCATGTTCAGTGCTGATGGAAATTTAAAGTGCATTTGAAGGATTTTCCTCCTAGATATATGTGAAGATTGTAAATCCTCATTTTGAATTAGACATCTCTTGCCAACTTTCATTAGATATGGTACATGTACGGTAAATTGCTAATATTACAAAATTTAACTTTTACATACACATAACAAGCCTTGTGATTTTGGCCAGCAAACAGATACATACCCAATAATACCTTGTTCTTCTGTAGGTACTGAAAGAATAACAGTTCCATTAGCAAAGAGAGGAGAAAAGAGAATCTGGGACAAGAAACATGCTTGCCTTTACTGCTGTGACCTTCAAAGCAATTTACGTCGCCATCTTTTCAGAAAGCATGAGAACGAACTTGAAGTTGCAAAGGTAATGAGTTATGCAAAAAAGTCGGAAGCAAGAAAGAAGGGACTAGAAAAACTTCAGAATTTAGGAGACTACTATCATAATGCCAAGGTCATCGAAAAAGGCGAAGGGGACTTTTTAGTGTCTAAAAGGCCATCAAGTGATAAAATAGTATAATATAAGGAGTATGCCCCATGTGTGTTCTGTAAAGGCTACTTCCTTGGTGTTGAAATATGGAGACATTAAAAAGATTGCAAATTTAAAAGTGAAGACTTGACAGTTGATAATGAGGAGTGCCGTACATATATAAATGCTGGTAATTTAAGAGGTAGTCGTATTCTGACAGAAAATGCTTGTAAAGAAGTTAAAGGAGATGTAGAACAACTTTTCGGGAGTATGCAAAATGATGACATAACCTTTGTTTCAAAACATGATGATATGATCTCTAGGCTTGGCTTGAAGTTGTATGAAAAGAAAGGTGCTCGGCATGTAGAATACATAAGGGCAAAGATGAGAGAAATTGCAAGACTCCTCGTTAGAATTAGAGAGCAGACTCAAATAAAAGATTAAACATCCAACTCAGCTGAATTGCTTACACTTAAAGAAGTCTTAAAGCCTGAACGATTTGATGATGTTATAAAAGGTGTACTGGGAGAATGTAAATATTCAGTTGAAATGGAACTCCTTCGTTTGAAATTCCATCTTTAGCTCTGAAATTAGGCCATACTTTAAGAGTGCTGCTACATCAAAATGGGTCTGAGCATTAGAGCACATGATGATTAAGGTGAACACGATGCTGAAAAGTTTATTAAAATGTTGACAATGGAGTTCACAGATCATGTCAGTTCAATAGCATTGCAAACTTTGAATTGTGTTAAACGCAAAAAGCCGCAATGTCTTCCTGTTACAAAGGACATAGTAAAGTTTCAAACTTTCATAAAGGAAAAAGTTATCACTTTGACTAAACAATTACAAGAAAAGAAAAATGGACAAGATTACTGTCAGCTTGTTAAAGCTGCTTTAGCCAGAATGATAACTTTCAATAAAAGAAGATCAGGAGAGACAGCAAAAATTTTGATTTCTGATTATATGAAAAGACAGAGAGGAAACAGCCACCAGAACCAAGATATCTATGAGATGCTGACAGAAACGGAGCAAAAATTGGCTTCAAGGTGAGTCTGGTACTGCTTTACCGGTTGGGGTGAGTGGGTAATTCTTTAGCTCAACTGCCATGAAGATTCATGGAGTTATACATGCTTTGCAGCCGTTGTCATGCAACATTCATGTATGAAATAAAATTGACAGTGCTTTTATGTCACGCCAACACAGTTGGGGACATACTGATTTTTGGTCTGTGTGTTTGTTCGTTTGTCCGTCACACTCAGGTTTACCTTTGCGTTTAAGCTAATTTTTTTATGAAGATGTAGTCCGATGATCATGAAACATGGTCCACTTATACATCTTGATGAGATCTTCTTACTGCCAAAAATGAGTATGTGGGTTTTTTATGTCACAGCAATAGGAACATGACATATAATTTTGAATTTGTTTCCCAATGAAGCATCAAATGATAATGCCAAAATAAAAATATTGTTTGTTTGCCCAAACGCGACCGACTGGGCACCTGCCGATTCATATTCTTTTATTACCGTTTTTTTTCTATAATTTTTTTTTGATTTTTGTTTCGTGCCCGTGCTGTCAAAGTATGTATTTTTGTTCAGTGCATCATTCTTGCGCTTGAAACAAAGCAGGAAAGTCTTTTTTTTTACTTAGTACCAAAAAGACGCAGACAACAATATTTCCATATTCTCTGTTTTTATCTACTGTCTTGAGGAGAAATCCATCTCATGTTAACCAAAAAACCAAATGGCAGACAGCTTTTTTACGCTGTCTTCGTCTGCTGTATTGAAAAATACTTTTTTAATGTTGTTTGAAATGCCAGTATATTGAATTATCGAAACAAATCTTGGTAGTTAGCTGGAGACCTCAATATTTTACATTTTAATATATGCTACCAGTTTATACTAAAAATTAGATCTGACAAAAAAAAAAGAATTTGCCTACCTACCTACCCATACCCAAGCCCATGATTCCGGTTGGGCAAATTGAAACATTTTTAATGATGGCCTAAGTCACTTTTTAAGGCAATTGAATAAAACTTACACATATAATGCAAATGTTTTACCCCATATATTTTCTTGTTTGTCATAAAGACACATCCAGAGACATTTGAGGGGGATCCCCAGGGGTGACCCCGCCCCCTCAAAATCAAATAATTGCTTATAACTCATAAACGGTTGAGATCCCACAGTATAGCCATACATATTCTATTTCAACATGAAAAGATGCATGCAAGGGTGGCCCTTCACCCTCAAAAATGAAAATATCGTTAATAACTTGAAAACGGTTGAGAATCCCACACAATAATCATATATATTCTTGTTCGTCATGAAAAGACGCATCCGATGAAAAATGAGTGGGTCTGACCGTGTGGGTTAATCCTTGTGATGGAACGGGACTTATGCTACTATTTGGTGTCAGTTGGGAGGATCCCAGGTTGATACCCCTTTAATTTCACATATACTCTTATATTTAAAAAAAACGGTTAAAATTTCAATCATAGCTCTAAATCCACACTAATTATTGAGTCCACAACAACTATTGTGTCCATGCTAATTTCTGTGTCCACAAATACCCCTGACGTACTATGTTGACTTGCTGTGGTCGTATCATGCTGCGCTGGGCGAAGCTTTTTATTTATTTTCACGAAGTTAATGTAGATTTTTAATTTCTTCAGATTAGAATTAATGAATATTCCTGGAAAAACGGGAAGAACAGTTCCAATCATTTTAACTCTTGATATAATATATGCTATGGACATATTTTGTGACTAAAATTATTGAGAAAAGGCTGGTGTTTCAAAAGACAACAGATTTGCTTTTCCAATGATCAGAGGAAGTGGTAATAATGTAAGAGGCTGTGATGCACTGAATGACATGGTAATTGAGGCTGACCTATCAGAGCCAAATGCCTTCAAAAGCACAGGCTTGAAAAAATATATTGCTACTGTATCCCAGGTAAGTTTCATATTAACATGATTAAGTTTGGTCAATTTTTTTTCTATTACTTTCAAATGGAAAGATTTTTATGATTTTTACTTGCATAATAAGCCTACCAATCTTTAAATCAGATCAGAAATCTTAAAATATGTTAAACAGCCCTATAACCAAATTTGCTTTATCTTAAGATAAAGTGGCAATTTGAAGTTAACTTTTTAAGGCTTTTTAGGCTACCACAGCCTTTTTTGATTAATGAACCGGGTTTGCTACATGTATACAATATTAAGAGTGGACAATAATTGTAAAACCATTTTTTTTAAATAAATTGAAAAAACCTGGAGAATGTACTACATGATGACAGTGAATCTCAGAATTTAAAATATATGATTAAGATGGAAACGGAGAATATGTCAGAGACAACAACTCAACTGAAAATATAAACTAACAACCCAAGGCTCCCTATGGGTCTACAATGAATGGTGGGAATCCCACAACCAGAGGCCAGCTGCATCTTGCCCCTGAAATTGTATACTTCAGTGAAATGGACGCTAGACTAAACTCTGAGACATACATGGACCAACATGTAAAACAAAGTAAGACAAACTAATGGTAGAGTTTCCTGATTTGGGACAGGCATGGCAGGGTTAAACAAGTTTGTGGGATCTCAGCCATCCCCTTTACATCTGGTCAATCTAAAAATATTATTACTCATTGAGATTCATTGTAAAAATAAGTTCATAAGAAGTCTTTAGTCTTTAGTTCAAGAAGCAGGTAACTGAAGAAAAGAACATTACCATCACACCAAAAAAAGTTTTAACGATTGTGTTTACTTGTGACTCAAAATCTTTCTGATTTGACAAAGGTATTGTTAAATCCCTTTAAGTGAAAGTCTGTTCAAAGGTTTAGTAAACTTTTCAGGGGAATATATACATTTTTTTTAACTTTATAAAGAATATCTCCATAAAAAATTTGATTGGAAATACCACTACTATCAGATACGTGCAAATTGATTTATTTCTTCAAATTCATTGTAACAGTAATAGAATTCAGTGAAACTCCTTTTGTACAATAAATCATTCTTTTATAGTTCCGATTTTAGCCTATTTCTTCATAAAATGGACCAGTTTTAGGTCAGCCTTTTTGTCTGTAAATATATACATATAAATTCATTTTTTGTTTGTGGTTTTTTTTATAACAAAAAGGATTAAATAATACCTAAAAAATACCAAATACATATGGGTAAAAAGGACAAGCCTAATTTTGCTCTTTAGTTCTTCTTGCTCTTGATAATATATATATATATACATTATATTGATACATTCCTAAGTTAAATTTTGTGAAGATTGATAGCCATTTATATTATAGGTCTTGAATATGGATGAAAATGAAATGGATTGGTTGGCAAGTCACTTAGGGCATGACATACGTGTGCATAGACAGTTTTATAGACTTCAAACTGAATATGTAGAACTTGCCAAAGTTGCCAAGCTTTTGCACGCTGTGGATTCTGGTCAAGCACATAGTTTTGCTGGCAAGAATCTGAATGACATTCAGATTGATTGTATGAAATTTTATAGAATGAGCACTATTCTAACAAATATAATTAGTACTCATTGTCATTGGTTAGCAATGTTTTAATTGTAAATCACACGAACGTAAGATCCTCTCTTTCAGAAATAAATTTATGGGGTGTCACAGTCTGAAGGCACTTTTTATTTTTACCCTATCATCAATAACATGATATTTTAACACCTCCTTTCTCTGTCACAGTTTTGCATAAAAATATAGACTTTGGCATGTTGTCAGTACAAATTGGGGGAAAACCTGGTAAGCACATCTCATACATGGATATTGGTGACTTCCAAAACTGCACAAAGGCAGTATATATCATCTATGGATGTGCATGAAGAAAAACAATTCGCGTCACATTTTTATATCAGATTTTAATATGCCCTTAGGCGACTTCCTGTAGTGTACTTCAATATTTAATTTTCAAACATGTTAACATTTTTTTATTTTAAACAGATTTTGTTGACTATGAAAACATTGATGATGAGGATGAGAAATGTGACGAGATGCCCAGCAATGGAGAAGAGAATTGTGAAGAGGTGTCTCTCATTGGAGAGGAGGATCAGCAGCAAGATGGTAAGATAACATTTAAAATTGTTACAATAGATTTTTGGGGGAGCGACTATTTCCAAGTGGCCAAAATGGTAACAGGTTTTGTGACCTATTCCCACCGTGTACATTATCCAAAGATAACTTTTTACATTTTAATTTTCTCTGAAACCACTGGTCCAATTTAGACCATTTCGGTTAATTACAGAGTGAGGAGGAAGGTTGCCTCTACTACATTTTTGTTGTCTGTTAATGCTTGCATACATTAAGTTCAGTTGTGTTAATTGGGGTTGTATTGAGGATTCTACCAAATTGTGGTACAAAATCTGCCTATTGTTTTGTTAAGGATTTACTTGTTTGAGCAGCAACCTTGTTGTCAGATTCATATGATCTATGCAGTTTGCAACATTGTTATTTGATGTATAGGTTCAACAAGGTGACCGTTCAAGCTTACCTGAAAGAAAAAAAAAGAAAAAAAAAGCAACAGATTTGTTGAGAGATTTCAATTTCAGTAGTCTAACAGATTTTCTCTTTCTCTTATGGTTTTGGTGATATGAAATGGATCAAAGGTGCCAAATTAAATTTTTTTTCCAATTCACAGAAATTTCTATTTTGCCCATTCAAAGTTGATGTATCACAGTGATATATTAGAATTGAACATGAATGAATTCTGTAATCTGAATTTATCTTTTTCAATTCAGATGTTATTGAATCAAATGAATTACAAAAGAGGTCATCAGGAAGCAAAAATAAGAAAGGCAATGAACAAAAAGCAAGTTTCCTGATGTCATGAAGGAAATATATAGACTTCTGATTAAGGTCAAGATATGTTGCTATAAATTGATTCTGAACAGAAAAAATGTTTTGTTCATTCCCTTTTACTTTGCATGTCCATTTTTGACTAGATGGATTGTCTTTAAATGTAAAGGGTGGAATTTCACTGACATATTTTGTGTAAATCTTGCAACAAAAGACTGCAATTTGACTTGCGGATCTCTGATCCTTCATATTTTTAGCCAAATTGCACATAATGCAAAATCCAGCTTTTAGTATGGTGAATGGCATATGGGTGGGTGGGCAGGGAAAATAAGAGTACATATATTCTAATCTAATCCTCTACAGTTTTACACAAGATCTTTCAAACTTTGCATATTGCTTCTAGGCATATTGAAGATATGCATGGCGTATGGCATCATTTTAAGAATTTTTTCCATGTTGTGGAATTTTATTTGGCAAAAATTGTCCATGAATGGTACTCATTTTTGCATAATCACCTCTCCGCCTGCAGCATTATCCTAGATCTTAGAAACTTTGCAAAGTAGTTCTAGATATAATTAACATGTTGAAGATGTGCAGGAAGCAATATGATATCATGTGTACAATTTTTGCCATATTTTCCATGTAGAACTCATTTTTTAGCACAAATTGTCATTTGAGGGTACTGTTTTGTGTAATTTACTCTACAGCTTTCAACCCAGATCTTGCAAACATTTCTTGACATGTTGAAGATGCACATGAAGCATGATGATGACATGACATTTTGAGAATTTTCATGAATGTTATGAAACTGAAATTGTTGCTATTCACTACAGAGTATTATCTTTAAATTGTACATACTGATGTACCTTTATCATTCAGTGAAAAATAGGCTTTATGTATGATTGTCAGTAACTTGTTTTATGGTTTGTATGGTTTTATGCAGTCAGACTCTTAGAGTCTTTTACCCTGTTTATAATTTGTTATAGGTAAACAGTGTATTCACATACCCTGGAGCATAGAAGAAAAAGAATTTGTAATGCGTGAATTCCATAGATTCATCATAAAGGGGCAAATAGCAAGAGTAGGTAAAAAGAGGGTTGATGAAGCCATTTCTAAATCTGGTGATATTTTAAAGAACAGGACATGGGTGCAAGTGAAGTCTTGTCTTAAAAATATTATAGGGAAAAAACAAAAAGAGAAGTTATGGAGAGAACTGAAATGAAATGTACTTTGAATACAAGATTCAATATAAATGTTAATAGCTAAATACTAAATATGCAATTTAAGCCAATTTTTGCAGATGTTTCTTAATGTTTCTTAATTTGTGTCTTTGTAAAATATATATGACAACCCCACCCTTTTTCCTTGTTAACCATTACTAAAAAAGAAATTGTTCAAATGACCAGCCTGTTTTATTTCAGGCATACTAGGCTCAAATGTAAATTGTTGTTGTATCGTATGTTTTTTTGTCAAATTTATTCCAACCTATGATCATTTTCAACAGAGAAATGCAAATAAGGCTAATAGTTTCATTAAAAAATTCACTTAAAACTTTTCTCAGAAACCAATCAACAATTTTATGCAAATTTGGCAGAGCTTGTCATTGGGTGTTACAATTCATAATTATATCTTTTAGCCCCACCTTCCATCCAAGGTGGCCACCATAAATAAAAAAGGAAATTTTTCACATTCAAACTGCAGTGGTTTGCTTAAGTGTATTTTAACATATATTCCATGTTTTGTTTGTAAATTTTGCTAATTTTTGCCAAACATGGAAGTCAAACTCATCTTTCTCATAACCAATTTTAACAATTGTCTGACTTAAAGAGCAGGTGAGCCTTTATTTTGGGTGTTCCGAACACTTTCTTTTTTATACTGTTTACAGGTGCAAGTGAGCCAATGTTTCAGATGTTTAATTCTAAAATTTTCATTTTACTATACTGTTTAGAATCAGGAGATATAGAGGGGCATAGGATATCCATTTTGTGGTTTTGGCTCACAGTAATTATCCCCTCACCAACAAAGTTGGGAGGGGATATAGAAACGCATCTGTACATCCATCAAAGGCATTAGTTTGAATTTGGCATGAAAATCGATTAATACAGGCCAATTTTTGCATTTGTTTTTTAAATCAGAAACAGAGTGCAAGACCTGCCAATATTTTGTTTCCGAAGTATCATGGCAATATCTCTCATATAAATATTTTAACCTTTCTTTTTTCTTAATCTGAGTTGCTGCACATATGATATTCAAAACATGCCAACCGTTTCACCAAATTGACAAGCTTCATAATACATGTTAACTTGTTTGATTTTTTTAGAGTGCTTTCATGTCATTTCAATACATGTTGAGAAACATCTTTTTTTAAGATTTTTCATCTTGTATAATAATTATCAAATTTACAATTGGGAGACAAACAAGTTTATTTTCTCGTTTAATTATTTAATTTAATTAACTTTTTCTTATCTGCAAAAGTCAAGTGCTTCCTCCCTTAAATTTTTTCTGCCTAACACTTAAGTCGTTCAACATCTAGAAAACCAATAGTAGAACACTATGCAAGAAACTATTAGAAATCCTTTGTAACTGCATCATTTTATAAATATTATACGCATTAGAAATGAACAAAAAATACTTTACTTTAGATTTATATTTTAGATTTAGATTTTAGATTTAGATTTACAACTGATTCATTGTTTCATGCTTAATAAAAGTAAATAATCATTTGTTACTGTCTTTTCTATAACCCGCCCTTTAATTTTGCTGGGGCATATAGATTTACCCTGTCCATACATACGGACTGGGTCAGTGCATGGTAAAGGTTCATTTCTCAGATACTACAATTGATACAGCTATGATCCTCAACTGGTCGATGTACCTAGGATAGCATAGTACTATTCACAAAGACTTCAGACAGTTGGACATATATTTTAAGCATTACTGACTCTGTTAAGTTCTAGGTGATGGTTCATATCTCAACACTACCCAGAATATGTCACCAGTAAATGATCTTGGATAGTGTAGTCTACAAAGAAGTATGTCAGTTATAAATACATTTAATGCACAAGTGACTTGTTAAGATGCATTTGTACTTGGGCATTATTAAAACTCTGGTTCACTGGGTACATTTGTATAGCTTGTGCTGGTTCTTTTAATGTTTTACATATGTATTTGTCACATTACGAGTACTGTTCTGGTTTTGTTTCTTTGTTTTGAATAGTGTTTAACGCCACTTTCAGCAATTTTCAGCTATATCATGGCGTCCAGTTTTTATTGAGGGAGAAAGCCGGAGTGCCAGGAGAAAACCCGGACCTTCGGTAGGAAAAATGGCAATCCTTGTCCATTAAGATTGGAGTCGAGCACACCCTGCCGCAGTGAGACTCAAACCCACAACCTCAGTGTTGACAGGCATGTGATTAATAGTAGACTAACTACCTTAACCACTCGGCCACCGAGGCCCCTTACCGTTCTGGTACTCAAAATGTTACATCACTGACCTCTTACAGTTCTAAACAAACATGTTCTGTATCTGAATATGACATTTTCATTAACTTGTTCAGCATAGAATCCCAGAGCAATCATCTATTTGCCTTTCTAATGCCACTACGTCACTTGACAGGAATAATGTGGGCAGTGGCTACCTGTACGAACGGTATTGGGGTAAGTCAGAATTTGCCCTTTAGGAATTTCAGAAATTGTCCGTATATGCATTGAAAATGCAGATTGCACGAGAAGTGGAATCATAAGAATTGAAAAAGAAGGGATGTATTCTAGACACAACAACCCAATTATTCATGGAAAAATCTCAAGCAAAGGAACAGCGCGTAAACATTATTTTACCATTTCACATTAAATCAAGGGATGAAAATCATGTCCTGAAAGATGATTGCTTCGCAGAGTTCTACACGCGGATCTTATAACTTCACGCAATGAATGTCACATTGTGGGTACCGTTCCGGTACTCAAAATGTGACATTCAATGATCTCATAAAGTTGTAAAAAATTATATGCTCTCTACGTGAACATCCTGGAATTTCAAAGGGTTTTTACCATTTCATATTAAATCGAGGGATGAAAATCATGTCCTGAAAGATGATTGCTGATGTCTTATTCCCATTATGTGGTACTCTAAAATGTTGGAAAAAGTCAGGACCTCTTAATGCAGGCTGATGCAAGTATGTGTGTGTGTGTGTAAAGTTAAGCCACGGAAATGAGTCTTGTATTGTATTGTAGGCTCCATATGTGCATATTGTATATACTCATGATACAATGTATTTTCTATTGTCTTTCGGACTGAATTGCCGATGCAGCCCGACTGTATAATTGTGTACAATTGTTCCTGTCACATAATAGTGAATTTTCCATTGAGTTCCTGTTACCCAATTGTCGATGCAGAATAATCAGATCCACATCTTTCACATGGTGATTGCAAGTTTATTAATAACGTACTGTTTTTCAGTGTCAAATTCTGCGTAATATTACATATTAACGCACGGGGAGGTAGATCTGAGGAGATATAGGACTTATGTACGAGTAGTTGACTGATAACTAAGGCCGGCTATGTATCTAAATGTGTGCACAAAATTTCCTTCCGGATTGATTTGAGGATGCGAAACTCGTTGCATGTACTAATATCCAAATCAAATTGATTGTCTGCTTTACGTCCAGCGTGCAGTATTTACGTCCAGCGTGCAGTATTTCAGCTATAATCAAGACGGGAACAAAGTTAACAAACAAACAATAAATCAACGGAAAATGGGGATGGGATGGGTCACAGGGAATACAATTTTGACTGCCGCTGGAAAGTATGGAGTTTTGGGTAATGGCGGAAAATTTAGCATTTTGTAGCGGCTACAATGAGCCTACTCTTTTTGAAACCTACAAAACGGGTCTTCATCGTGAAAGGAGCGTGGCACTCTTCAAACACGTTACCCACTACGGTGGGGGTCAGGCTTGCCGTATTATGACCAGACAACCCCCCAACGATAGGGTCTGCCCTATCCGCCACACGGGGAAGCGCTGGGCTGCCCTGTGGATCGACCATTGGGAACCCTCCCATTATGGTCCCAGTCCAAATAAAAAGCGAATATCATATCAACGTTACATTTACGAATGCCTTCTTTAAATATGGCTTGTTTCGCTACTTTTACTTTACAAAGCTCATTAGATGCATTTTGTAAAAAAAATGTATCTAATCGTGCGTGCTTTAGCAGGCAATTAAATGTATTTGTTCAAAATCAAACGAGACAACGTAGTTACAAATATTAGTCAAGGGTACAAATTTTTAATGGCAAAAACAATGACCTTTTTATTTTAATTGAATTCTATTAAAGATGAGAACTCGTCGTTTGTTAAGCTCCTTTTTGTAAGGAAAGTTAGAATTCACCATAAACTTATAACTCATAAGTTTTGATATACAAAAATATACAGAAGACGATCGATAGTATAATGTTTGATGCAAGGTGTTCTCCTTTTGACGTAGAAAACAGCTGATAACATTCTGTAGGTGATGGATCATCTCCACATAATAACAGTTGTACATCTCTGAAATGACATGTATTTAATGTGACAATAAACTATTTTTTTTCGAAGACATCGTCTTAATCATACGCCCCGAGATTGGAAAGTAAGCAAAAGAATAAGAGAATCTTGATGTGTTGTTATGTAGTTATATTTTATTTATTCAAAAAGCTGTATTTCTTTCTTTTCAAATATTAAAAATGAATTCATGAAGGAAAATGGATCTGTTTTCTTTGGTCTACATCTCCGTTCAAGCTGGTATATATATTATTATTATTATTACAACATTAAATACCTTTTATGTATAATAGCGGCAAAAATATGTGTTATTTTAAAAACTTCAGTAGAACAATGATATTTATCTGGAAATAAATTGAACAAATGCGTCACCAAAGTGCTACAAGATCGTTTACAGTGAAAAACCTTAAACGAGGGTTAACTTAGTATTTGAACTAAAAGGATAAAAAAATTCAAATGTGCCCGCAATAAAAATATATAAAAGTGGAACCTTGATATCTCAACTCAAAGGAGGCGACAACTGCATTTCAAGCTATCGGTATTTTGAACCACTGAAGTTTTCGTGTTCCGGAATTTATCTATTTCTTACCAATCAAAGCGTATACTTTCAGATTTTATATGAATTTCCTGTAATGTTTTGCTGTTTTGGAGTAAATCATATTTAGTGATAACAGTCAATTTTGACATATTACACCTTGATCTGATTACGGACAAAATTTCCGGAATGCATTATGTAAATTTAAATATGCATAAAGGCAATGATATCAACGCCGTTAGATCTAATTGATGAGAAATAAAAAATAAAACATCTGTAAAAGGGAAAGACAATGCGATCTGAGACAAAAAAAGGACGGATTATGGGATCCGACACTGTTCTTCCGAGAATAGACCGTTAGAAACCTTTGCTACGGCTATTTAAAATTTCTCTGATTTGCAGTTTCAACCAGTTGTTCTCTTTTTTTTCCTAATCCGCGTAATGAAAATGTGTTATTTCCTCTCTCCTAATATAAGATAACAATAGTACACATTTGTATTTGCTCAAAACAACAAAGCATTACTTTTTAAAATGTAACAACGTGGTTTAAAAGGAATTTAACTGCTCTAAAAATATCTTTCAACCATTTATTGCAAACGACTAACGATTTGCTTGAAACGTTTTAGATTGCTTTAATTAAAAGAAAACAAAAGAGTCAATGAACAAAAACCTTAAAAATATAAAACATCAAAATTCAAGCATTTGTTTGTATAATATTGTACTTCTGTGCTTCATATAAACATCTGGGACCAAACCAAAATTTAAATTATAAACAATAATAGTGGCAGTGTTCTTTAAAATATAACTTCTAGTCGTTTTTTAAACTAAAGTGGTTAGTGTTTTTGTTTGTTTGTTTGTATTTGGTTTTTTTGTGGTTTTGGTTTTTTTTAATTTTTATTTATAACTTATAATACGATCATAACATTATTTATCTGATTACAACTTATAACTTGATCATAACATTATGCATCATACCTTGGATTTTCAACACAAACAGGGGTGATTCCTTTTGATTGTATTATTGATTTCAGTTTCATGATCGACTGACTGCTACAATTTTCCCTGCAAAAACGAATGCGTATTCATATTTATCTCCTCTTAATACAAACTAAAATACATGTATAAAATGGAAATTATGCTCTGTTATTCCAATTAGAGTATTGTTGCTGCAGTGCTTTTCTGGTAAACTTACTCGCTAGTTTAAAAGCATTTATCAAAATATTACAATTGAATTATGCTGTTTATTTTATAACGATAGCCGTTATAATTAACATAAGCAGGACCACTATCAACGAAGTGTTGACAGAAAAACCTTGACTGAATTATAACAAGCATTCGTCCGAAATAACTCTTTTCTCGAGTTTGTCAAATAAAATGCCCACCACTGACGATAAAAAAGACAGATAAACTCCATAGTACGTCCAAAAGGCATTGATGAGGTTGTCTATAAATTAAAGAACGTGCTGGTCACCTCCGTGTGTTGAGCTTTGGAAGCCGTTTAAGGTATCCGGACCATAATTGACCACGTGATCATATTTGGTGTCCCGGATGTCCATTGTTTTTCAATGGAGCAGACATCGGTAATGTTCGGCAAACATCGGAAATACTATTTGAGTAACTAAATTTTTTTCCTCAAAATTGTGAACATTGACTCAAGTTATATAATATTTATTTTACTTTTATCATTAATTAGCAATACATTGATTAAATAAAGCTGTATCTCTTGGTCGACAAATAAAATTAAACGGTAACTTGAATTATGGGTCGGATACCTTAAACTTACAAGAAAGATATAATGTTATGTTGATGTCACAAATGCCCTTTAAAAACAAAATGTAACCCTAATCATTTGACCATACCTCACAGGGTGTCCAAACTCGTGAACCATAAATATTGTTACTTTGCGCACTTTTGTTGCATTTAAGTTTGGAAGCTCATACAATGTGAAGTATCTGAAATAAAAATTAAAACAATGCAGATGTTATTAGTACAATGATTTTTTTGGCTTTAAATAACAATACACGTAATATAAGCATTTTTGTTTAACTGTGCAAAAAGGATGCACAAAAATAGTTGTTCTTATGTCAATAAAAACGCATGCAGTCGTATTTTAGTATTTTAGGTTAAGTGATTAGCATAACTGACTGTATATTAACTAAATACATGGACCTGTTTGCATACGTGTACATCGGAAGTCTAAGAAATGAAGGCTAAAACTTTATTTTTTATTCCTTAAAACGGCCATTATATTAGTCATTATCATATCTAATTTGCTATGTCAGAAACTTGTAGATAGGTTTGACAAACTCGTGTTCGGCATAAGGTAAAACAGTTTTTAGTATCTTAAAACTCGCATTTTTATCTGCACGTAAAACAAACATCTGTCATATGTAACAAGCGAATAGGCACATAAAATGTAGGAAACAGTACAAGAAAATAGTATTTTAGTAAGTCGACTACTACATTTTAATTTTTGTATTTCAACAACAATTAAATATGAAAATTAAAAAAAAAAAACATGTAGTAATACTGAAAACTACTACACATACGAAGAGTCTCGAAATGCTGGACTTCGAGAAGCGTTGACCATTACCTGGACATCCCCATAAGCATGTTTAGCAAACTAAAAAAACAAATGATAATAAATTACTGAAACTTGACAATAATAATATATAGTCAAAATAAGCAAACTAACGAAGTAATTGCCAGGTAAATTTTTAAACCATTTACTACAAATTTAATTTGTACGCCATAGATTTCAGAATCATTCGCTAGTCAGTCAGTTAAGTGTACATCTTTTTTGACATTTTTTATGCACTCATCAGAATTTTATTCTAAAGTACTAAAACATTTAAAATGTAACCTAGCTTCACTTTTGGAAAGTTGAAACAAATATGCATCCGTATGATATAAATCTTCATGTTACTATTTTACGCAGTGTGCTAACACTTTACACTAGATTGTTGTTAAAATGCAACATATTAACTTGGCTGAATACGTACATTTATTGACGCAGTTGCCCAAAAATCAGACTGTGCACTTCTAACACATTCGGTATCCAGGTCAAATCCTGGGCACGTCCCAGGGTATTTTTCTAATCCGTCAACTTCTGTTGAATTTCCACACCATTCAATATTGTCAAAAATATAGCCTTAAATTACAGAACAGTGATGAATCAGTTAATCAAAGATCCAGATGAACTTTGCTTTGTTTTATTCGTGTGGCTTAAGCCGTAAAACATGTTTCCCTATCCTTAAATTTCAACATCAGTAATAAGATGTCATAAAAGACATCAATGTTATAAATAGATGTTTAGTATTATCATTCTGTTTTAATGTTCAGACATAGACACTAAGGGAGAGCAGGACACATACAGTAAAATTATAGTTTGTTAGTTTTAAACGTAAAGTCAGTTAGTTTTACAGAACATCATTGCGTCCATTGTTTTATTGAGAGAGGACGATGAGGTACCAGGCAAAAACTGGTAATTCTTTTCAATTGAGGTTGAAGTTTAACACACAAACTAAGTGTTTACAGGCGCATGACCAATAGTAATTTTACACAAGTTTACAATTGAAAAATAGTATACTGTTCAAATAAAAAAACAGCATAGCCTTTTGAATTTTTTAAATGCCATTTTTTCTTGAATAAAAAATTTGTCGCAAAATAAGCTGTTAACATTAACATTCATTTTGCCATTACAGCTTTCATTGACAAAATACCATGTTATGTTAATACCTATATGAACAGTGTTTCATACGTAAGATATAACTGTGTTAGTAATATTACAATTATAATTATTACATTATATTAATGATTCTAATATGAAACGTAAGTAGCTAACTATGTTCGGAAACTGACAAACTCGTTTCTATACTTGATTTATTGTTACAAAATGCAAATTTTGATTATACCAGTTGTAATGAAATGGTCAGTTTAATCATTCATATTTTAAGGTAAATTTTCAACTTTAAAGGTCTGTTCATTTGATTTGCAAAAATGTCACGGTGACTCCCTAAAACTGCAATTAAATTCTACTGCCTTAAAATGTGGCCAACGTTACACGTGAACTTTGTGGTTTATTCGTTAAGTGTATAACAGGACAAGATTTTAAGCTTAGATTCATCGTAACTTTAAAATACTGCCATTCCAAAGTTGGGCTATGCTATATCGCCTACTGACGTCTCCAGGCATGATTATCTCAACGTGAGCTCGAAGGAAACCAAAACGTAAAATTAAATTACAATTTCTCGGCTATGGAACAGATCTCAACAGACTGGCTCTTTCAATGACCACCAGAGATGTTAGTAAACTTGCATAACGATTCCGTATCAAGATAGCTACATCATGGTCTTTAATCTACGGAAAGACCTGTTGCCGCAACAGCCACTGCAGTCGGAATACCAAAAATGAGAACAATCAGATCGCAAACAGTCTGCATCGACTTTACAAAAAATACTTAGATGGTAAAACAGATTGAGTGGCGTCTGGTGTAGAATCGGATTTATCGACGAGTGTCATCTTCTGCTACAGATTGAAGTATCCATGTATACCGGCAGGAATGAAGGCATCTCTTTGCCTAGTAAGGTGAAGGTAGCTTCATGATGTCGGGGGGGGGGGGTGATCTTGTTGGCGTAAAACAGAACTGGTACATGTCCTATGCATTTTAACTGCTCAAAAATACAGAGATGAAATCCCCAAACCGTACTTAATGCCTGGCTTAATACAGCAGGCTTGGCAAGAGACCAGCTTATGCTGAACACAACATTAATGTGAATAGTGGCCTTCCGAATCACCGGCGGATCTGAATCCGGGTGAACACGTAGTGGGACTAACTGGATAACTTCCGCCAGAGACAATCTATCAACGCCGTTAAATGTTGCAACAAGAATGGCGAACAAGTCCTCATAATAATATAAAACCTTCTTTGAGTCTATGCCAAGGAAATGCAGCCCAGAGTTGGCAGCTCAAGGTTGTACAACCTTAAACGTGTTCGGGACTCAAACTGACTTTTATTCACCAATCTATAAGGAATAGACTGTAATTTTTTAATGTAAAGAGTTATAGTGAAAACCTATATTTGTTTTGGTAAAATCATTATTAAAAATACATTTATAAAAATCTTACACAATCAATTAAGCTTTCTTTTCTTGTGTGCTTGTATAGTTGCATAGCCTATTTCAATTATAAGGTTTGTAAATAAATGATTCAATTTTTTATTAATTGTGCAAAGACGAGAATAAAAATAATACCGTAGTAAAGACACATTGAGAAAAATTCTTTCAAAGAAATTAATGTTGAGCAATAATGCCTCCTATTGAGAAAAAACGGTATCCCAACTTTAAGTTTGTCAATTGAAAAACGTAGTAAAAAATGCGATGTTCATGATTAAATTATCTCCTTTGCTAACAAAATTGATTTTTTTTTATTGTCCTTTTCATTTTAACTTTGCAATAAAACAATGCAAGTATACATTCATTATGAAATATTTTTTTAAATAAGAAAGAATTATAAAACTGAAAGATGATTTAATTTTTATTATCATCTAGGTGATATTCATCTTCAAATTGTATGAAACAATGGTAGATGTTGTCTTTTGCTTATTTAAGACCATGATTTAAAAGCTTATTTGAATCAGAATATTATATTTTACCTGATCTTTAAAACAAGAAATGTTCAACAAACCTGTTAGTGTATCAGATATTGTAAAATATTTCATTCCTTTTCCGCTATATCTCATGACGAAAGGGTACACACCAGTCCAGAACAGGAACTGAAAAATAAATAAAGCCACGTGTGTGAGTGTGTGTGTGCGTGATGGGGGTATTTTATGCCTGCTTTATGGATTCAAACATTGTTTAACGCGTATCGAGCAATATTTCAGTAGCATATAGGATTATGATATGTACGAAAAATTTTTTACCCCTCGATGGAGAAAATATTTTCTGTAGTGACAAATAAATTTAAACATAAAAAAACATAACAAAATTAATTTATATAACTGGACATTTAAAAAAAGTGAACACAAAAACTGTATGTTTTCCGCGGAACGTCAAAGGGTGCGTGTCTCCATGACGATGACTTTTTCCATCCTCGGATAGAAAATATTGTCCAGCCAATCAAAACTCAGATTGTACAATTTTTTGTTGATTGTAGACGTCCAGCAAACTACATTCTGGACGAGAACAATACCAAAACAAATAATCAACATGGAAAAGAGATGAGACATTAGAAACAAACTTTGGACTTGAAGTGAAAAAGTATAAAGTAAAAGGCGCCTAGTTGTCATATCCTGAGTAAATTATATTATTGTTTAATTAATTTAATATCATTCCATTTCTTATACATTTGTTGGAATATTTGATCAATCTTTATCAATGTTATCCCTCTTAGATCTTTACGTCTTTAAACAAGAAGTTAATTTAGAGGCGTATGCTTCTAAACTTATCAAATCTTGTAGAAAATTGCTACTTTGAAAGAATCAAAAGTTTAGATTATTGGGATATTTTGGTCTTGAGTCTTTAACTGACAAATACATTATTTAAAAAATAGAAGACAAAAAGTATGACAGCTCTTTATGCGTTTTTTTTCTCTTTGTCCGGGTTAGACTTGATGATTTCAGCCATTTTTTAGCCATATCGTATCTACAAGTTTTATTGGAATCGAACTAAATGGGAATCCTTTTTTAGTATTTAAGGACTATGAAATGTTTTCAAACATTTTTTAAGTTAGCGATCTTCATCATAATACGTCACAAAATATACTTGCTTTATTTTCTGGAACGTAATGCGTGCTTGCAAGAAGATAATCCTGATAACTGTTTTCTGTAAAGTTGCACTTCGGTTGATTTTCCACAGCTTTCTTAATCAGCAGCCATAAATTATCGCACTGGATGTTGCTGAAATATGCATTATTTAGAGAGGTAAAAGAATTTTCTTGTATAAAAGATACCAACCAATGATCGATTGATTGACTGAATGTTTGCTTTATGTCCAAACATCCAATCAATGATTGGTTTGTAATGTAATGGACAAACATGTAATGTTCTACAATGTGAACATGGAAATGACTGACAACTCAAAATAATTGTGCAGTATACATTTTGAATACTCTTAACTCTAAGATTTCTTCTGTATAATAATTCCGATTGTTATATTTAATAGACATTACAGAACAGGTATACAGATATACAAGTCCATACAATATTTCGCCATATAATTAAAATAAATCTTAACTCAGAAACGTGACAGTTGATACCAGTTTGATTTGCGGTAGCCTAACGTCCAGCAAGAACTACTTCTGTTATATTGAAGCTCTGAACAACTTTACATACAAGACATATGTCAAAGGCTTTCCCAATAATTAATAGAAACAATGATAAACTTTATTATTACTATTAGATATACAAATACAAAAAGTAGTTTGGTAGAATTAAAAAAATCAACACATATGTGGCAAAATAACGCATTGATACTTTGAATAAACTTCCTTTTACAATTTTACAATACAAACAGCAATTATACCTATAGACAAAATGTTTCGTCGATAAAACGTCTATATTTTATATGACGCCTTTATTGTTTACATGTCACTAATCGTCCTTGACTTTTGCTATGTTCTGTTTTAAAGTTAACAACAATTTGTCTACTTTTGTGACGTTCAGTGGTATTCGGACAAACCGCGAAACTTTTCCCGACTCGGCGAAATGACGATGCCCAAAACGTTTTGAACAGATGACATTAAACTTCCGTTCTAATTAAGGTCAAAATTTACTCTAACTTTTAAGATGAAAACACAGCCGAATTTCATGATGCTGATTAACTGTGGTAAGTAACTGTAAGTAAATTTGCACCATTTTGCATCTAGAACAGGACCAAATGCCCTAAACAGTTATAATTTTTCACGAAAAAAAAACAGCAACAGTAACAAACGCGGTGACTGATGTTACGAAGCATTCAAAGTTGTCGTTCTTTATTCTGATTGTAAAATTATCTTATTAATGTTAATCAATATGCTATTTTGTTTTTAATTATGTCTCCAAACGAAGTTTTGGGAGACATATTGCTTTTGACCGGTTTCTTATTCTACTTCTTTTTTCTGTGTTTCTTTTTTTCCCGTTCAATCTTGTACACACATATTCTCTGAAATGCAATGTGCAATCAATATGAAACTTTGGGAACATGTTGAGGGTGACCAGATGTTTTGCAATCCGTTTTTGAAATTTTCAAAATGGCCGCGTTTGAAGATGAAAGTGCAGTTCTCAGATGTCGGAAATGGCCAGAGCAATTTCAATGAAAATTTGTATACTGAAACAGCTTACTATCCTGAGCAAGTTTGCAAAATAAATGGACGCGAACGACACCATTTTGTAATGACAGCCGTTTCACCACACTCCCCTTTCCCTCAAACGTAAACTTAGTCCGATTGCACAGAAATTTGAAATGGATATAGATTTTAATGCACAAACTAAGAATATCGTGTGTATTTGCTTTTTTAACATGCTCAAGATTATAGGGGCAATGGGGGTTTGTTTGGGAGACATTTTTGTTGGCATCGCAACAATTATTACTAGTTTATATTTCTTTTTTAATGCCAAATATTACAGCAGAAAACAAATTTTGTAACTTGTAACCAGGGAGGATCTCGGAACAGCCAAAATAATTTTCAATCTTTGTAGGCTCGAAATTTAAATTTTCTATATTTTTATATCAAATTATTGTTGGCTGCCCCAATTTTATTGATTATTTAAATATGGGTAGGCATATTTTCATAAATATTTTGTCACGAGCTAACGCCAACGCTGGGGACAATATTCATGAATATAATGCCTTCCAAGATTCATATAATCAATAAAATTCTGGCATGCATGAATTATTTCTTAATCAAGACGTGACCCATTCTAAAGAATTTCAAACATAATATTCCTGTAAATATGAATTTTTTTTATAACTATCAGTTTTGTTCGATCAAAATGAATTGTTATATTCCTATGTTCAATAAATGTTAACAGGTAATTTTATAAATATAATTATCATGTTTGTAACATGATAATATAAAACATCATTGCGACTCTTACCTGTCACAAAGAACTCGAGGTCCGTAATCATTTTTATAGTTCATGCATCTGCCAATAATTAAATGTTTGAATTGCTCTGTGTCTCTGTATTGTTCTGGCTGGTTACATGTTGAACTCAGGCATCGATTAATTAGTAGTATGACCAACACTAAGACACTCCACTCCATACTGTTTATCTGTGTTTAAACGTCTCTCGGCTGTGCGTTTTAGTAACGATGGAATTGATAAGAATTAATCCTATATATGTATTTAAGGTAAAAACAAAATACGGAACAACAAGGATTTATCTCATACCTGTATTTTACGGAAGCACTGCAGTGACCAGGATAAGGACAACAGTTTATATCGTTTATCTTATTGTCAAACTGGGTAATAATTCGTAAAGTACAGTAATTCAAACCTGAAGAGGCAAATAAATACAAATTATTTACAACAAATGTTTTTAAATGCCACTTTTATTATACGTTTGAAGTTTTTTTTATACTTTAGTTTAAACATATTTTTTTTTCTTTTTATATCAGTATATTTGCAAGCAAAAGGACAAGGATTCGGAAACAAGCTACAAAGCTTATATAAATCCGTCTCCTGCGAAAAAGAAAGATATATATCAATTATGGAGTATATTTAGTAATATTATACTTCGAAGATTTATTTTTCAATGATTTCTTTGTAAGCACAAACGGTCCATATAAACGGTCGTATTTAGAGTATATGGACCGGTCCATATATTGTAAATGGACCGGCTTTGGATGAAATGTGCATTGGATTTACACATCTGTTGGAAAAACACAAATTTGTTATTAGTAATCTCAGTGAAGGTTATTTATGACAAATTAAGTAACTGATATGCAAAATGAGTTTTCAGAAAAAAACCTAAAATGATCAGTAGTGACAGTACATGTTGTGGATATGGAGCAAATAAGTGAGCGTAGAAGCTAACTAAAAGTACTAGTATAATATAACAAATAGTTCATGATACTTCGGGTCATATGGCAGTATATGGACCGGTTGGTAGTCCCAAAATATGACCCTCAGTGTCATGAACTATTTTTTATGCAAAAATAGGCCACTTAATGGGACGTTATATGATACCCCTACTCGTTGCATTGTTTTTACTATTCGTGAGCACATTTTGCTGAATCACATCCAAGCCTACAGGAACAGCTGAGCATGATAAAAGTCCATCTCAGAATACAATGTTAACCTTGACCCTGTACCTATAAAAATTATTTCAAATTAGCACAACTTAAAACTACATATGGAATTGTGCTGAAGATTCAACCTGCTCTTTAGTTTATAGTACTTAACAGCTGTGCAAAGTTAAAAAAAAATCTGTTGAGTTCTCAAGTTATCATCTGTAAACCACCAATTGTTGACCAAAAACCCTTGAATTGGCCTAAGTCGAGAACTACAAATTGGATTGTGCTATAAGTATAACTTGATCATCATTTTATAGTATTTAAAGCTGTGCAAAGGTTAAATAAAATCTGTTGACGCGTTTTCAAGTTATCATCTGGAAACGACCAACCGTTGACCAAAAAAAATCTTGAATTGGCATAAGTCGAAAACAAAAAATTAGATTGTGCTGAAAATGGAACTTGATCTTCATTTTATGGTATTTAATAGCTGCGCAAAGTTTAAATGAAACCTGTTGACGCGTTTTCAAGTTATCATCGAGCCGTGGACAGACGAACGGACACTCATATCAATACGAAGGATATCAAATAAATAAATATTTATTATGATAATAATATAATAATAACACAGTAATAAATATGGATATTTTACCAAATATTGAAAATAATAATAATTAGTTGTATCATAACCGTTACAACGTTCGCAATATTGTGTGATTGAGGTGTAAAATGGTGATGGAGGTCGGACAGAGTATCCGGCAAAAGATTGTTTGTTTGTTTGAATGGTGTTTTAACGCCACTTTCAGCAATTTTTCATCTATTTCATTGCGTCCAGTTTTTATTGGGGGAGGAAGCCGGAGTACCCGGAGAGAACCCCCGACCCGGCAAAAGATTGCACAGATACTCAGGCGTCTCAAAATTAACCATCTTATACATAGTTATAAGTTTGTGCCATCTTCTTCGCTCATCGAGCCTATCCCAACCCGTTTCGTTGTAAAGTTTTTCAAGCGATGTTAGCTTTGTCCCTCCCGTTACTATACGCATTGCTTCAATCTGAACACGTTCGAGTTTATCTACAAAGATTTGTCTGTTATTGTGTCATTTAATGTCACCATATTGTAAGATAGGTCTGATAAATGAAGAATACAGTTTTTATAGTGTAAATCAATCCAAGACAAGTCGGACCTATGGCGTTAGGTCTGACAAACGCCTTCTTTACGATATAGTCAATACGGTCGTGCCAAGAGCCGTTGCTTTAGAAATATATACATTAGTGTTTGTGGCTAGATACTACTTGCAGACTAATATTGTTTATTTGCAATGGAGGATGTATCTGTTGTGTGGTCTTACGCGAGATAATAATCGTCTCGGTTTCCAGGAGATTAAATTTAACTATCCACTGAACAGACCATTGATGAAATTTATCAATGTCGCTGTTCAGTGATTCCGCTGCTCTTAGTGGGTTATCAACAATAACGTAGAGACTAGTGTCATCGGCAAACAATTTGATACAGACATCGATATCTAATAAAAAGCTACATACATGTAAGTGCTTCTAAATAACACGCTCCATGCACTTTGAGAGTATACTAAGCAAGGATATCGGTCTATAAATTTTTCTTCCTTGGCATTTTTATTCGTTAAGATCGGAGTTACGTTTGCCATTTTCCAGGCGGTAAAAAAAAATGATTTAGAAAAAGACAAATTAAATAACTTGCAAATTGAATATTTTAAATCAGAGTACGCTTCCTTTAAAAATCGTGGATTTATCAAATGTGGACCAGATGCTTTGTTTACGTTTAGGATGCTGCGAACATCCTCAATCTCGGGTTCGATAATGACAATGTCACTCAGTTTTTATCAACACAAAAAATGTCACTCAGTTTTTATCAACACAAAAAATATTTTATTCTTTCTATTGTTTATTACATGTTTATATTAAATAAAAGAACCTTAAGATTGCAGAAGATAGTTTGAAACTAGTCCGCTCAAGGTAGAAATTAGTGCGCACAAGTTGCTGCCTGGCTGCAAAGTTGGTCAGTTAGGTTGGGCTAGCATTGTGAAATTTGAAAACATGCACTTATATAGGCAACTGTTTTGCTCAGATGGTAACTTTTGTGTACAGTGTTTGTTTTCTATGACACTCCTGAGCTTCCATAGAAAACTTTGACATCTTATGTTAAAATTAAATTTGAGAATACGTTTTACTCAATGTTTAATGCTATCAACGACTGGACTGCTTAATCTTCATTAGTCTATGATAAGTGTTAACTATGTCTATATTTAACATAAATCAACAACAGCAGTGACACATGTTTCAACTTATCATTTACGTCGTATTTAACTGCTGATTACCAACGGGTAATTGAAAAATAATTCATTGGGCACGAATATACCGGTTGGCCCTTTATGTCCAATATTTTACAAATGAGGGCATAAGGGGAAACCCTGTGGTAAAATCAGTATATATTTTTGCCCCCAATGAATTATTTCGATTCCAATAGGACAGATTTATATACTGACTTTCAAAAAACTTAACTTTTGAGTTACATGACTGTCTGCCATTTAGGACATACATTTGAGAGAAGGCGGACAGGGTAGTGAGAGACAGGGAGAGAGGGGGGAGAAAGGAGTAGAGGGGAGGGAGAAAGGAGATGAGGGGAGGAAGAATGGAGAAAGGAAAAAATCAAATGAGGGAGGCAGTACTAGTACAAATATATTCTTTAATTCGTACCTGAAAATCATTTAATAAGTGCCAATTCATTGATTTAATTGAAAAAAGACTAAAAAATTGTTTCATAAAACTTCAGTAAAGAGATAAATTGCATCCAAATGATCAGAATTTTTACTATGCTAGTATGCAGTAAGGTTTTTCCTAAAGCGTATGTCTGTCCCTTTTCTATATTGTGATCACTTATTGACTAGGTGTATGTCGTCTGTTATCTGTCAGTTGTTAACTTTTTAAACAATCTGATTCTCTGACACATCTTAGAGTACCTAGTTTTAGCTTTGTATCCATGAGTTTGATCCATGTATGTAAAACAAATATTAATCAAAGCGCAGTTTGCACTGGTGGTGTTTTATTGCATGTAGTACGTAATACCGGTAGATTTTAAAGCAAATGAAGTTTTGTTAATTCGTTTACATTGAAAATTGTAACAATTTCAATAAGACGTTGCGCACGTTATTGGGGCCTCTAAACGTAGCGTCATTTGAGCTTTTTGACACTACGTTAAATATTACGTCGTGCACTTTCAAATAGGGTTTTATATCTAGATGTGTATGTCTATGTTCACAATAAATAACCATCTATTGCTCAAATTGTATTTAAATTCGCACACATACGTTTTGCGCATTAATATTTTCCTTATCGAATATATTTATAATATGTTCATGCAACTTTGTTTATAATAAAATTGTTTAAAAAATGTCGCGCTAACGAAACGATAATAGAAATAGATAAACTCGTGTAAATCTGACAAAAATATGTTGTACTATAAAAATTAATGAATAAATGATTGAAAAAAAAACGCATATCTAAAATGATATTATATTTTTCAGTGTGTGAATTTAAAGTGCAGCAAATACGTCGAAAGTCGTAATAAATCGGTAAAAATTACACAAATGTGTTCGTAACAAACGTTACTAGACATGGTTGAATGTATAGCGCTTTCACAATACATGAAAACAAATTGAAAAGGGGCAAAATTTGAAATTAAGAAAAATGCATTCTTGGAAAAGTGTTTATGTTTCAATTTAACAGTTAATACAAAAAAATCAGTAAAATAAGGCATCTATTATATCCCGTTATTCATAGTAATTCAAAGTAATGATTACGTATAACCATACTAGATTTTGGTTACCTAACACTCATGTCAAATTTCAGGAAAATAAAGGACTAAAAGCTCTGAATGTCCAAATGACCTGGTCTTGCTTTTCTTGTTAGAATTTACAACACGATTTATGAGGGAAATCTTGGTTAAATATTTTTAGTATCTAATTATTTTAAGTATACTGGTTACCAAAAAGACGGATATAGTTTTTGATCCACAACTAAAAATACAAGTGTATTGACACTTTCGTCACCCATTAAAGGTCTCCTAACCAAAAAATATTTACTAGTATCGGAAACTAAAAAAGACCCAACAATCTGCGGTAAGTCTAAGCTATGTTATATTCATAATTACACTTGTAAAAAATATTTTTACACATAGAAAGCCTGTAATGCTCGAATTACTCATTACAAAAACTTTAGTTTAATCGACATGAACATTACACAAAATTTGTGGCCATCTTGAATTAAGGATCTGCGCCAAAAGTTTTAAATTTATACAGTATCACAATTATATTTGCTACTCAGATTTTTCAGAGCAAGATTCATTTTAATTTCCGCCAATCAGAACATCAATGGCTCTTGTAGCCACAATGCATTTTACAATGACAGAAAATTACCTTGATATCAGTTCTGCATAATTTGATTTAAATAAGTGAAATAGTTTCTGAAACCAGCTATGTTTTAGTGCCTCTGGAGTTCTATGTTCCAGTGTTGTGGACATCTTGGTTTTAGGATCAGTACCAAAGATTCACGATTATTTAGAAAAAGTAATAGAGTACACTGGTTTATGTATCGGAGAGCTGCCCTAATCTGAACTATTTTTCACAAGCTCAAGTTGAAGAACATGGGTCAAAACATGTTTTAGCCAATATCTCACATTATCCCCGGCTTGCAACAAATGCGGACTTTTGATTGGTTGGTTACACGTCGGTACAAATCCCATGCCCCCGTCTTCGTTGCTAACGTCGCAGGGTGTATTGTTTGTGCGTTGCTAATATATGTTCTAGAGTACCAGTGTATGTTATTCCACAAATGAACATTTCTGTCTTTTTATATTTGTATTTGTACTTCCTTTCAAACATTGTAGATGCCCTATATTCACACTGACACACATAAATATGAATTAAATCGGAACTTGACGTCATTGTCTGTTGACGTTATGATAGCGTGACTTGAGGCGCCAAAATACCGATAGTAGGAAAAACAATGTATAACAAAATAAAAACTCTTTAAACTCGCTAAGTCTGAGGTTGTTACCAAAGGTAACATCCTCGACTTGGTAAAATGGGCATTTTCTTCATAAAAAACGTATAATTTTTTGTGAGCAACTGTGATGACGTTGTCCATTGAGCATTTTCTGACGACAAAAGAACCTATTTTCAGCCTTTTACACTTGTTAGCCGGGGATAAAACCGTTACCTACGTTATAACCCAGGTGTATGGAAATTGTACCACCTGAAAGTACTTCTGTTCAGACTTTTGATTGGTCGGTTACCCGTCGGTACAAATCCCATGCCCCCGGCTTCGTTGCTAACGTCGCAGGGTGTATTTTTTGTGCGTTGCTAATGTATGTTCTTGAGTAATCAGTGTATGTTATTCCACAAAGGAATATTTCTCTTCTTGTATATTTGTATTTTTACTTTATTTCAAACACTGCAAGTGCACTACGTTCACACAGACACATATAAATATGAATGAAATCGGAACTTGACGTCATTGTCTCTTGACGTTATGATAACGTGACTTGAGACGCCAAAATACCAAAAGTAGAAAAACAATGGAAAACAGAATTAAAACTAATAAAACCTGTTAAGTCTGAGGTTGGTACCTAAGGTACCAACCTCGACCTGGTAAAATGGGTATTTTCTGCATGAAAAACGTATAAAATTTTGTGAGCAACAGTGATGACGTTACACAATTAGCTTATTTCTCACGACAAAAGAACCTATTTTCAGCCTTTTAAACTTGTAAGCCGGGAATAAATCCGTTACCTACGTTATAACCCGGGTGTATGGAAATTGTACCACCTGAAAGTATTTCTGGACAGCCTTCGGCTCCGCCTCAGGCTGAACAGAAGTCCTTTCAGGTGGTACAATTTCCATACACCCGGGTTATAACGTAGGTAACTGATATTATCCCCGGCTTGTACCAAATGCGGACTTTTGATTGGTTGGTTACCCGTCGGTACAAATCCCATGCCCCCGGCTGCGTTGCTAACGTCGCAGGGTGTATTGATTGTGCGTTGCTAATGTATGTTCTAGAGTACCAGTGTATGTTATTCCACAAAGGTACATTTCTGTCTTTTTATATTGATATTTGTACTTCCTTTCAAACACTACAGATGCTCTAAGTTCACACTGACACACAATAATTTAAATTAAATCGGTACTTGACGTCATTGTATGTTGACGTTATGATAGCATGACTAGAAGCGCCAAAATACCGAAAGTAGGAAAAACAATGTAAAACAAAATAAAAACTCTTTAAACTCGCTAAGTCTGAGGTTGTTACCAAAGGTAACATCCTCGACTAGGTAAAATGGGCATTTTCTGCATTAAAAACGTATAATTTTTTGCGAGCAACTGTGATGACGTTGCCCATTTAGCTTATTTCTGAAGACAAAAGAACCTATTTTCAGCCTTTTACACTCGTAAGCCGGGGATAAATCCGTTACCTACGTTATAACCCGGGTGTATGGAAATTGTACCACCTGAAAGTATTTCTGGACAGCCTTCGGCTTCGCCTCAGGCTGAACAGAATTACTTTCAGGTGATACAATTTCCATACACCCGGGTAATAACGTAGGAAACTGATATTGTTATATAGCTACAGAAAACAACAGTTACATTAAAATGATCACCACATTCAATCTTTTTTAATTTCAGAAGTTTTGTTTAACAGCCTGTTAGAGTTAAGTTACGATATTTTAATAAAATTGTCAGTTTTGAAAGTATGACTTGAAAAATAAAACAGCAGATTGATATAGTAAATTGAAACAATGATATGCAAGACAATGCAAATCACTATGTTGGTCTAAATTGTCTGACAACTTCTTAAAGGAGTTTTTGCCCTTTAATAATGACTAGAGTGAAACTGTAAATTGCAAAAAAATTTCAGCAAGACACTGCCTTTAAATAACACATTTGGTCCAAAATTGTCAGACGAATTCTTACAGGTGTTTTTACCCTTTAATAACAATTTTATTATGAAAATATAAGTATTTGCCTTATAAATTTAAAAGGGTGTACTCGACTCCAATCTTAATTGACAAGGATTGCCAGTTTTCCTACCGCAGGTCGGGGGTTCTCTCCGGGTACTCCGGCTTCCTCCCCCAATAAAAACTGGACGCCATGAAATAGCTGAAAAATTGCTGAAAGTGGCGTTAAAACACTATTCAAACAATCAAACAAACAATATAAATTTAAAGCTAGAGTAAAACTGTCAATTGCAAAAATAAACAGAAGGACATGGCCTACAAACAATTAAATTGTCAAAAATTTGTCCAGTTACTCCTTATAGTATTAAATGATTGATTGATTAATGGTGTTTAACGCCCGAGCAGCAATATTTCAGCTATATTCAGGCGATGAACATGAAATGGATGATAAAATGAACATGAAATGATGATGAATGAAAATGGGATGGGACACAAGGAAAAATAGGGGTAACGGATTTTAGATTGCCACTGGCAAATGGGAGGATGGATAGGGTCGGGCAATTTAGGCTCCTGTAGCGGGATCGAAATCCCTACTCATAGCGAATACTACAGCAGCGTTCTTTAACGTGCGAGGAACGTGGCATTTTCCCAACACGGTGCACTAATATGGTTTGCGGTCAGGTTTTTCGTATTATGGCCTGACAACCCCAACTTGCCAGGGGTACCCCATTCAACCACCTGGGGCACACATCCCAGTCGGTCTTTAGGCAAACCGACCTGACACGCCGGTCAGGGTACTGGGCGCTATTTAGTCGCCTTTTACGACAAGCTAGCGCGACTGCGGTCTATTCTTTTAGCCACCCGGATCCCGCACGGGGCTATAGTATTATATGTAATTTACTCATAATTTTTCTTGAAATTTTCAGTCTTTGCATTGTAACTTAAAACCTATAAATTTCTCAATGAATTACCCTTATACTTACCATTAAGTTTTTATAAAGGAATACATAGTTAAACAATTCAACAGTTAACAAAATCGCAAAGTTCACAAGTCTGAAAATAAGGAAACAAAAATCCTCGAACAATACTTACAGGTGTACAACTTCAATACATTTGCAATCTTTCTGTGAAATTTAGAGTTCTAGACTGAAAACTGTAGGAGTTGATTAAACAATATATGTATTGTCTTCTGTAAATGTGCTCAAAAATGACCAGGTTCCAAGGTCTGGAAAATTAAGAAACATGCTGGAACACTTCCATAATAGCAGATGCAACAAATTCAATACATGTGCAATCGTTATGTGAAGTTTCAGAGATCTCGAGTTGAAAACTGTAGGATAAGTTGATAAAAAAAGATACCCCATTCCTCTGCCCGCCTTACTCAACCTTACTATAGCCCAAAATCAGAGTGATACTCTAAATTGCAAAAATTATCTGTAAGGCAAGGGCCACTCTAATTAAAATTCAATCTTTCAGTTGCTCCCCCCTTTTTGCTATGGTCGCTGCGTGTTACAACGCAGTGACCAATAACAAAAAGGGGGGAGCAAGTGAAAGATTTAATTTTTAAAAAATTGGACAATGGCTACAAAGAACTCGTTTGGTCCAAGATTGTCAAATGACTTCTTTTTTGGAGTTATTTCTTTTGAATGACAATTTATGAAACATCAGTTTTCTCCTTTTAAATAAAAAAACTATAGCAGCAAAAGTAAAAATGTAAATAGCACAAATTATCAGGCAATTTATGTTACAGCAGCAAATAATCCCTTTTTCATTACATTTATAAGCACCATTTTGTCAGTTTAAATTCCCTTTTAAGTCGATCAGAACTTGGGCGTTTTTATGTTGCTGTGTTAGTTAAGAAATAACTTATAAGTCTGAGAATTTATTTGTGCTTTGTTTTGAGAAATCTAGACTTAATCATATATTATTTTTTTAAATAATCAAAATTTTACTCTTAATGTAAAACTATTGTTTGTTTGTTTGTTTGATGGTGTTTAGCAATTTTTCAGCTATGTCATGGCGTCCAGTTTTTATTGGGAGAGGAAGCCGGAATACCCGGAGAAAACCGCTGACCTGCGGTAGAAAAACTGGCAATCCTTGTCAATTAAGATTGGAGTCGAGTACACCCTACCTTGACCACTCGGCCACCGAGGCCCCTGTAAATCTATTAAATGCTGCCTGTAAATTAAAGTGTAGAATAATGTTAATCTTACATGATAGTGAACACAGTTTTCTAAAAGTTTAAAAATACAAGATTGTCTTATTGTTAAAGAATTTCTAACGTGTTTCTTATTCAAACTATACACTGAGACACAAGAGACCATAAAACATTACTAGTAATTGTAGTTATGAATACACTATATTATTTTCTGAACATATAGGTCTATGTGGACTACGGGTGTTGGTGTACTAGAAATGTAAGTGGATTATACATCTATGTGGAAAATAAGTCTGTATGGACCATAGGTCTGTGTGGAATATGGGTTGTATGGACTAGAGATCTGTGTGAGAAAGGAGCCGAGGGGAGGGAGAAAGGAGTAGAGGGGAGGGAGAAAGGAGCTGTGGGGAGGGAGAAAGGTACCCCCTGTTTACCCCCTCATTTGATTGTGACGTCGTTAAAATATGTGAAAAATCTTATTTTGACATTAAAATGTGAAACAGTTCTTCAACTACAGCTCATTTGTTACTAACATTGCACAAGAACATAAATACAGCTAGCTGTATGAAGCAGAATATTACAAATAGCAACTGAAGATTAAAAAAGAACAGAACGAACATTGTAAAGTATATACATTACAGTGTCTTCATCCTAAAAAGTTTATTTGTTATCAAACTTTTTGTTTTTGTTTTTAATTACATTATTTATTTTTAATAAACAAAAACGTTTGCGATTCGTTGTAATATTATCAGTATGAAGCGTATTTACACTCCGAACTATACACTTGCAGAAAATTATTATTTTACAACGTTTATAAACAGAGCATTTAAATGAAGTGATATTAGACATGATAACATACACTGTTTATTTATTGTATTCTGATCTATTCTTAACGCATACATATACGTATAACATACACTCTAAACAGCAGTTATCAAATCGTGTATGTAGTTGGGTGTTTTTTTTATAAATGACATCATGCTATGTAGTTACATGTACCAGGAATCTAAATGTTTTTATGCATCGTATAAAAACAAGAACATGATGTAAATGGAAGTGTAAATATATGTTAAAAACTAATGTATAGTGTTTACTTATCTAGAAAAATTACCTATACTTACTTTTCGAATAAAAAGTCGAATCGAAATGCATGTTAAACTATAAATCAATATCCCCTTATTATGTAATAGTTAAATTATATTAGGTAAAATCTTAAATGTTAAAAGGATAGGTCAAAAAAAGGAGCGATCGACTGCCCAACTTAACTAGTCTTAATATTATCAAACTAGCCAAACAATTTGATATTTGAACACTACATAGTCTCTATTAACTTAGATACATGTACAAAACTGCGCGTTACAATGCTAAACATATATAACCCAATCTAACAAATTGAATATCGCGATCCACTAAACTCGCGCGTTGCCTGGTGGGAATGTAAGTAAAATACTGTCTTTTACTTCACACATACACATGTGTATTGTACAAGAAACTGTTAGAAACTGTCGTCTTAACGTGGGTCAGAAAGATGATCGAAAAAATTTGAAAATAAGAAATAGAAGTCACTAAAGGCGATAGAGATGCATATGAAAATTATGCCGAGAAGCTATAAAATCGTGTCGAAGCTTATGTTTTCTTTGTCTGAATGACGCAATTATATCATCTTAACAATGTAAGCCACAAATATATTATGTTAAAAAAGTAAACTGTAACCCCTGCTTTCCTGAACCTGAAAAAATTATTGAATTTCATTATAATTAACAGTAAATTTCATGGTATATTATCATGGTATTTCAACATTTGATTATGTTTATACAATGAAATAATCATGAAATTCAATGAACGTTTAATGGCACGACCATGAAGTGACTATGATATACGTGGAACATGAAATGACCATGAAATACCTGGAACATGAAATGAACAAGAAATACATGGACCACGAAATACCCAGCACACTATCATGAAATACCATGAGTTCAATGCAGTAATTTGGAGGTATTCAAATTTCATGTCTTTGCATGTTTTAGGTATGATTAAAACCAGAACAAGAAAAAGAGTGCAAACAGTTAATATATTCATGACACAAACAACCGTACCATGGAGAAACAATTCTAACAGTTTGAAACTGAAAATCTCCATATTTAAAATAAATTTTAGAGGATTTTTTAAATGTTTCAATCCTTTAATGGGGAACATTAACACACTTGAAAAAGTTTGAAAATGAAAATGTAACCAGCAAAATTTGGCTTAGTTAATGAGCTTACAAAAGAATTATATGGAATCAAAAGTGACAATTTAAAGAAGAAACTCAGATATTTTTTATCTTTACTTTTGTTTGCGATACAGGTTTTGAATTTTGGTTGTTACATTTTCACTCCCAAACCTTTCCTTTACAATAAATCTTATTAAGGAAATAATATCCTCCTGCATTGGTGGACGAGCCACCGTTTTAGAATTGCTGGCTCGTCCAGTTACTGAATGGTTGCATATATAATCAATGTCAAAAAAAGAATAAGACAAGTTCTTTGACAGCAGCATATTCATCTTTCTCATTGAAATCATGTCTTGTAGTTGTTTTTTTTTTTTGTTTTTTTTTCATTATATTCTTTTTCACTGTCTGAATATTGTTTTGTTTTTGACTTCTTTTCTAACTTTTTAGTCTCTTTTTTATGTTGTTAATTTGTTCAACAATTTCATCCTGTGCATCTTTAATTAAGGTAAACTTCCCGTGGATAGTAGAGCTGAAAAAAGTCACATGATTTGTAGACCACCATAAGATGTGTAACATGTAGCAAATATTCTTAACTGCCCAATTGCAGTTGAAATGTGTATGTGTTGTCCATGTTATGATCATGAAGTGTGCAAAGTTTCATGAAGGTCCAACTTCTGTATTTTGTTTGTTTGTTTGTTTGAATGGCTTTTTAACGCCACTTTCAGCAATTTTTCAGCTATTTCATGGCGTCCAGTTTTTATTGGGGGAGGAAGCCGGAGTACCCGGAGAGAACCCCCGACCTGCGGTAGGAAAACTGGCAATCCTTGTCAATTAAGATTGGAGTCGAGTACACCCTGCCTGCAGTGAGAATCGAACCCGCAATCTCAGTGTTGACAGACCACGTGATCAATAGTAGACGAACTACCTTGACCACTCGGCCATCGAGGCCCCTCTGTATTTTGTGAAATTGGCTTAAATGTCAAGGTAAACCTGGTGGAATGGAAAGTTGAAAGAAAAACCAGACCTAAAAAACTAAAGTACCCAATGTCATAAGCATTGAAATTTGTTACCACACAGTTAAACTCTGCAGACCTACAAACTTTCACCTGTGAAGAAATTTCACAACACAGAAATTCACAAACAGAGCTCATTTCACCTATTAAATGGAAAAAGCAGTAATGGAATAAAAAATAAGTCTTAAGAACAAAGTCTTTTTAATAATTAAAGGTTTACATATTTCTAAATTAATGTTTGTTGGGAGGTTGTGTCGTGTAAATTTATTCCACATCTCAGTATTATCTATTTATGGGTTATACATGAATTGGTTTTAGAATGCCCACATTCTTTTATGAGGTTGGGAACCTTTTTGATATTTTCTTTTACTTTAAACAGAATTAGACCTACCTCATCTGTTCTTTGGTTGCCGTTTTATGACTGGGTTTGCAGTAACTTAGATCTTCACTGTCAGTATTATAACTTGTATGATCATATTTTTTCTGGAGTACTGGTTATCGTTCATAGAAAATAAAATTAAAGGTTTACATGAAGATAGCGATGACTTTTTGGATAGTGTTACAAAAGTTTCAAAATTTAATTTACACTTGAAGACACCTACATCGTGGGAATCCTATAACAGTGACTGACGGACGATCGAGTCATAAACCAAATACTCTCTGCAAGTATGTCTTTGCATGGGGTATAACAACACAATTCAATTGAAGCAATAACTCAAGTTAGAGTACAGAAACCAAATATCTAACAAAAAAGCACTAATCCCACAACATTTTAAATTTTGTATAAAAATGTCATAAAATTCAATTCCTGTTTTTTTATTATGAACAAAATACTTGGCAAGTAAATGTATGGTTTGGTCAAATAGGTTTGTAAAATACCACCTTTAAAGTACTTTTTATTAAATACAGAAGAAACGAACTCCTACAAAAAATTTTGGATACAACAGCCTTGTGGTATCATAATGTTAAACAAATTCGCATGGTGGTCTAACGAAAGTTTCATTAACATTGTTGAGCATTTTCAGAAGAGTTTCAAGGAAAAACTTTGTGACAGATGTATTAAATGATAACAACAATATGTATCGCCACACAGTAGGGATGCATATGTTGTGGATTTAAGTTGGCTTATTCTTGGCGTATACCTCATCTGTTTTTGGTTGTCTTTTAGGACTGGGTTTTCTGCAACTTTGACCTTCACTGCTACTGTCTTCAGCTTCTCCGTCACTTGTATCATACTTTCTGCAACAGAAATTTAATACTTTTATATTATTTTAATATTTAATACTTTTAAACGTGGCCTAAACCAAACAACTGTAACATTTCAAGTCATTAACATGTAAGGTTTCTGAGAAAAGCTTAACAAAAATGTCAGCATCTATCTCCAACAAACCTCTTGGCTGCCTTTTTGGGGCTTGCTCTACGTTTAAGTGGACTTTTTGAATTATGTTTTCTGCAACTCGAACCTGTGTTTCTAGGACTTGGACTAGATTTACTGAATGCTATAGCCCTTAAAAAGATACATATCATAAACTTAACTATGCAGCAAGGCTTACAGAACTTTGCCTGTGAAGAAATCTTGTATGGAAACTGACTAACTATAAAAGTAACATAAATACCAAGGCTTTATTTTGTAACAGTCTTTGAAATTAGGATTTTTATTCACTTGCCCGAAGTTTGGATTTCTAATCTTGTCCAGTGCTAATCTGGAAGACTGGTATTATACCTTATCGGTTCTGCTGCCTGCTTAGTACTGGGTGTTCTGCAACTAGGATCTGCATTCTCATCATTATCAGTTGTATCATCATGATCGGACTCGCAATTTTCTGAAAATTTGAAAACGTGGTTTAAAGTGGTTTCAGATTGAAGATCTTGAGAACAATGTCAATTCTTATCAAGTCAATATAAATATTCATAGTGTTTTTGAAATGTGCGGGACCAGTGTCCATTTGTTCAGCTAATACTGCTGAGGTCCAACAAAAATATCTAGCAAGTTACATTGAAATAAATAGGATAAGATGGTCTTCACAGTCGGAGGTTCGGCAAAACCAAATCATAATTATATTTCAAAACATCTGTTCATAAGGGGCGTGTCATTTCTAAAGGCAACGACAAGCAAATCACCAGTAACTAATTTTATATTATAAACCGGTTTAAATTCAATTTTCAAATAATACCCTGTTTTGTGAAATGAACTGCTGGCCCTTATGTAGCACGGCTAAACATGAAGACAAGTAAAATATGAAGGTTACTGGTGCTAATGGACAAATTTGATTAAAGTTAACTTCGATCCCTAAAAATGTGTCATATTTATAAAGGTAAAATACATGTATCAAGTGTGATGTATAATCACATACATTGTAAGTAAATGAAAATTCAAGAATAATCAATATAACGCAAAAAATCTATTGAAGAGCATACCTTTGAACAATGTTTAAGTTTTTCTTCAAACTTTTTTCTTCCAGTTTTTTTATCACTGACATTTCTACAAAAAAATAATGTAAAAGTAACATACATTTACATGCATATATACCAGAGGCTTATAATACTTACATTTCTTTAACATATTGTCTTGAATATGAGACCAAGAACAAATCCGAAAATCAAAAAGAACACATTAAAAAAATCTTCAAAGGGGGTGTCCATTGTCAAATTTACCTGCTTCCTTTTATTTTTTTTTTATCTATGAAGCGTTTTGGCTTGAAACGTTGTAATATTTGCTTAAAATTAGTTTATTTTTCTATATTCACCTGCTTAAGAATTTTAAAATTCAGAGAACCATGCATGTATATTAATTACATGTTAGAAATGAGCAAGGATTAAATGGCTAACAAAATTGCTATTTAATTTCTCACCCAATCCACTTTGCACTTTTTGTATATTCTTTTCTTTTTTTCGTTCCTCATTCTGATTTACATGTAGTACTGGATCTGTATTCTTTTCCCCTTTTCGCTCGTCATTCTGATTTAGTACTGGACCTGTAAAACTAGTTTGAAGTAAAGAATTACTGTAACACCTATACAGTTGTGTTTGGAAAAAGCACTGCTCCATGGTCAGTAGATGTTCTTAATTTTAAAATTTTGGCCTGTGAATTGACAATGATGATTTTGAACACTGCTGCATGTGTGTACATTAATTTTTCTTATTTGTTACCTCAACAGTCCCACTGTTTTCCCCCCTAGTCTGATTTTCTTAAAAATAGAATCTACCATTTTTTATGAACACTGTATGTGTCTGACAAACATTTACCTACATGTGCCTTGCCTATCAAGCCAAATGTTATTTTGTCAGTAAGGTTTAATGTTAGCAGAATTTCTAGAGAGCTGTTGAATATCATCAAATTAATGTAACATGTAGCTATCCGAGCTTGTAGCTGAAAAAAGTTTTTTTGGCACTGAATGTTGGTATTCGCATGTTTTTTCTAAACTTACCGTTTCTTCCAAAAACGCTGTCTTCTGCATCCTCCAAGAGGATGCTAATAGTCTCTTTCAACCATCTTTCCATGGTGTTCTTATCTAAATAAAAGTGGCAAAATTCAGTGGGATGCATGGAAACAAATGTTCTTTTTTAAATGCCTTTAAATAAAATCTATCTAAATAATTTTTATTTTATTCCTTCAAGAAATTAATTTTTGATAACGTTTTACGACGATTTTACAGAAATTCGACATGTCACATTTTGAGAGCAACCATTTGAAATAAAAGGGGGCGGTGGGCATGAAACACAACTTTTGTGCAGGATACCCTAAGGATCAATCTTACCAAACTTCATTAATTCTGTTCGGTGTAGTTTCAGAGAAAATGATTTTTTTTAAATGTTAACATACGACGAAGAACGTTAAGTGATGGCAAAAGCTCACATTTGTGGTCTCGGCGAGCTAAAACTACCCCAAATTTATGTGATGGTTTAAGGGGGTGCACACCCCTAACAGCATAAAAAATCGGCACCTAATAACAAATTTATGTTTCTTGGACAGACATGATTTTCTGTAATGCCACAAAGCATGAAATTGAGTGAAAAAGTATGAAATAGGGGGTTAGGTGTAGAAAAACACCAATTTCTCTTTGTTCAGATAAAAAACAGCAACTTTTGATAATGAACTTTTAGATTAAACAGTAGGTTTTCCTATTTGAGTACGAAAAAATTGTTTCTGCTTGGAGTAATAATAATAATTTTAAGTTTCTCGGAGCAACAATATGAAATATATAATATGTTAAGGAATTTTTTTTTAAATACGTTTACAATACCTCCAATTCGAAGAAGTCTGAACTTTCACAGTGCGGATAACCCGGATACTTGGCAATTCCTGTAGTACCAACTGTAAACTCATTTACTGGAATTTCTGGTTCAACAACATGTTTCATATTATGTACAGACAGTATGTTTCCATCATTTGTCCACCGAAATACGCCGAATTGATCCATGCCTACAGAAACAAACTGTTCACGATCTTGAATATTTTCGCGCCAATTAACTTTTTCCAGGCTGACGATCTCCAATCATATCCAATGAAATCGCTGTATTATTTTTTTTGCGTCCGGCGTGTTTTGTATGAAACAGTTAGCCAATCAGATTCATCGACACAAAAGATGTTTGGATATGTTTACGAAATGGAGGATAATGACACAACCATGGACAATTGCTTGGTAGGTATCTCTAATTATCCAATTGTTAGGTAATATAATTGTTTCTAATGATGAATGAATTTTGAGCAATATTTTGTAACCACACATATATATATATATTTAAATACAGTATCTCTCGCCGAATTCTAGACATATCGGAACCTTGACAAATCGGTACCGGGACACTACGGTACTCGGTACTGGACATTTCTGGACTACGAAAAGACAATTTGGTACTGAATAAAATTAATTTAAATGTTTATTCATTTGTATGTTTTACAACATAAAGTTGACAAATTAGAAATGTTCTGAGGAACAAGTCTATATTTATTTCTGCCGTTTGATGCCTAATTATGGTTTACATAAAAATGTAATATATACAGAAGTATATTGATGAGAAGCTTAAGTTTATAACGTTAAATAACTTTAAGTATAAAAGTGCGGAAACCAAAAATTTTAGAATAAAAACCGGTTAACCATTTAGAGTGCGAAAACCAAAAATCTTATGACGGTGACGCAAGACCCGTAACATTATACGACCACACTGTGTCTGATTATCTATTTAAACATGTTCTACTTTTTTCTTCAGAATACTTGAACCCTCACAACAACGAAGCATGAATCTTATGGCATTGTTTTTGACAGTGATAGAAAATCATAAATTAAGTAAGTGATTAATAAAATGAAGGAATATGACCGAACTATCATACATTCTAATACAAACAAAAATCATCATCTATCTGTCAGTATTCATCTAATGCCCAATAATTATACAAAATAGATTACATAAATATATGGTAGATTAAAAACTTTCACAAATTTAAATTATTAGAACAATTTGAAGTTTTTCAGTGGTTTATAATAGATTTCAATGGCAAAACCTACCATAAGTATACCATTTGAAGATTTCCCGTAGTTAAAATACCTGAAAAGGGTTCTTGCGCAATCCAAATGTTTGCTCAAATAGAACCATTTTGATTGCTCAAATTAAAAGGTTGCAGTATAAATGTACATGTACTTTTGAATTTCATCAGCCCATGTGAAGTCAAGATCGTAAAACAATTAAATGTAAAATAAAATAAAATAGAAGAACTGTGAGCAAGCTCATTGAGGATTTCCCCCGCTCCATTCTGGTCTATATTAAGGATAAACTGGAAAAATCCTCTTCAGAGGAGTCGTCATACAACTTCGACTCAATGGAGAGTTTTATAGAGCTTTTGATGCTGAAGAATGTTGCCTCGGTTTTCCTCTATCTATGAAACTTTTTTAACTATAAGCCAAAAACTGTTTTGACCCCCCTGTTTTATTTTTTGCCACGGTGGCCATGTTTGTTGGTCGACAGCCATACATTTCAAACACTTGGTAGAGGAATACGAATTTATTCTTCACCCTGTGAACATTCCACCCACCAATGTATTTCTATATATTTTCACACCCCTACCTACACATTTTTATTTACCCAACCACCAATAAATAGTTAATGGTATTCTATAACCAGGGAAATGTTTTGTCTAGAATAGCCATTATCATTGTTTAGATATTGAACTATCTTTTAAAGGTTTGTAAACTGTACATCTATCTTTGTTTAGGTCCTGTAAAAATAGAGAAGAAAAGGTACTTCAGTGACCCTGACATTCCTATTCCTAAAAGAACACTAATACATCATAAAATGGCAAGAGTTGATAATGTAATAAACCAAATTATGAACATAGAAGAACTACAAATGCCTAATACATCCACACCCTTACTACTTCAGCAACCAGTCAGAATAACGGTGAAGAAAATTTTGTGAATATGGAATGCGAACCAGAACATGATTTTGCAATTTTATGTATTTACAGAGATTTTGAATCTCCATGTGTATCTTCTAAAATCAGAAAGTACTAATTCGGACGATTCTGACTTTTACTTTAGCAAGGGATTTGGTGATGAAGAAGATAACATTTCAAATGAAATGAGCAACACAGACCTTGAAATATTTGGAATACTGTCATATGTATTAAGACACAATACTGTCAGGCATGAAAGGCCCTTTGCATTTATTGAACGTTCTAAACCCAGAAAATGACAGTATACAATCACTTACATATAATAAACTGCTTGAAAATGTTTCTTCAAACAGTTACAAAGTAATTCATTACTGCAGCATATGCACAAATATTTTTCAAAATTAATTGCAGTACAGCAGGTTGTCCAGGTAAACATAGTGCAAAAAGGGAGGAGAAATTCTGTTTTACTATTGCTGATGTAAAGACACGGCTTGTAAAATTATTTTCAAGGGATGAAATTTGGAATTCCCTTATAAGAACGATAACAAAAAAACAATTCTTGAAGTAAATACAACAAATGAAATGAAAATCTGTGACATTATTGATGGAGAAGCTTATAAAAGTTTGTGGTGACCAGGACAATTTTTAAGTAGCCAGTTTGCTTTTAGCGGTATTTTTAACACTGATGGGATTCCATTGTATTTTTCAACTACAGTAACGCTGTGGCCATTATTTATTGCTGTCAATGAACTTAATCCTGCTATTAGATTTTCAAGAAAAAACCTAATTTTAGCTGGCATTTGGCAGGGCAAAAATATTCCACCTTTTATTCAATATATTTCATGTTTTGGAAATGAAAGATGTGACTTGTACAAATATGGATTAAGTTTGAAAGAAGATTCAATAAAATTTGCAGTTTTACTAGCAACTCTAGACTTGCAGGCAAAAAGTTATGTGACAAATATAACAATGCACAATAGTGAATATGGTTGCCTTACACGTGAAGAGCCGGGTAAAACTGTAAAACAAGGAAACGGATATTCACGGCAATAACCATATAGAAATGTGCAGGAACGATTTCCTCAACAAACATCAAAACATGAAAGACCTGTGTTTGGAAGCCACAAAAACTAATCGCAAACAAGCAATGTGTGGCCCTTCAGGTCTTATTACAATGCTTTGGTTTGATTTAATATTATGAATTGTTCCATATTATATTAATGGCGTTCTGTTATGTGTAAGTAAAACACTTTTATTGAAGTTCCTTTCTCCATCTTATGCCGGAAAACCTAACTGTGTTGGAAACCTTATCAAAGCAATTTCTAAAAGATGACAAGTGATTAAACCTCCAGATTATATTGATTTGAACAGAGCTGAAATGCTATTGGACCAATTCTACAAGGATTCTGCAGACTTGTATGGTGCAAGTCATTGGAGCTGCTTCGGATTTAAAGATGCCAATGCCAAAATGTTGTCATTTGCTCATGGTACTCAAGACGTTACCAATACAATTATTCAAATGTCAGAAGCAAAAATGGTGGTCAGTGATATGATATTAGAAAATATTATCCATTATAAACAAATAACAGGTTTATTATTAAAATGACTAAACGATTTTCTAAACGATAATGAAGAAAAAGTATTCAATGTGTGGGAATCTAATATTTTAACAGATTTTCTTAAGGTAAAAAGAGGCCAAATGGGAAATGAAAAAACTTATTCCAAAAATTACACAAAAATGGACAAAAAGATATGTTATGTTGTTTTGTTGAGAAATGCAACTATGATGATAATTGACAAATTTCTCTAAACACTAAATCTAAAATGATATATGCACTGGGTTCAAAGATAGCACTTGCAGATCAAGGTCTATTGTTTGATACAGAAGGACAACATGTACAATGTACCAGGGAAAAGATAATATGTCCTGTTAAATTCATTTCAGAAAAGGTTATATTTATGCCGATTGAAAACAATTTTTTTTTGTATTCCAAAGAAGTTTGGGCATGGTGTTTCCAAATAAAAGAGATGATGTTTTGAAGTTTATACATGTGGTAAATGGCCAAACTACAGTGCTAAGATAATAAATGGAAAACTATTGTTTAAATTCTATATTTTTAACAATTGAAATATGAATTCTTTATACAAACAGCTTTGTAAAAGCTTGATAGTTAAGTATTGAAAATCAAAGTACAACAACGTTCCAGGCTTGAGCAATAAGTATTGCACTCTTAGCCAGGTAACATGTCCTCGGCTAACAACTTGGCCTTGACCTGACTACTCGTGCGGAAAAACTTACCGAATAACGCCTGTTGTTGTACACTTTTCAGTTATTATTGTTCTGTATCTAATACAAATTTCCCACTCAAGTTTAAATACTCATTCATGTTACTTTGTTCATGGTATGATTTCTTGAAAGTCTTTTTCAGGATTGATCATGACTTTTCTCTATGTGAGTTTTTTTTTCTTCGAAATTGACTGTTTACTGTTTCATGTTTGCTCGGGATATTTCTTGATTGTATAATTTCTATGAAAATATACAAGTTAAAATTTTCATCATGTTCATGGTTGTTCATGGTATTTCAGTTGAAAATATTTCTTAAAAAGTCCACTTTTCTTAATTTACATTTGAAAAAATATGACTTAAAGTCCACCTTTTCATGTTTGCTCATGATATTTCTTGATGATGTAACAAGAAAAAATTATGATCAAACCAACATGAAATCAGAACATGAAATTGTTGTTGTAATTTGAAAACAAAACATTTATTTTTATCGATCGCAATTTCCATGGATAGTAATAACGTTCCAATTTGGACATTAAAATCTACCTACACATCAACTTTCGTTGAAATCGGACAACGATGAATAATGACGTGTTTTTGGTCCAGTTTGAAACGAAACGGACAATAACCCTGGACGGAAGTGGTGACTTTATCGTTTGTCGTCTTTGAGGGCTTTCGGTACTCACTTTCTCAGTAACAATAAAGTCCACTTCCGGCCAGGGTTATTGTCCATTTCGTTTCAAACAGGTGGAAATTAATAAATTTGAGATTTAAATGACATAAGAAACATAAAGGTAGGTTTTTTCATGAAGATAATTCAATTCGGAACAGAAATAATTACAAACCCGTGTAGATAGGGGTAAAGAAATATAAAGTTGGCGGGTGTAGACTCTGTTTCTTCCCTTCTCTCACACTTTAACAAAATCGACCCAGTATCAATCGAAAGCGCAAGTAAATCTATTTTTACCAGCCCATGTGGTTTGACTGGTGTTTAAAACAAGTTTAGCTTTTCTGAAAAGCTAACCGTCTCTTTGCTGCATGGGTATTATTAAAGTATCTGTTGTTTGTAATTTATATGTAGTATATGTGAGCAATGTCCCAAGGGTATTGATTACGGCAAACTATTAACCAATGGTGCTTGGGAGATTTTAATAACTGTCGTCACTTCATAAGTGGTTTTTTGAAAAAAATTAATCCAAAACTGACTCCATACACACATGTTCAAAATTAGTGTTGCTCTATTTGCATAAATATCAGAGCTAATGATACAGCAAATATCAGTTTTTTTCCCAAACAGCTTTAAAAGTAAGGATAAATTGGTGCAATGTTTATCTTTTAATTGTTCACTGACCAATGCACTGCATGAAATAGAAGTTAATATGTGGAACGTAACATTACTACACGAAAATACTGATTTCAATCCCGATTCAACCCAAGAAAATATCGAAATTTTAGTACACATACTAGTGCGATCCTGAAGTAAACCAATGATATGACAAAGATATTTATAGATGTGGTGGACCACCTAATCAAGTAACAGATATTCATTTACTCCGTATACTGGTCATCATTTGACTATGTTTACCGTCTACCATGGGATTAACGTCGAGACCAAGAGGTTAAAATTACACTAATAAGTATTGTACGGACTACAAATACCCATGGAGTAAAGCGAAATATCGAAACAACCGAGATCGACACATCCGAGAACAAAAATCATTGTTGATATGGGAAAAATGCTATCGACATAACCGAGGTATCGAGCCAACGAGGTTCGACTGTATTTCAATTATTGAAGCTATATAGTACATCTTATATTTTTGTACTCCTTATAATAAATTTCCTGACTCTGTTAGATGACTTCGCTAACTACTGCAATTTTCTTATTGAGATGGAATATTTCGTCGAAATGTTTAATATTAGGAACAGATCTTTCGCCTCAAGCAGATTCAAATTGTTAATATACTGATTATAAATGCAACACATTAAATAGATTAAATTATGTATGTTATGTCATTAACGCTTGTACACATGTATTCTATGTCGTTACATGTATAAGGAAAACTTCAGTAATTTCCATGTGTAGCCGAGTCGATATAACGACATAATAATTAAAATGTCATCATAGATACCAAGGTTTATATAGTTTACGCCAGACGCGCGTTTCGTCTAATAAAGATTCATCATTGGCAATCAAACCCAAACAATATGTTAAAATTTAAATGAATAAGATTTAGCTTTTAATCCCCACAACTGTAGAATACATATATTAAAAATTCCAAATACTACATACCATGTAACATGATTAAAAAATACGGTTCTTAACAAAGAATAATGAGAATGACTTTAAATAGATCGTGACTTTTAATAACAGTGTTTGTCACTGCTCTAAGGTTTTCAGTTCTTACTGAGCGAAAAATGTTCTTATCTATTATTGTCGTAGTTTGTTCGATTACTGTTGACTGATTGGTTTTCTTAATTTTTCACATGGATTGTATGACTTTTTTGTTAAAGAAAATAGTGAATATTGTTTATAAATTACCAAATTGTTATGTCCGTTATGTACTGATGCATCCTACTTGCACCTAGGTGCCCTTGGTAGTGTGTAGCGCTAAACTTATGTTATGCCGAATTTCCACGATGTAGCTTATTACGGAAGTCTTTTGTATGATGTCGTTTATTTACAATTAAGATGTTATTCTTAATTTAATTTGTAATCGTATATTATGTCTGCAAGTTACTAAATATTTATAATCAAATAACGGAACACAGTATGATCAACTTGAACCAGTACCTTCCGTCTAATCATTACCAATAGCATACCATAGAACACCTTTACCAGGCGCGGTTTCTGGGCAAGACGTTTTGAAATTTTGACTTATAGATATTTGTAATTTCGCACAGAAAAGTTCAAACATTAAAAATAAATGTTCTTACTTCCCAACTAGCCTTCCAAATTAAACCTCCGGGGCTTCGGTTGTTGATTTATGGTTTCATTTTACGGTAGGGTGAGTCTGGAAGCTTACAAAAAATAATTTCTGCTTTTGTCATGTGTAGTTATCACAATATTTAATAGTTTTCATATTCATATTTCTCCCAGACCACACAGCCGGGGTTACAAAAAATATTGAATACGATTTAATTGTATAGACATAAATTTTTATGCAATTATATATCAGCATATTTATGGAACAAATAACATGATTCAATTATAATTTAATACCTACCCCTCTACCAGCAACAGAAACGCAACATACACCATATTTTCTCAAATTGTTTGAAAACATTATCACGATAAAATTTACAATTGAATTTATAGTTATTAAAGTGTTTTTGATAGTTTTTTTCCTTTCTATCGTGTAAGGATTGGCGTGAAGAACAGTTAGGGTATAGAAAGTCAGGATTATATCGCTTAACAAGGAGGGTTAACGAAAACAGGGCAAAAAAAGTCAGGGTTATACCGCTTAAAAATAGGGGTCTAAGAGAACAATGAGGGTATAGAAAGTCAGGGTTATATCGCTTTATAAGAAGATTCTACAGAAACAGTGTGGGTATAGAAAGTCAGGTTTATACAGTCTACGAGATTAGCTATATATAGAAAGTTACGTTTATATCCCTTAACAAGAAAAGTCTTCAAGAACTTTTATTGTAAATAAAGTCAGGTAAAATAGCGCTTAAGAAGTAGGGTTTACAAGAACAGAACAGTAGGGTATAGAAAGTAAGGTTTATACCTTTTAACAAGGAGGGTCTACGAGAACAGTTATGGTATAGAAAGTCAGGTTTAATCTACGAGATCAGCTAGGTATAGAAAGTTTTATAACGCTTAGCAAGAAAAGTCTTCAAGAACTGTTAGGGTAAAGAAAGTCAGGTTTATAAAGCCTAACAAGGAGGATCTACAAGAACAGTTAAGGTATAAACAGTCAGGTTTATACCTCTTACCAAGGAGGGTCAACGGCAACAGTTAGAATATAGAAAGTCAGGATTATACCGCTTGACAAGAAGGATATACGAGAACAGTTAGGGTATAAACTGTCAGGGTTACACAGCTTAAAATGGGGGTCTACGAGAACAATGAGAGTATAGAAAGTCAGTGTTATATCGCCTAATGAGGAGGGTCTACGAGAACAGTTAGGGTATTGAAAGTAATGTTTATACCGCATTACATGGAGTGTCTACATGTACAAGGACTGTTAGGGTATAAAAAGTCAGGTATATACGCGTTAACGGTCGACGAGAAAAATTTGTGTATAGAATGTCAGGTTTTTATCGCTAAACAACGATAATCTACGAGAACTGTTAGGGTATAGAAAATCAGAAAGCTATAATTTTAAAACGTCTATAAAGCTGATAATGCAATGCATGATAAAAAAAATGAATATTTAGCCAAGTTTGTGTTTTATTAGTTTTTAAGCAACAAATTAAACTTCCCCGAACTTTTTTCTTCGTTTTTATTTAAGTATAGATATTACCAAATGCAAAATGATATCTTACAATAAAGATAATAAAACACAAATAAACGAACGTCATAGTACAGTACTTGAACCCGTAAACACAACACTGACTAATTGATAATTGATAGCTGACGGATTTTGGAAAGTTGACGGATCGCTGACTGATGCTGACGAATACATTTGAGTTTAATTATATTACACAACTACAGAGAACAAGCAAACAAACGTAGCAAACATATTATTTAAACCACATGTATCAAATTACATTGAAAAGAATCATTAATGATAAACTGACGTGATGTTGCGTGGTTCTCATATCATATTTCAAAACATCTAGGTACAAAATAAAAGTGGAATAACAAAACACACACCATGCTATATTTTGTTCAGTTTTAATTCAAAAACATATGAAATAAACTGTTTGTATTTCCATAGCATGTCTTTTATCCAGTGAATTACACAGTTAAAAAAGTCGCAAGATTTCTCAGTAATCCCAGATTTATTTAGGCACAGAACCTCATTTTTCCTTATAAATTATTAATAATTATAGATTATTTACGTTTTTTGAAACGAGATGCATTTTCTCGTCGTATCTCATCGAAGGGCGACAGCCCTGAGATGAGATGGCGAGAAAATTCATCTAGTTTCAAAAAAAGTAAATAATTTGTTTATCGCTGTTTTATAACATTGTGACGTCACAGTGTTTACTCAACGACATCCTGACAGCGAGCTTAGATGGGCCTATCTCACGCTAGTAGAGTGAGATGGAATAATATCGCACATAAAGAACAAAGGAAAATACTGCAAAATTGCGATAAATATAAAAACTAACGAAAAACTGTAGTTAAGAGCATATGCCGTATGTCCTGTCGCATTGATCGTCTGTATTAGACTAAAATTAAACTGTATTGGTTATCAAATCATACAACATCATAAATGTGATGCAATATAATAAAACTGCATTTTTACTATCTAGTCAGAGTGATTGCAGTTTTAAGCCTTGAGACTAGAGGAGAAACAATTGGGCATATGTATAATAAAAACATCAAATATACCTGTTTAAGGCAGCAGCTCTTGCACTTCTTTTCTATTTTTTGGAGTCAAGCACAGTCAACAGGATGGAACTGGACACCTCATTTTTTCATACTAGTTAACATTGAAAATGTCACATATTGGATATATTTTACTAGTCCAGAAAAGCAAAATGTTCTAATTTATATCTTTACTGCATGCTCTAAGTGTGCACTATGTGATCAAAAATTTGAGCTTAAAAAAAACTGATTATCGCAATAAAAATAAGGTTGAACGTGTCATCCAGAAAGAAAAATTTTACATGAAGCAAATGAAAACCAGAAAAATAAAAGAAATAGAAAAAAGTTAAAGACTAAAAATTGTATACTTGAAAAAAAAATTCACGGACAAGTGACATTATATAATCATTATGAATTTAAACGCATGCCGTTTTGCTTTTGTGAAAAAAGTTTTAGTAAAACAAGTAACATCCGTCTTATCTAAAGGCTTGCATCATCAAACAGGTGAAGCAAGAACTATTACTGGCTTATTGGTTTGAATTTTACTTTGCCTACGGAAAGAAATCAGCTATGTCATGGTATCCACTTTTAATTGTGAACAGAAAGCTGATTATCCCGAGAGAATTTTCAGCATCTGAAGGAAATCTGTCAATCATTGTAAAGGTGAATTCAAAGTTGCTTAATGTAAGCCTTAACTCACGACGCCTGATATCAATAGTACTTAAAATTGGTAGGCCAGAATTAAAATATAACCAATTTCATATCTTTTTATACCAAGCCTACAAATACCTATAATGCCAGAATGTGCCCAAAGTTAATTCACTGTTTCTCATGTAGCAATTTATTAAACTTGATTGCAACACTATAAAATTAACAATAAAGATACAAATATATCAAAGTTCTGGTCAAGTGTTCCTGAAAAACAATAATTCTGAACGGAAATTACGAGTCAGCATGACTTTGAATAGTGTTTTTATATTTCCCGGATTTTCGACCTATAATGGGAGCACTGCAATACTAGTTGCTTTATTTACCACTTTTTTTATTTTTGCATCAAACAACGTACTGTTTATATATAAGGCTTTATTCGTATCAGGTTTATAAATGGCAATCTTATTCATGTGCGCTGTAGACATGAATGTTTTTTTGCATATTACAAAACCAGGACAAACAACCAACAAGTCAAACAAAAGACCAATAGCCCACATAAGTTTCACTGGCTTAGTCATGTTAAGAAGATTAGCGATCGACGTCAAAACTTATTATAAAGGAAACCAACAAGATAATTTTTGGTTAAATAATTTAGACACTTTTATTTTGTGAATAAAATACATGTTATACATGTCCTTTACGATTTAGAAAAAAGGGTACGACACAGCAAGAAAATATGGCATCGTGTCACCTTTATTTCAAATCTGGTATCTGACAAACATGCAGTTCGAGTAAATTAACTTTGTCTCATCTATTCTAACAATAATTGGGGTTTTCCATACTTATGTATTTTCATACGTTTTATCACACTATTCAGTCTTGATCAAGTTTTAGAATATGGACTATTTAAGTTTTATTCATTTCACCCAACGAACATTGGCAGTGTATAGACTATAACCTGCGCTACCGACGGAGAGGCGACTATGCGAGTTGTTCATCACAGACCAGAAAGATTTCATGAAACTGTCTTCGCATAACAATGGATATTGGTGTTGTAGTTCATGGAAAAAGACATTTCATTCACATGTACAAATATGCGGATGTAAACACAAAAAAATAGTTCTAAAAGTTCTAAAATGACAATGTATATTATTTTTTGTGATAAATAATTGTGTTAAAGCGTTAAATGAGAACAATTGGAATCGCAGAAGATTCATAATATACCATATTAGCAAACTCAGACTGATGAAATGATTAAGTTAGACCTTGGAGTGAAAGAGTATAGCTACATGTTTCTGTTGTTTGGGCGATAATAAGTAACATTAGAATTCTATAAAACATTGTATGTATCAGAACATATGTTGGAATTAAATATTTAATTAAAATACGTAAAGGAACTGGCTGTATTTTGGCTCTATTTACAGAGACGGAATCTAGAGGTCAAAGTTGACCCAGCGATTCCACTTATCCACACGGACTGTCCACCTTTTTCCAGGTTCCACTTAATTCTAATGAAACACTCAGTCAAAGAATCAGCATGAATTGTTCCTGAAAATCCTCAACAAATATTTCATAACACGCGATTTAAAATTTAGCACTTTACATATCGGTCTCATAGCATAGAATCGGTATTTCCTTCAGGTATTGTTACAAATTACAGAACCCAGAATGATAACTTGCAAAATTTTACTGTGTGCTGGTTTATTTTCGTTTGCAAGTTACAACGAACATTACTAAATGGTATGTCTTAGGCCTTAGTTTACTGCTGATCACAATATAACCTAACGTCAATAAAATCATAGTGCACGCTAAATTCAAAAATAGAAAAAATCAATAGTTAGTAACAACTACTTTCCTCAGAATGATATGCGATTCAAAGATAATATTTCTATCCATATGGGTTTGCACCCAAGTATTTACAACCCCTTTGAGAAAATATGTGATAAAAACCATACGGGTAAGAATAAAACCACATGTATACCTCACCCACTGTTCCCCAAGTGCAACAGTTTAACAAATATACTTTTAACTATTATATTATCTAAGATTTAAACACGCGTAGATGCATGATTCTCAATACTTTAATGTTAAATAATGTACATTGAAGTAGTGATAAACCTCTCATTAATAATTGAAATGTTAACAATATTTTTGAGATAGTATTAGATTTTAATTTTAATCCTGGACTATTGAGGCATAGAGATATGGGTATGAGCATTCTTTACACAGACGAAAAAGGAGATAGGGTAACACAGTTTGGAATGGTGTTTTTATTTAATGTTGTCGGTATCTATTATATACGAATCATGCGCAAATGTCACCGGTTTAGGTTTAGAAGCATCATGATTATTTGGTTAATATATTAAAGAGTGCAGTCGGAGAGAATTGCTCTATGGAACAGCAGAATAATAATACAATCACAACCTCCAATAGATGCATTTGTCAGAATAATGGTGATATCTGGCATGTAATTTTGCGGTTAAAAAACACATTCATTTATTGCGTTCTACATGTTTTTCTAAATACCCCTTTAACTGATGCAGTCGAATGCGACAGACAAAAGTTAAAGAAACTTAATGTATAGTTTTGATATTCTATTTCAGTATATTTTAAGAAAGTACGATTGATAACCAATTACAAAAAATTGTATGTGGTTAAGAGCACAAATGTTTTAAAACAAAGTTTTTGTAAGAACAAATGTATTATTCAGATACACCTATTGTGTTTCACGGTTTCAAAAAGGAACTTGTTTTGCGCCTTCTAATTTTTATCTTAAAAACAGAAACCCGACAAGCAGTAGTGAAGAGTGACAGATTGGTGTACCATTTCTGTACACGCGATAGAACAATTAACATTTAAACGTGTTTGCTATAAAATACACTCAGGTTAACACATTTCAACATTGTAATAAGAAGAATGGCCATATTCGTCCTGTTTGTTCTATATGTGGCGACATCTGTTCAGTATGCTGTAGCAAAGTGCAGCGATGTTGGTATGTTGTAATTGTTTTCCTTCTTATTTTTCAGTTGTATATTTCTGTTAAAATTAAAATAGTAAACTAATGTAATATATACACTGACGAAACGTTTAGTAGTTTGAGGCATTTAGACTATTCAACGATCTGGCAAAACAAAACGCCTAAACTTTATTTACCTAATTATACACTTTTGTACACACGAAGCAGTAGCGATAGTAAGAACACATTAATTTTAGCATTGTTTGTCAGGTCACTCATTTTATTGTGCAATCCATAACATATTTTTATTTCAACTCTCAGATGTAGCAAAATCCAACATAAACGAAGCCCTGTCGATTCTTCAGAAAACAAAGACAATGCTAATACAAGGTAAATATCGTATTGTTAAATACACGAACAAAATCATTATGACTATTACGAATACATGTATTAATATAAACATAATACGGATAGTGTAAACTTTGTCCAGCATTGTAATGTATTAATTTTCGACGACAGCAGAACTCGTTTTACTCGCACAGCTATAAGAGATAAATAAAAAACACTTTTCTTCTTGTCTATCACTCTCTATTTTTTAGACTTCTTGTAACTGTTGCTTAGACAATAGTGTTAAAAAATATTGTCAATGAAATTTTTTTGACAGGATGTCCAATTTGCCTTTTGTAGAAAAACAGAAAGCCATTTATATCTCTTACATAGGTCTTTATACGTTGCAGATGTTCAAGAAAAGACAAACACTGTAGCATTTCACGCCTTTTTGGGAGAGAGAGACACAGTTTCGTCGTCACAGACAGTAGTATTTTACAATGATTTTTTTAGGTGATACGATCCTAAGACAGGACACTTTACAGCACCACATGATGGAATGTACTATTTCTCTTTAACATTTCTTAAAGTACCTGGTAGTCCGGAGCTGCATTTATGGATGGTCAAAAACAATGGAAGCGACGTAATAGCACTAGGACATGCCCATTCTGGAAGTGGGTATGAATGAGGCTCGATGAGTGCAATTGCGAATTGCGTCCTTAAAGAACGGGGACATTGTTGGTTATCCATTGGAAAGGAAAAGGCCCCAAAGTATAATGGGCTACGGCTGTAGTTTGTTCAATGGTTTTTTAATTCACTAAACGTAAAAATAATAAAAATATAAACATGAATATCCTTACTTGTTCCAATTTCCTGTGATCTTTACTATCAATAAAAATAAGTATAAATGCTCATTAAAACCACGACTGGTGATACTAGAAATTATCAGCTGTTGGTAATATGTCATGCGCGAACACATTGCGGAAGTATCTGTCCAACTTTTGACCAATCGCGAATCACTGAGGAAAGCTCTTGAACATTGAGGAAAACAAACATCCCGATAAAAAACATTTATGCTGCAATTAATCAGACCTGTCCAGACACTAAAAAGTATTATAAAATATAAAAACCAAAACACAATCAGTATCTAAAGAGTCTCCCAAAAAACGAACAATGAACATATAATACCCACCCACCCCCACCACCTTGAAAGATGTACATCATGCAGTTGCTAGAACCTAGCCCTTTAGGCAACTTATTACTGAAATATTTACGTATAAATCTAAGCATCATTTTATCTCTCAGTATTGACTGATTTATCAATATCGGTTGTTTTAAACTGAATAACTGACATGCACGCATAACGTAATGGCATTAGTCTGTCAGTGAAGGAAATCACAATCAGAACCAGTGAAGAAACATTAATATAGCTTTCCAAACATAATAACCTCCTTAAACTATATCGTAAAGCTGAAATTGGTTACAGGTTGACATTTTCACTCAATTCGTGTGAAATCCTCTCCGACCCGCAGGTTCAATCACCTTGGCAGTTTTTAATGAATGAGGTAGTGACGTCGTGTTAGACCGCATTACGCATATAAATTGTACAAAGAAGTAGTACCTAGATTCTTATCGTATAATCGACACTACTACAAAGCAAAAATAATTAAAATATATCAAAAATGAAAACAAAATCAAAAAGCTGTATTTAAATTGGGAAATTATAATATTTTTTCGATCGACCATATCAGATTCGCTCGTCGAGCTCATATGTATGGAACGCTGTAACTACCTTATTTGTACTTTCTTTCATATATGCACATCCTTTTCTCTATATGCACATACATTTTCTCTATATATACTTATCTATATATGCATATACATGTACTTTGTCTATATACTTTTTCTATATATGCACATACTTTTTCTCTATATGGACATGCTCTTTCTCTATATGCACGTAGTTTTTCAATGTATGCACATTGATTATCTATATACTTTTTCTATATATGCATATACTTTTTCTTTATTTGCACATAATTTTTCTTTATATACATATAGTTTTTCTCTGTACGCACATAGTGTTCAATCACAATCACAGGCGACTACGTAGTCATGGTCATCGTCACTATACATCACCTTTGTTACATGACGTATCTTGGCCTACTACCGTTTGTTCAAAAACTACTAGGACTTCATCTTATTTGCACTAAATTTTACTCTGTTCCACTCAAAACACCACATTCTCTTTACAAAGAATGTCTCCAGTCATTTTTAACAGACCCGTCGTCCACTCTGCTTTTATTTTAGACATTGGAAACACAGATTGTTCAAACCGGTTAACACACACATAGATGAAGAAGAGCCTCGTTCCTTTCTTCCTTTACTTTTTGCGAACAAAAGCCTAGATGCTATTAATCTTGGTAATATCTTGCACCACAAGTCTGTTACTTCCAAAATTCCACTATACTTCAATAACAAATCCGTTCCTACAATCTTAAACCTATTCTACCCCATCGCGCCCAGAATATTCAATTACAAATGTGTATTGCAGGATCTTTTGATCAAGGACTTCAAAGCCTACCCCCTAACTTCTCTTGCCGAAATTACCCTTCTTATATAGCCTTTCAGGTCACGTGATAACTGGAGATCTTAATGTTGTTGACAATGAAAGACTCCACAATATTTTGTCCAAAGGACCAAAGTACCGTGAACCTTAATCCATCAACTGGAAGTATAACTTTAAATTATTGATGGATTCAATAGAGGACTATGCCACAAAATGGGTAAAGCAAGAGGACCAGGAGGTTGATACCTTGAGGTCATTGATTCAAATAAGAACAATTCGTTTAAGAAGGTGTATGAGTACTAAAGCTTCATCAATCTTCAGAAATCTTGGTGCTCTTAAAACTTTGTCCGACATTTATGACAAATATGTTGTTGTGCGAGCAGAAGTCTCTAACACCATTGTTTTTATCTGCAAAAAACATTACATAGAGTGTTTCATTAATGAGTTAGGCATCGACAGTTCACTTGCCAATTCTACTTACCCATTTCCTGCGCTTTCAGAGGAGCATATAGAAAATCACAAATCGGTATTGTCATCCTTTGGTCTAAAAATCAAAGTCGAAGATTGTGATCTCCCATTATTGTATTGGATACCAAAACTTCACACAAATGCATACAAACAGCGTTTTATAGCAGGATCGTTTAAGTGTACTACAAAAAAACGACACGTTCTACTCCAGGAGTGGATTAATGAAATGTGGATAATAAAAAATTCAAAAGACATCTTGAGGTCTGGATCTCTTTCCCATTGTAACAGCATTAAAACATTTGATTTTTCGACACTCTATAGGGCCATCTCTCATGCAGCTTACAACTAGACACAAAGATCTTATAAAACGCTGCTTTGTCAAAAAAAAACGGAAAGAGACGATATAAATGCCTAGTAATTAGTCATGACAGAACTAACTTCGTCATAAATGACTCTAAAACTAATACTAAATATACTGAAGATCAAATCTGTCATATGTTAGATTTTCTGATTGACAACATATTTGTCATGTTTAGAGGACTGGTTTTAACAGACTGTTGGTATTCCAATAGGTACTAATTGTGCTCCTCTCCTCGCCGACTTGTTTTTGTATTCTTATGAGGCTGATTTCCTAGAAGGCCTGCTGATGAAGAAAGCAAAGACACTGGTCCAGACCTTTAATTTAACATTCCGCTATATTGATGATGTTTTGTCCCTCAACAATGCTAAATATGGTGACTATTTACATTCAACTTATCCTAGCGAGCTTGAAATTAGACCATTTCAACTGTTAATCATTTTGAAAACATATTTAAATTATATGATGGCAAGTGTAATCCTGGTGTTATAATAAAGTAGTCCAAAATGCCCCGTGAAAATAAAACACACAAATATATTTTATATTGATTTTATTTTTGTTTACAAGAAACATTGCAGATAATATTCCTAAAATTAATTTTAATTGATTTTAAATTACTTTCAGACTAAAATATTAATTCATTGGGACTCGTATATTGCAATGATCACTATGCTTATTAGCCCTCTTGAATAAATGTAAAGTCTGGCTGTCTGTCGCTCTCTCTCTGTCTGTCTGTCTGTCTGTTTGTCTGTATGTAGTAACAAAATAAAAAAACTACGATGATTTCTACCTGTCACAAGGACCAAGAGGTTCATATAATTCATGCATCTGCCAATGATTAAATGTTTGAATTGCTCGATGTCTCTGTATTGGTCTGGCTGGTTACATCGTGCCAAACCAAGACATCTGTCAATTATAACTACGACGAGAATTGTAACCATCCACTCCATATTTTTTGTCTGCTATGAGCTGTACGATTTATAGCAACAACGAAATTGAGAAAGATTAATCGAAGTCTTTATATCAAATATGTTATGAAAGCTCCTCAGTGACAAGGATTTCCTTCAATTTGTTGAAGTTGGTCAATATAAGACGGGGGTTAAAGTCTGAGAATCACACGCTAGTACAAGACTGATATTGTTTACCTTATATTAATGACGTGCTTAAGGAAACTAACCCGAGGGTACAAGAGTTAACTGAGATAGAAAATTAAATTTGTATAACTAATTAAACAAATACAATAAGCAACAGCATACCTTTCATGATTATTTTTTTACATTTCATTGTAAATTTTACACTTTTATTCCATAAAGCCAGCGGCTACTAAAATGGGAATTTCGCGGAATTTCGACGACGACATAATAATAAATGAATACGAAACAATAACGATTCAACACAAAATGCGCAGAAACAATAGTAGGATTTGTTGTAAACTTCGATAGGTATCTGCTTGAATTAGTTACATGTATCATGCACACAAGCTGCTAAATGGTTTATTAGTTTTACTTTTTCCTGCGCACGTGTTATTTCATTGGTTATAGGCTCGGTTGGAGAGAGGGTTAGGGCTAGGGTGTAAAACTGTAACACAAATGCTCTCAGAAAATATTTATTTTTGTCTGTGACACTGTGTAGCTTCAATACAAAACTTAGACGTTTCTTTTTGAGGTTCTAATTAGCCGAGTGGTGAAGGTAGCTAGTCATCTAATATTGATCACGTGTCTTGCAACACTGGGCATGGTGTGCTCGACTTAAATCTTAATTGACAAGGATTGCCAGTTTTCCTAGAAGGTCGGGGAAATTCCCCGGATACTCTGGCTTCTTCCTACAATAAAACTGAAAAAAACGCTGAAAGTGGCGTTAAACAACATTCAACCAACAAACAGTTGATAAACTACTGCAGTTATAATTTTTTTTGTTAAGGTCGTATTTAACTGCTAATACCAAATGATAATCATTATGTAGACAGGTTGTATGAATAACCCATTTTAAAATGAAATAAGTTTTCATATTAGTCATGTTAGTGAAAGAATGCAAAAGAAGATCAGAGTCAAGTTAAGTCAAAAATTTAACGATAGTCAGAATTTATATCGTTTAAGCCTCTGGTACGCGTTATATTCTTGTCACTCAAAGTTTTACCACTTATTTTATCCGAGAGTGGGCGAGAGGTAATTTTTAAAAATGAAAAATGTCCACAATAAAACTACAGGCTCCCAGTAAAAACATTTATGAGAATCACGGAATAGCTACAATTAGTTGACACTGTTTCAGGTAAAGACGATTGTTTATTAACGTTGCACAAGATCTTTAAAATAAATAACAGAGAAACAACTAAAAAAGTGGATTTTATATTAAGCAGAATAATATTATAACCAGCAACCGGAAGTTAGCGAAACATAGAACCATCATTGCACGGTATATAACTTACAGTGTCTTCTACTAAGCCTAGACGTAATGTTTGTTTGTTCAACATACTTTATTTATATATTTTTTTTATTTTCATCAAACAAAAGGGAATTGCGATTTAGTGTATTATCATTATGTGAAGAGTGATTGCTAGGATGTTGGGAAACACTTGGAATTATACATAAACACACAATAATTATAGTTATGTTTACCATGAATTTATAAACAACGATTTTGAAACGCTAAAATACAACTAACCAAAATAGTGACTTGCGGGAACTTCGTTAAACTAATGAGTTATCAAAAAATTATTTTTTTATCTCATTTTGTCTTAGTGGATTCTTACAATCCGGAGTTTCAAAACAATGTAACTAGCGTTAACGGACCGGAAACAGTGCTTTTACCGTAACTTGGTTTTTGTGACGACATCAATTTTAAACATGATTTTTCCATAATTAGAGACGTATTAATGAATAGTACAAAAACAAATGTTCCGAGATTTCTCCTTGTAAGAGTCAAACATGAGTCACATGTTAAAAAAGTATCAGTCATAATTATATAAAGTCCCTTAACTGAATGTTGTGGAATGTTGATTATTTTGCGTGACAGCAAAATCTGGTAAATTCAAAATGCATGATGCGTGTATTGTATTTCTTTGACTGAATGGATGAGGAAAGATACGATTGTGTACAAAAGTAAGAAAGCTGTTGTTGGAAATTTAACAGTGAGAAAAAGAATTTAGCTTGTTGATAATATAAAGACGGTGTTAAAATTAAACTTTTGATAATCCTTTTCAATAAGACTAACAATGCTATTTATGGTCTGGAATTAAATGTTGGTTTGATTTTACCGATAATAAGTGACAGTATTGATGTCAAAAGATTAACCATTTGAACGTTGATTTCATTTGCTTTACTTGTCAGATCCAATGCTAAAGCAGAAATATTTGATAATATTTGCTGAAAAGAGGTAGTGGCTCGGTTAACTCACCTATGTTTTTGTTATCTAGAACCACACCTTGTTTTTTTTGTTCATTCTTTGATCAACAACTTTCATGAAAAATGAAATGTGAGCGCTATATTGTTCTAAAGCATGATTCATTGTTCCTCTGTCTCTTTTGGTTAATTTGTTAAAATGAGACGCTGAGATATTAACATCTTCACCGCCTAAAAGAAACTTTTGGGTAAAGAACCAATAAAAGGAAGAACGACCCTTGTTTTTCTACTTGCCATATTAATATTTGTTTTTGGAATCATTTAAAACATTTCCATTTGGGTTTTAAAAATAAATGTAAAAGATTATCTTTGATGACGTTCACCTGTAGAACAATAACATTACGAAATCGATAATCAAGTACAGTAGCTTCACACGATGGAATGTGTTCCGCTCTAAAATTATGTGGCAATTCGATAACATATGTATGTTACCAGTATTTTCTAGTTAAGTACAGTTGAGGTTGTTGTTGAAAAATGACGCCGTTGTTGAGTGTTCAAGTATCATTATTACCTGAGGTAGGAAATGGTACTGTCTAATGGGCTTTGGCAACCGGATGTGGTAATAGAACCATCACAAAAGTAAGAACACAAGACTAAACTGACTGGTCCTATTACCCAAACATTTAAAAAAATAAATATAGATAGTGATGTACCGAAACCTGTAGGAAGAGTTGATTACAAAAAAAATAGGAAGAGTCCTACGGCAACATAATGCGGCTTAAATGGCCGAGTGGAGAAGAAATGATCCGTAGTAGATCTTCTCCATATCAGAGCATTGTGATGGGGAAACTTATTGGTTATTGAAAAAGTAAATATATAGCTATTTAATTTTTTTACATACAAATTATGTACATGTGTACGATCGCATGAAACGTTTCGGTCAAAGTAAGGTCCGACATCACCAATAAATAAATTTACGAATTTTTTCGGTGCATGTTAAAGCAGTGCACATATATTTAGAGTACTAAAATGAAATTGATAAATTCTATTTTATATATTGAAGTTCTGTTTTGCATACAGATATTTATGTTCGAGTTCAGTACGATACCAACTAATTAATAATGATCCACGAATATTTAAAAAAGCTGCACACTTTTTTTCACACGTTATGTGCATTGGAACAAGATATGTTACAAATGTTGAGTTAGGTAGTAATCAATATAATTAAAAATATTTAATGTGTGTTTCCAACGAATGTTAAAGACTTCTTTGTTAAATGGCTTCAAGATTGCTTAAAATATCTAACTAACCAACCAACGGTGTTTGCACTACATAGTGCCAATTTGCCTTTATGGGCAAATGTTAAGGGAGACAACAAGGTTCATGTACCACCATATCATACTAATAAATTTTATTGTTGAAACAGTGTGACTTCAAAAATGATGTCGAACTTGTTGACTTACTGGTTTGTCTCGTTGTCGAACTTGTTGACTTACTGGTTTATGTCTCGTTGTTGAACTTGTTGACTTACTGGTTTGTCTCGTTGTCGAACTTGTTGACTTACTGGTTTGTCTCGTTTTGTATGTACTATTTAAATTGTTAAGAGTTTTTATTATGCCGATTTCATTTCATATAACAATTTATCTTCTTTATATTTTAAATTTTATAATTTATGAAAACGTTGTTTAGGCTATCAATGTTAAAAATGATCATGTTTGACTAATCCGAAATCAATCAATAAAAAAGCAAATAAATAAATATTTTTACTGCAATCGATAGATCTGATACTTATTCACTCACTTGGTATAGTCCATAAAACTTTACTCTAAATATTTGTGAGCAAAACGAAATTGTGAAATTCGAAATATTTTTGTATCTTGAACAATCTGTCAAATTCACTAATCAAACGTTGAATTGGCAGATCGTTCCATATCCGTCAATTTTGCGGATAGACGAATTTAAAACTATTTAATGCATAAAGATGAATTGGACTTATCTGACCTTATAGTACGTGTCATTGATTTGTGGCGGATTGATGAGTAATCAGTCACTTCCGGCTGATTGCTTAAAGTGTATGTTTTCAATCACTTTCCGGCACAGAGAACATAACCTCTGCCACACGTCATCCACCGTTTACTGCGGGACTACATTTATCGTCTGCCCCTGACGTTGGTAAACAAATAATGATGTGTGTAAAAAAATCCAAAATAATACACGAGATCTAATTAATTTTTTAGTAGTCTATTTATAACCTTTTGATACAGTTTTACGTTAAAATTTCTGCGTTTGTTCACTCCGCCATTAGAGATTTGGCGTCAACCAATGTGCGGCAGACGTGATTGTGGTTGACGTAGGATACACAGAATCCCTTGCGTGGAGATTGGTTTTCAATTTGAGGTACTGTAATAAAGAATTATGGGCTCTCACCGGTTTATCAAGACTTCCTACCCAGTAAGAACGGAACCCAATAATATAGTTAAAACAACAAAGAATCATGGAAACTCATAAAACAACCGAGGGAATACAACACAAAGCTCCTGACATATTATTTATTATCAACATTTAACTAGTTCGAAATAATTATTTTTATTTGAAATGTCATTTCATGCCGAACTTCGGTAAAGGAGTCGATAATTTCCCGTCAAATATTTTGACATCAAAGTAAAACGACAGTTATAAGATACGATACTAAGGCAATATGGTAAAATGTAGTTTAGTTTCCAAGCTCGCCGTATATGGCCAACACATCTGCATGTTCAATGTCTACAAAATAAATATTTGTTATAATTTAAATGAACAATAATTCAGCATATATTTAGTGTGTGTATCATTAAATTATTTTTTTTTTTAAATATATGTTATAGGATTTGCCATTTTAGCATTCTTCATAATATTATATTGTCTTTCTACCCGTCTTGAGTTACGTAAAGTAACCGTGTATATAGATCATTGAAATGTGCATCAAACTTTCGAATCTTCTGTCAATCATTCCCACTACTCGAATGAACTCACTGTCCAATTTAAGTGTCCATAGCAATTGTAAGCAAACGTGCTTAAATTCAGATTTTTTATTGGATTTAAACTTCATAGGTGGGGCATTACATACAATAGGTAAAATTTTCATTAGTTAGTTTACATGCACATGTAAGGGAAGCCATACTACAGAAATTGTAATGACTTCTTTTATGAAAATGAAAACGATACCACACTATGTATATGAATTTATTGCTAAATTTGTAGCAAGTTCCTAAAATTTTTGTTACAAATCTATTATGTAATGTGTGTGTGTTGTTTTCATTGTATATTATAATGTAGCAGGTGTCTAAAATTATGTTATCAATATGTTATGTAATGTGTCTGAGATGCAAGTTTGTATTATGTAATCTTTATAGTAATCATCTTTGTTTAATGTATTACTGGGTAGAATGGTCAGCCACCTGCAGTTGCTCATTTTATAGTCAGTCAGTTATTTGGATGTTGATTGATCAGTTAATTTACTGTTAATTTAGATTAAATAACAGCTTCTGTGTTTATATGCGATCATTCTGCCAATCACAATCAAAGTGTAAGGTTCATGTTGTGATTTTACTTAATTTTCAATCTTAAAATGAAAAGTTTAAGAAAAAACCTACCCTCTTGCAACCCTTCAAAATTTCTTATAAATATTAATGTATACTTTCTTGGTAGTTTATCGCTTTCCCTTTCATCCCTAGACATTAGAGTACCAGTGAAAACCTACAGTGATTTTCATTTTCACTGAGCTCGGGTGGGGAGGTTGAACATGATCGCTGGTTGAAGGGGAATTTGGACAGTATATATGCATTAACTACATTGGTTAATACCATTTTACATGTATTACTGTTTGTACGTTATATTCAATTTAATATGTTTTTGGAATATTTTTTTACCCCCACTTTGCATATGTTGGCTGACAAAAAATATTTTATTTTCCTTAACTGCGCATTTGTAAAATCACGTTTAATATACATTTTTAAAAGGTCACATGATCAGTCGTAAATCATGTACCAACTATACAAAAAAGTTAAGTCGTAAGTCTGAGGACTTTTTGTGGAATATGGGTCAGAAGCGAGCCAAATTAAAACAGAGTTTTAGTATCCAATGTTATATGTGGGACATGTAAGCTTAAAACAATGAATTAAGTGAAAATAATCTCTAGATTATATCCTTAATTTCAAAATCAATCTAATCTGAATTTCTTAACGTTGCAGTAGAAATAATCAATCATAGCTACTCTCATCAAACTCGTTTAAATTAAATTATAATGTTAAATTACCGTTACTCCAGACTGAGTACGTGTTTTTTGCTGAATACAAAAATGCTGGCAAATGTTCAGTGTCGTAATATTTACAATTCTTGCCGTGTTCTGTTGTCTCTATTACCATCATCCATCCACTTTCAGTGTTACATCCAGTATTTTCCTTTATCACACAGAACCGCTTCATCGTGTTAAAATCCTGCTCGCTTTAAACAGGAATAGTTTAAAATATCATAGCTAAGGACAGAGGGATTGAAGACGAAAACAGGAAAAATCAGTGCGACGAAAATTTTAATAGACTCTGTTTTCTGAAAAAGCGCGCGTTTAAACAAGAATGAATAGGCTTTACGCATTAATGTAGACATGGTTTGAAATTTATTTATTTACGAATTTTTTCCAGTTTTTACTTCATGATATAATATTAAATAAGTTTACGAATTGCATATTCAAATAAATAATAAAAAAAATCACATCCAATAAACAAAATATAAATATGTCTACATAACAATAGCTTATTTTTTTGTGACAACGCGAAAAAGTGTCAAATGTACATTGAATGTGAATTATAGGTATCACTTACCCACGGGGGTTAAACATGTTTACTGCTTCTCTTTGATTCAAATCTTTCCATGACGAGTTCGTTAAGAACTTCTGATCAAACCAATCTAATTTCCCTTCAGTGCTGGCGTTAAAGCCACCAAACACTAGAAAGGCCGCGACGTTTCCATTTTTGTACATTTCTAGTTTAACCTTCAAATAAAAATTTGAAACAATATATATATTGTGTGAGTTCGAATCCCGCTGAGGCAAAACTAAAATTTGACAGTGTTAAAAATCTAATTCTAACAGTGTTGGGCTTAATTTGCAGACGTATATATAAAAAATTGATATTAACCCTGTATTTCTGATGTTTCAGAAATCCGCTGGATAGATATATTATATGGTTGTCATAAAACTTATACGTTTGTATATTATTTACTTACTGTGACTGTATGACAAGTAACTTTGTCATCCTATATAATATATACAAGTCTAGAAGATTATGCAACGAAACAAATGACGGTGTTTCTTGTCAAAAATAGACAAAGACTGACCAACGAATGGCCTTAGTCATTGAATGTCAATATAAATAAATGACGTAAACAAGTCATAACATATTGATCTTAAACTTTCTCATTTCCAACTTAACCCAAAATTGTTGCTTCCCAGTCCGCCAGCCGCGGACGTGCCGTGTTGTTACTTGGCTTTGCTCAAATATTCCAACAAGATGTAATCAAAATTACCAAGGTGACAAATTCACACCAGACGCGCGTTTCGTCTACTTAAGACTCATCAGTCGCGTTTAACTCTAAATGCTTAAACTATTTTTGGTGATGGAATAATATAAATCCACTGGGATCGTGTAAAAACACAATACAGGTAGTTCAAAATATTAAATAAAAAAGTCTAAAGAGTCGGCCAACCAGCAAGCTTATTAAGTATCGGATCGACAAACATGACGATACAGCATGAACAAAAAATAATATACAAGTCTAGAAGATTATGCAACGATACAAATGACGGTGTTTCTTGTCAAAAATACAAGAATAATTAATATTTTTGACAAGAAACACCGTCATTTGTATCGTTGCATAATCTTCTAGACTTGTATATTATTTTTTGTTTATGCTGTATCGTCATGTTTGTCGATCCGATACTTAATAAGCTTGCTGGTTGGTAGATTCTTTAGACTCTTTTATTATATATTACATAAAATTCAGTCAACATAATTTATAACCTGTATACTTTGTAATCAAACCAATAAGTTTTTTTAAAAATTATAGATAAGTTATTCGACAAGAGCTTTAAATAATATACACTTTGGAACCGATACAGTAGCGGATGTCCAAGATTTCGGATGCAGTTACAAATATATTTAAAATGTGTACCTGTCCCTAATGTCCGAATTAAGATGCATAATTTGCAAGTTACCACATTCTTTACATTCAGAGTAGAAATTTACCCAACGTTTCAGATTAATATAACGTTTTTGACATGAACATTAATTGCTACAAAGAAATGACTTGCGGACATACCTTTTGTATATTTAAATTCTTCCACTGGTCTATTACAGGGTTTCTATAATGTGTCTCGCATGACGTCGTCTCAACAGACATACATGCATCCTCTTTTGTTGGCATTAGAAATGTACCATTTAGAAATAAATCATATATTGGAAGTTGTTTTCCGGCTGTACCTCGGAAAAGCAATGTCCATGAAGCATTTTGGTTATTTGAGTTCGCCTTGCCTTGTGTGATTAAATGAAGATTTTCAGCTAAAAATTTGAAAAAATTAAATTCTATAAGAATACCCCGTATTTAAACACAAACAAAGAAACGAATTAAAAATTTCTTGGCTAAGTATTTTTTTAAAACTCAGTTGACATCTGCTTTTATTTCTTAAATATTCTCGACATTTATGTAACCTGTACTTCAGCAGTTGAATTCTTGGTATTTATTATTATTAATGTGTATTAATATACCACCAGTTACCTGTTTTCTTCCAAAAAAGTATGCATGATTTGCATGGTGTCAGCTGCTGTGATGCCATATACGAATAGCTGGTGGATGTTAAATCACATATTCGTCCACTTGCGTTATAGCAAGCAACATTACAGCTAGGGTTTTGGACACAGAAGAGGGCGCACTGAGATGTTAAATTATGTTCCAATACAATTCTTTCATGTTCCAACACTGCAGTGGAGAAACAATGGCCAACATCTTTTTGCAGAATATTTGATCTTTGTAATTGTTCACACTGTACAATTACAAACACGGCGGCTAACATCCACAGGTAACAAACAGGGTTGGTCGAGTTTTTTAGCGTGTTCATTATAATAGCAGTTTTGTTTCACCTACAGTTTTTCAGTCTTTTTACAGAGTTTTATATAAATTCTGCTTTGAAACTTTACATGTAGATGTCATTTAAACAAATAAGTGTTTCGTATTTATATGGTGCAACAAAAAAAGTTTATTAATTATTTGAAATCTATGACATTTTATAGTATAATTTGATTCGGAATAAAGCTTTGTACCAATAAAATATTCATTAAATAAGAATATTACTTTCTACTTATATGAACGTGTAATCTCCACTTATGTTTAAATTAATGTAGTACTATTTTCATATGTTGTTAACAATATTTTATGATAAATTAAATTTGTCATTTTTTATTTTCTACGATATCTTGGCATCTTTGATAGATGACATTTTATTATACTTTCTAATTACCTTTGTAAATTAGTTTACATAGGAGATATACTTCCTGTCGATAGTAAAATGTAGAATCGCAGAAATAATGGCATGCTTATAAAACGTCAGTTTAAGAATTACCAAAAAGAGTAAATTGACATTGTCTTCAATTTATACGTTGTATGTTTCGTTGTTACGAGACATAGTAGTAAGTTTTTTGTTAGACAGAAAAATGAGAAATCGAACTATTTAGTTAAACAGTAACACAGTTATACAATGTTTGCATCAAATACATTTATCCAACATTCTGCGCAGTGGAAAATACTGATTGTTTCGTTTAAATGTGTTTTTTTAATAAATATAAATGCTTAGACTTTAAAAATGGTTCGTAACGTCAAAGTTGGTATTGGGTTAGAATACTCATTATCCATTACTGTCACTGCATAGTACATGAAATTCAAATTCAAACAACTCAACTATGAAACATACGCACCAAAATGGTTTTGAAACCAGTCCATAACGAAGATATAATCACAATGTGTAATTATATAGCTTCATCTCGCGAAGAGGTAGCAACCTTGCAATTTAAACAACATTCAATTATAATGGTTGTTTTGTTTGTTTAATATGTTTAAACGCCAGTTTCAGCAATGTTCCATTTTAGCCGGAGAAATCTATATCTTTTGGTAAGGAAACTGGCAATCCCTTTCCATTAATTTTGCAGACGAGCACATTCTGCCGCATTGAGAGTCAACAGACACGTGATTAATAGTAGACTAAATACTCGGCCAACGAAATTAATCTAACGACTTCCTTTCAGAATTAAAGACCTTCCTTAAACAGACAAATGTCTACGATTTTTTGTTCAAATTCGTCACCTCCAACGAAACAGAAATCGTTTATAAATAAAATACAACGCTATGTTGGACATCAGTCCATATCACTGTCCAAAACAAGCAACCTTTATTGAGCATTACAACTATTCCCCCTTTAAATGCCTGTGCCTAATCCGTCAACGATAATTTTATATAACCATTCATTAATTAAACACGGGCAAAATTCTATACAAACGTGTTAATATCAAAATGTATGAATTCATTTATGTTATTCAATAATTCGTCATCTCGTTATAATTCTCTAGCCTTGTGTACAAAATTGTACCACCGTTTTGTTTTTGTTCTTTGATTTACTATAATATATAGGCCAGCCAGTTTTAAGTACCTTTCTATCTTGTGCACAGAACAGGTTTCCAGGTAAGTTTTGGATATAATAAAACTTCGACCTTCTCTATAAACATCAGTCTTACTCTTCTAAAAAATATGATTATGTGAGGTAATGTTTAGCTTTTATTTGATCTCTTGAATTTGGCCAATTAAGAAAATCTTAAAAATCTGGAGTAACTAATCAGATCTATAATAGCAATATGTAAATGTTGCAAATTATAATTATTTGAACAATAAATATTTACAATGTATGTTTTTAACATTTCAGGTGTGATAGGTTCTTTTCTATCAACAATACTTTTATATAACCAATCCCTAATTTAACACAGGCAACCTTCTATACAAACATGTTCATAGTAACATGAATGAATTATTTATGTTATTTATTATTTCGTCACATCGTGATAATTATTTAGCCATTAAATATATATGGATAATTAGAAACCCAAACTCTGATTCTGTAAAACAGGAAAAAGTGTTCATTCAAAGAATATCTTAAAAACATATGTTGCTCAGAACACATAGCCGGGTGAAAATCACCAGCGAGTAAACCAAATCTATACATGAAGGAGTTTTTTTTGTACATACTGGATGGCTGTTTTCCAGTCTTTAAATTTGAATTATCTTTCTGTTAAATTAATTTATCACACTTAAATTTTTAATCAATCTTTTCTTATCAGATTTTTGTGCGCCTTAGAGGACTGATAATGTGAGGCTGAAAAGTAACTTTTATCACACATCCAGATTGCAACATGTCATCTACAAATTTGTTTTCATATCTGCATTTTTGCAAATCTTATTTATCGTTTTTTTAAGATTGATTCTATGTAGTGTATTCATGTATGGTATTACATACTAAAACAAAATAAGTTCATATGCTTTGCCAAAATTTTATATGTCTTCACAATCTATAATCACACCATGTACAAATTGGTTACCACTATTTTATTATTTAAAGTACTGAATTCGTCTTAAGAAAATCAATTTTAATCTGTATCGTTTTCTACTTTGTACGAAATATCACCAGCAAAATATTTATCCTTATCTACTACTGACAAATGGCTACTTTTAACTGCTGTACTGCCGGCGATTCCTGCATGTCCTTGAGGGGTATATGGTCCAGATTTGTTGAGTTATCGCTTACTCAGGAAGCAAAAGTCACGCCGTTCGATGCTCGCGCTAAAGCGCCGCATAGGAAACTGTTGACTGTACACCCGATTTCCAAAAGATTTGGTTGTAGACTGAGGTGACACCATCTATGAAGTGCTGCCAGATTTTGACATTCTGCTTGTCGGATTTTCTTTTCATAGTCACTATCAGAAGCAATATCGAATTTTACATGTGTTCAATCGGTAGATAGTCGTTTCCAGTATAAAAACTCACATTAATTTCTCCAGTTACATGATATCTGTAACTATAAGGACGACGAATAAAAGACGCTAAATTTGTAATTTGACTAACAATAGTGTTTCGCATGTCAATCTTTTCGGTAGATTTTGAATATACGAAACGCGCTTCAGGCGTAGCAAAATTTATTGCCTGGAACTTTGTTGTAGTTTTGATTTGACTAACAAAACATATCACACTAGAAGTTTTGATAATCTGAACTGGAAATTAGAAAATGTTGTCTACGCGTAAGAATGCAGTTAATGCGGACTTATGTTGGAGAAAGAAAATGACAACTCAACAAACATATATGTGGACACCGTTCAGGAATTAATACGCAACAAATTTCCTGTGGTACATCAACTATTTAATCATCTAGACCGGTCAATTCTGTCCATAAAGGTCCACATCCTTGAAAAAAATCTAACAATTCTTAATTACGTACACCAAATAGACAAAAAGAAGAATACTGGATCCAGAAATTTAGGCACTGCAATACCCAATGGGTGCCATGACAAAATCGATAGTATAAGTAACTTTTTCAGTCCTGGTTGCAGCAGTGTGAATGTGATGGACATTGGAGATTTTAAAAGAATAATCAGTGGCGACAACGTGGTCATAGTCATCGTCACAATACATCACCTCTGTTTCATAATGTATCAAAAATGGCCTGCTATCCTTTGTTCAAAACCCACTGGTACTCTATCATATTCTCAGTAAAATGTACTCTATTCCAATCAAAACACAACATTCTCATTATTTAGACAGTCTCCAGTTATCTCTAACATAACCGTCGACCACTTTGTATAGATTTGACACATTGGAAATCACAAATTGCAAAAATATTATATTTTTAATAAATGATTAAGGCATGGAGAGTTCACTTGGTAATCCTAAATAACAAATCAGGGTTGGCATCATTTGGTCTCCTAAGGGGTAGGGGTTGGTAGAATTGGAAAATGGCCCCAAAATTAAAAAAATAGAATTTTTCAAAATATCAACTATAGTTGTTTTTTTCTAAAGACATGAAAGTTAAGATACAAAGAATAACGTTTACGGCTAAATTGCACGTGCTCTCATGCTGCTTTACAAATGAAATGTTGGGAAAATACGATATTTGTGTCAAATTTTAACGTTTTTTTTATAACCTCCGCAAGTTTGCACCAACATGAAACTTGAACAGTTTAATTAAAAACCAAAGAGAAGTAATGCGCTTAATAATTTTTTGTAGTGCATAACTGCGGAGGATGTCTATTTCAAGAAAAATAAAAGTTGCGTGTGCTCCATCCTTGGCGGATTTTATACTAGAACTCATTATGTAAGAAAGAAAACTGTGCGGACCCTATTCCGTGTCTTTGCGTCGAAAAAGTAGTGTACGACAACTTTTCTTGACTGTTGGTGTAGTTTTAACTTATCTGAGTCCGCATGACATAGAATAATGAACAACAAAGACGACAGGAACTTTAAATACCTTTAGACATTTGTAGTTTAATTTTTGGATATTTAAACGACTTTATATTTTTCTATTCGGGATGTCATTGCTACACTGTAAAGGGACTACTGAAGATCACCAGATCTATAAATTGGAATTGCAATTTGTTTTTATCAGGTAAGTTTTTAAAACAAATTACTAGTATATATATTATCTCGAGATTTATAAAATTTTATAAAAACGGTTATTCCTGAATTCTAAAATTAACTACTATATACATCCTCACAAGTCAGGGTTTCTGTGTCCACATGTGTCCACGAACCCCTGACAAACTTAGATAGGAAATTCCCGATCTAGAAGATTTTCGTATGACGTCAATCCTTCAAAATATCAACCAATGAAATTGCTTGAAAGAAGCAAGTGTTTGGCAGTAGTCATTCTTACTCATTCTTGAGTGGGAAGAAAACGTAACGCAAGTAATAAATAACGCGGTAATAACAAACTATTAATACTCCTGTAGAAAAAACATTGACTTTCACATGGTCTATGCAACACATCCGTTTGGTTTATTTACAATCGACATCGGGATATCCCCTAACCAAGGCACGAATGAAAGCGAGCTTTTGATTGGCTACATCACGGTATGATGTAGCCAATCAAAATAGTGACTATGAGCCCGGGAATTTCCTATCTAAGTTTGTCAGGGGTTCGTGGACACATGTGGACACAGAAACCCTGACTTGTGAGGATGTACTATATAGTACACACACATATAAATTATCCAACGAACTTGTCGTATCGCTCATCATAAAATTAGTCAAGTTAAGAATTATTAGAGAGATATATTAATTATTAGTATTTTTTTCGCGAGACAAGGATTATCAGGTCTATATCCGATGAGCTCGTAGAGCGAATCTGATATGGACCTGATAATCCTTGTCAAGCGAAAAAAAATACTAATAATTTTTTTATCGGTAATTTCTCAATTTAAATACATCTTTTTTTATGTTTTCGTTTTTTTTTGACACATTTGATGTTATTTTGCTTTGTAATAGTGCCGTTTTTACGTTAGAATCTGTGCACTACTTCTTTTGTACAATTGTTATGCGTAATGCGGTCTGACATGACGTCACTTCTACCTCATTCATTCAAAAACTGTTAAAGCGATTGTACGCACGGAGACGGGGGGAATTGAATGGAGAGGAAATGTCAATCTGAAACCATTTTCAGCGTTAAGAGGTAGGTTATCATGTTTGAAAACTATATTAATGTTTCTTCACAGAAGAAAATGATTCTGATTACGATTTCTTTCACTGACCGGCTTGGCCGTGTGCATGTCAGTTATTCCGTTTATATGGGGCTACCGATATTGATAAATCAATCCATATTGCTTTCTTACCCCCTAAATATGTAATGAAAATTGCTACCTGTGTAACACCAAATAATTAGTTGCCTATAGTATAAAGGGCTATAGCCTATCTACACTTTCAAGACACGTTTATCGCCGAAATTCGATACTGCCATACAAAAAGGGGGGGGGGGGGTATTGTATGTACATTGTTCGTTATTCTTATTTCAGATGAGTAAGATACTCTCTAGATACTGATTGTGTGTTGCGTTTTATATTTTGTAACACTTCTTAGTGTCTGGACAGGTCTGATTAATTGCAGCATAGATGTATTGTTTTTTTTTCGTGATGTTTGTTTTCCTTAATATTAATGAGCTTTGGTCAGTGATGCGCGATTGGTCAAAAAGTAAGGCAGATTCTTCCGCAATGTGTTCGCGCATGACAAATGACCAACAGCTGATAATTTCTAGTATCACTAGTCGTTGTTCTTCTGAGCGTTGATACTAATTTTATTGGTAGTAAAGATCAAAGGAAATTGTAACAAATTACCGATAAAAACAAAACTTGTTTTTATTTCGGCTTAAATCAATAGATATGTACAGGTTCAAGCAAGCAAAACAAAAAAACCAAACAAACAAAAATGCTCTATTTACAGATTTTAGACGATCGCCGACAATTTCCATTTTCAATATAATTACCAATGTGTACATGAAATGTAGAGGAATACGTTTACTTAAAAAAATCGCAACACAACCTTTGGCTATATTATTCGATTATTAATAATACTTTAATCTTTGAACAAAACAGCAGACGATAAACAAATAGTAAACTAAGCGTATATATAAATACTTTTTTTATCAGAAACGGAAGTGTATGCCGGCGTAGATGTTATAGCTAAAGCATTGCGTTGCCCGACAGGACGACTTGAAATTCAAGTTCGAATCTCAATTTCGGGTATTATTTATTTTACACATGTACGAAACTCCAGAACATGTTTAGGTATTTTTCTGACCTAATTGAAGTCTGGTATGTCTAATAAAATAATAAACAACCGACGTCAGTATTTTAAAACAAATAATAGCACCGAGGAGATCCGAAGGTGGATACAAGACAATGATGTCTTTATTTTAGACCACGGATTCAGAGATTCTTTAGAAGTTCTTTCTGATTTTGTAATACAAACCGAAATGCCACTGTTTAAAAAAAAATTCAAAAGCAATTTACACAACATCTCGGCTTGATACTAAAATACGCTGGGTAGTAGAGTCTTCAAACGGTAGAATCAATTCGAGGAGATATTTAAGTCATATCGTTCCAAATTCACAAATTCCCTAACTTTGGAGATTATACACGCATTGTTTGTTCCATTTGCAATAAAATACTATATACCCCTGAGTAGTGAAAATCAAGAATCCGATAAGATAATCCGTTACGCTTAAAACAAAATAATATGTTAAAAGACAGAGTTGAAAAAGCTGGTCTGGATAAAATAAGATCTTCAGTTTGGCACTATATTGACTCAATGTATTTGCCATTTCCATCACTATCAGACGAAGAATTACGAAATCTTACAATAGGTGTTTATCAAATTAGTCGTGCGAAGTACTATACAGCTGAACACCTCAATGAAGATTCGGAATTTGAAGTTCTTGTACAACAACAGGAAACAATTTGATTTATGTTAAAATGCAAAGTCGACACGTTTCAACTAAAACCTATTTGCTATGGATTCAGTATGATGAATGTTCTGTATTGTGTTGGTACTGAAGATGTCGTACTGGAGCTATTTAATCGGGATGTGTGCACTTGTTTCTTTGTGCACCGAAAATGACAACTAAAAAAATTATTTTCGTCGTGAACACAAAAAAGATTTGTGAACATATACAAAAAGATTTATGACCATTTTCGCAACTGCTTTGTTGTTTTATTAATCAAAACAGTATACAATGACCAATGTGTGCATTTGTTCGTCTTTCATATGTATGTGACTACATGTATGAAGTACAACTAAATCAGTGTAGCTTCTACATAGCGAGTTCTGACTTAACAGAAGCATTTTCCAACTTATCTTTACCACTTTGTTATGATTACACGGTGTATATGCTTAGAAGACAACTGTATTGCATTCGAGGATTTGCCGGCATCAATTGGTGATTTGATGGTCGGAAACTGAGTTTGCTGTCGATGCGTTTTGAGATTCGCCAGCATCAATTGGTGATTTAATGATCGAAAATTGAGTTACGCGTTAGCGCAGCCAGTAAACGAATATTTTCGACTATCTGTTGATGCTGGCAAATCTTTAAATACATTACGGTTATCTTCAATATAATGCTACGGCAAAAAAAACAAATTAACGGACTATAATGGTAATTTTCATTAACCGTAAATAAAGTCTGGGCTATCATTAATTTCTGAGGCATCAATCTTGGAATTGATGCCATGAAATTATTTTATGTTGTCCAATCAGAGTTAACATTACATCAAGAATTACATTAGAATTAAATTCAGCTGTTTATAGTAAGTCTAAGTGTGATAAAAAAATTATCAAAAGTTACTGTTTTTTAACTATTGGGGCATGCTACGGGACGGTATTGTCAAGTTAAAACTGAGAAACTGTGTATGTTGAAATCTGTTATACTTCAATTATCTATTAACATATTTTTACCTTATGTCAGAAAAAAGCAGACGTGAATTTCGAGCTCCAGTCTTGATTATATCTTTGAATAAACAGTTAGTTGTGTACTATCATGCATTATATATTGTTGACATGTTGATGTACAAACACCGCAATAAAAATGTATCCTTTCATTGTTACAGTAAAGTGATTATTACATGTACAGCGACACTGAATATTTAAAATCAAATGTAATTTTTTATTCAAACTACTGACACGTTTCTTGTAGATAAGATTGTATTTTGTTAACAAAGATAACAGCAGAAATTCGGTTTCTTTTTGGTTTCTATGGCAACGGCTTTTTAATTGTACAATTATTGATAAAACTTATTTTCAGAAATAAACATATGTATTAAAGGTTTGTTAATTTGTTTTGAATGATCATTTAAATTTCTTTCTTTGCACAATACAGTCTTCATTTTACAGCTGGAGTGACAAAACCTTACCTTTTTGCAACTTTTCGTCAATAAGGCAACCCGAGTTTGATGACGTCATTTTTCTAAGCCATGGTTAAAATCCGAGAAATATTTGGTTTTCTAAATCGTACATGTCACGGACACATTTCTATCCAAATATCGTTAACATTTAAAATGAGGCCATTTTTTTATCCTTATCCCCCCTACTAGTCAAAGAGTGTAATATCCCTTTCTTTTATTGGATTTCAAAACAGGAGTGGTATAAATGAAATGTGGATATTAATTAAATTTAAAAACTAATTACAAATATTCTTTAGATCTTCGTTTAATATAGGGGTTTATTAATAGTTTTTAGAACGATTAAACCTATATTTTATTGTTACATTTTGACGTCTTTATTTAGAAAGCTTTGAAATCATTTTAAAAGATTTTTTATTCATAAAATATAATGGAAATAATTTCTCATTTTTACTAATTTTAAGGTCCATCAGGTTTCCCTTGTTCTTTTGTGCAGGTTTTATAATTCCGATGGTCTAGCTTCAAATAAAATTCCTTTGTCTTCGAGAAGGTACAATATTTCAGAACAATCATAAAATTCCTTTGTCTTAGAGAATGTACAATATTTTAGAAAAATCATAAATTAGTGAGAGAAAAGAATGTAAAAGGAAAATTTTGTCAAACCTGCAGATTAATTGTTGTCCAATTTCTTACATCGCAACATCGAGTATAAAATCTTAAAAATGGTTGTCTCTAAGTTCAGGGACATCAATATTTAAATCATTTTTAACATTCAGAATGACATACCTCTCCGGTATATTTATTGTCACCACTTGGTGATGTGATATAAGATTACAGATAAATGAGTAAGCCTAAAGTGAGTCAATTTGCGAGAACTATTGTATATAGGTTGAGAAATGGGCGCCGCCATGATAATTATTACTTTTGTTCGTGGATATCAAACCAGATCTACTGCGTTATTGCGAGTCCTCTTTCGCTTCTTACAAAATCCAGATGAATTATTAAATTTGCGAATAACACTTAAAAGTTCATAAGACATTTTCATGATGCTGTACAAATATTCGTGCGAAAGTATTCATACTCAATCAGTTCCTTCCGTAACCTTTTCGATTATGGTCCATGTGTCTTTGCTGTTTCCGTTTGCCTGTTCTTCAGGTCCGAGTTTTTCTGTAGATTTAAAAAATAATTAAAAATCTATTAGCATACATCGTCAAACTTATGAATAAATATATATATTACATGATTATTCATTTTCAAAAACCTCATTAAAATCCTACTTTATACAACCATATTTCTTAAAGTTGACCTCAATGACCTTAAACAACATCCCAGCAGGCACTCAACGTTGAATCAACGTTGAAAAAATGTTGAAATTTGGTCGCAACGTTGAACAACTCAAATTCAACGTTGAATCAACGTTGATGGTTTCAACGTTGAAATGACAACGTTGAAGCAACGTTGAATTCAGATCGTCAAGTTCAACGTTGTATGTCCGACGTTGAAGCAACGTTGAATTGGGGTCAATGTTTCAACGTTCGAAATAGCATAAAAGAAACAATATATATTACAGTAAAATAATTAAATTAATTAATTAATGCTTCCCCTTGATTAGCTTGAATAAAGTTAAACATAAAAACAAAGCAAATAAATCAGAGGAGGGGAGATCCTTCATCTCGTTTACCAGCCTGGTTTTATTGTGCTTTTTACAATTGTTTTACATATAATATGTTTATTGTGTGGTTTTAAATTTTCGCGGCATTCAAACCGGAACACTCAGCCGCGCATGCGTTCTTGCATTTGTCGTTTAAAAGTTGGCGGCCTAGATCTGCGATGTTTCCTTGTGTTATTTTACAGCTGTTGTGTACTTCTACTTGTTCCAGCTACAGAGTAAGTATAATGTTTACTTTTAACAGGTATATAATACACACTGACACGTGCAAATAATAAATCTTTTGACCGATATTGAAGAAGCTCATCTGCAATGATCCGTGATCAAAATGTATTGCAGTTAATAAACACCACGCAGAACGACAAATTGTACACAGCAGCATGTAAAAATTAACATAATTCAATATTAAAATAGCATCATCTATGCATGTACATTACTGAATAAATAAGGGGTACAAGTGGAAAATCGTGTTGACCCCCCCCCCCCCTTTTTGAGAAAATTATAGATGTTGATATACAAATATTTCTATATAAATAGGATGTGCTCCACTCACATATTAACTGTGCCTGTACAGGAACATTATGCACATTCTCAATTTATAAGCATGTACACGTGTATTTAAAATCTTGCTTTTACACTTCTTTGCAGATATCCTACTAAAGTATCGACTGACGAGTCTGGTGAATTTAAAGCCATAAAGGGGAAAACAAGTTTGCAGTTGAACATTTGAGGAATAGATTCTCCATAAATAAGAGGTTGGTATTGTCTTTATGTACACTGTTGTCATTATAGCCAACATAAGTGCTTAACAAAACATTTCTCAAGTCATACATTAGAAGATTTGTTTATGGTATTATACCTACATGTAGTTTAAATTAAAATATATCTTTTATTTCAGTGGACATTTCCAGAAAATAAAAAAAACCCCATTAGCATGAATTGCTCTGCAAAAAAACTTCTGACAACATATAATTTAGTATTTGTTACCCATTTATTATATTTATTACTATAAAGATACTACCAAATAAGCAACTGAGAGAGCTCTTGAAGACTGTATTTAACTTTAATTTTGAATTTTGAGGATTATAAATAATTTTTCTCTTATTTCAGATGCTGTGATAAGAACTCACAGAGTACAAGACATCAATGTTGTTTGATAACTGTACAAGATTTTTAAAATGTGGTATCAACTGGACAGGAGGTGTTTACAGAAAAAAATGGACTTAGACCATATAGACAATAACTGTTAACCAAGAAAAAGTAATCTACAAAATTACAGAACATTCTATCGTCTACAAAAAGTTTGCTTAGGATATATATACATGTAAAGGACATGCATGCATCCATATGAAGCGGTTTGATTTTTTAATACTTCATTACAACAGAACATTACTGGATTTAACCTTGCTTATAAGTGGACTAGTAATTGAAGTGATTTTAGACATAACTTTTGGGACTAGGTATATTACTTGGACATTCCTGTTTAGATACAGACTGGAACATTCAAAAGACAAATAACATTCTTTTTTGTTATTGTAATTTTATAAGTAATTAATTGTTCTTAATAAATAATCAATTTCTTTTCTTGTATTTGTCCTTTTGTTAGTCAATATTAAGGGTATTTCATTTTGACCTGTAACACGTGTGTTTAACTTCTGTCATAACTAGTTAAATAGTATTATAGGATTAAAAAACTATTATTATTTGCACAGTGTATTTCAATCACTTTTAAAGTAAATTCAGCCTGTTATTAACCAACATTTAGCATACAAGAACCCATCCTCGCAAGTCTTGGTTTCTGTGTCCACATGTTTCCTGGACACAGAAACCCTGAATTGAGAGGATGACAAGGACCAGAATTCAACCTCATTTCAACAAACACTGACCAAAATTCAACCTTAATTCAACATAAACTAACCATAATTCAACCTTATTACAACCTGCACTGACCAGAATTCAACCAATTTTCAACATCACTTCAACGTTGAAATCTTGACGTTGAATCAACGTCACATTTTCAACGTCAATTCAATTTTCAAATCAAACCTATATTTCAATGTTGATTCAATGTTGAAGTCGGACGTTGATTCAATGTTGAAACAACGTTGTTGTGCCCGCTGGGATCAGATTCGAATGATGCAGACGATCGGTGTGATTTATGACCAGTGTAATTAAACCATGTGTAACCTTGACACTTCCTAAAATTCCATTGTGATAAACGAGTGCACAAACTATAAGCTTCAATAAATTACACGATTATGAATTAAATTATTTATTCAACAATATCTGAATTATTTGGGCTGAAAACGGGTAACACGCCATGTTGCGAAAACTAATTATACTTAATACTCCGAGCAATTCGCGTGGCAAATTGTGTGCAATGCAGAGTGGAATTTTTTCTCAAGCAACCTACTATTAATAGAATTTATCGATAGTATGTTACTTCCATTGTCACAAGACAAAAAATATGCTCTCGGATAACTAAGTATAATATGCTACCAAAAACACTGTATCTGAGTTAGGCACATTACTGCAAGTAGAATGCGCCTACGTAGGGTGACCGAGCTGACACGAAGGTGTAGTAGTCAGCAGACTACTTGACCCAGAGTGCCTTGGTAAGCAATTCCTGAGGGATATGGTATCGACTGACTTCCAAGTGGTACCGAAAACTTGTTTAAGGTAGACCCACGAGGACTGAGCTGAAAAGCAATCAGAGCGATGCCTAAATCCGATTATGTGCGTGACACAGTAATGTCTCAGGAAAGAACATTTTGGGGGAATAATATGTTGGCCTAACATAATACTGATAAGCCGAACATATCAATACTCTGGCAACATAGTATGTTCCACTGCATCTTATCTTAGGAGGTGAAAGGGGTGGCAGGTGGGCAAAAACTTGCTAACACTCGGATAGTCAAACTAAAACTGACGGTGGACCCTATCTATAATCGTTAATGTCGTGCACGTGTGTCAGTGATACCGTGGCAAATTTTCTAACAGAAAAAAAGAAAAGTAAACCTCCCTCGATGAAAAGTTATTGACGCAGCGGCGCTGCTAACCACAGTGCTGAAAAGTGATTATCTGGCGAAATATTAGTATAAACATCAATAAAAACATTATTTCTAATTTATACAACCATATTTCTTAAAGTTGACCTCAATGACCTTAAACAACTTCAGATTCGAATGATGCAGACGATCGGTGTGATTTATGACCAGTGTAATTAAACCATGTGTAACCTTGACACTTCCTAAAATTCCATTGTGATAAACGAGTGCACAAACTATAAGCTTCAATAAATTACACGATTATGAATTAAATTATTTATTCAACAATATCTGAATTATTTGGGCTGAAAACGGGTAACACGCCATGTTGCGAAAACTAATTATACTTAATACTCCGAGCAATTCGCGTGGCAAATTGTGTGCAATGCAGAGTGGAATTTTTTCGCAAGCAACCTACTATTAATAGAATTTATCGATAGTATGTTACTTCCATTGTCACAAGACAAAAAATATGCTCTCGGATAACTAAGTATAATATGCTACCAAAAACACTGTATCTGAGTTAGGCACATTACTGCAAGTAGAATGCGCCTACGTAGGGTGACCGAGCTGACACGAAGGTGTAGTAGTCACCAGACTACTTGACCCAGAGTGCCTTGGTAAGCAATTCCTGAGGGATATGGTATCGACTGACTTCCAAGTGGTACCGAAAACTTGTTTAAGGTAGACCCACGAGGACTGACCTGAAAAGCAATCAGAGCGATGCCTAAATCCGATTATGTGCGTGACACAGTAATGTCTCAGGAAAGAACATTTTGGGGGAATAATATGTTGGCCTAACATAATACTGCCCAAACGAGATATGAAACGTGTTACCAGCCCAAGTGAATGTCGAGTGCCCCCAAAATGAAAAGAAGTAAGATGGTGATGGTGTGCTCAGAAGTAGCCTGTGTTCTCTGTTTAACTAATTAAAATAAACGGGTTGATCTTGATCGTTAAAGTCTATTATAAAATCCTAACAACAATGTAACAAGATCAACAATTTGCTTACAAAGAACACAGGTGAGAGGTGTTACAATATATCAACTATTTACAAATCATCGCGACAGTTTCTCCAGAGCTTTTTTAATATCATATTTAGAAGTTCTGACGTATCGGCGGAAACAACCCGATTTCCACCTTCCCAAAGTTTGTATCATGCTGTCTTCAACACCAGATGAGCTAGCTGTTGTGGCTGCTCCGGAACGGAAAGAATGGCCACTATAAAGCTGTTCATTGAATCCTAAGGCAGTTAAAATAGTTTTTAACTTATTAATAAAACCATTCCTAGTTAGCGGTAATCCAGCTTCATCTATAAAAAGTGAATCAGTCTGCTTGGCTTTTTGGCACTTTCGGAAGTCCATAAACTTGTGTAACTGTTTGTACGGACAAATGTTATTGTTCATCTTAAATAAAGAAATAGGTATTCCCCGTCGAAAAGCATCTGTTTTCGAAGCTTTTAAATTCACCACGACTTCATTGTCGGAAACAAAGTTGACATCCTCTATACATAAATTTACAGTAGGATTAAAAGTGTTTCTGCAGGTAAACTCGCTGCATCTGAGAAAACCATAAAACGCTAATGTACATGCTGTTTGAATCGTTAAGTCGGTGTGTATTCCGAGTAATCCATCAGCTAAACGCTTATGTATTTTACACAATATGTCAATTGTAATTGGTAGCTTCTGTTTTATAGGTTTGGTATCAAACTTTTTAATTCCCATTAACATATTATCTAAACGCACCAGGTTATTGCCGTTCTTATCACACAAAGGGTTAACACCATAAGAATTAATTCCATAAAAACGAATTCCTGCTAGATACAACTTAATGGTAGAGTATTTCAATTTTAACACTGATTGACAATGTGCTACGAAATATAACAATAAATCCTCACTAACATTCAACATTACACTTGACATATTACATCCATTAATATGTAAAGAACAGAAATTGATAAAACACTTAAATCCAATAGAATACACATTCCTTGTATTCGTGTTCACACAGTTGTTAACGAAATGATGTACTGTTTCTTTTAACTCCAAACTATTTCGGAGTGAGGTGGGCAAGGGCATGGAGTCTGCGAAGCGTCCACTGCTAATTTCTTGAAGCGGTCCATCTGATAACGAGAAAGAGCGTCGGCAATGTTTTTTTTTTTTTTTTTTTTTTTTTTTTTTTTTTTTTTTTTTTTTTTTTTTTTTTTTTCCCGGAACATGTACTGCATGCATAACAAAATTATTTACAAATGTACACCATGTTAAACGCCGCATCAAAGACATAATACATTGACATTTTGATCGACCTTTGTTTATAATTTGAACTGTTGACATATTATCACAATAAAAAAGTATACGTTTTTGAGACCATTCTTTTCCCCATAGTATTGCGGAAATAACAATTGGGTACAATTCTAAATAAGCCATAGACATGCTTTTTCCGATATCGGCATTAAGTTGATCACACCATTTACCTTGAAACCATCGACCTTGGAAATACCACGCGTATCCAATCTTAGAACTCGCGTCAGTAAAAAGGTGAAAATTTGAGGAAGTTATAACATCGTCTTCGAGAAAGAACGATACCCCATTCCATTGTTGAAGATATTGATACCACATAGCCATGTCTTCTCTGCAACCGGCTGTCAAGGTAACATGGTAGTGAAGTTCTTGAACGGAATGTGCAATTGTCAAAAGGTAAGAAACAAATGAACGTCCTGGTACAATTACTTTACAAGCATAATTCAAGTGACCTAATAAACTTAACAACTCACGTTTAGTACAAGTTCTTCTATAGAGAAATTTAGATAGCATCTCTCGAATACGACAAAGTTTATCTTTAGGTAATTTTGCAATCATGTCTACTGTATCGAGAACAATTCCTAAATACTCTAATGATGTAGAAGGTCCAACTGTTTTACTTGGATTTAACGGTATATTTAACTTTTCGAAAACACGCAGAAAGGTAGCCATTTGACTGATAGCATTACTGTTCGGACTACAAATTAATAAAAAATCGTCTAATAAATGTAAAATATTGTTTAGACCATAATTGTTTTTTAGTATCCAGCAAACTGCTAGAGATAATTGATCAAATATCTTGGGGCTTGACCTCGAACCAAACGCCAGGCGTGTGTAAAAGAAATAGCTTCCGTTCCACTTCATACCATAGAATCCCCATAAATCTGGATGTAATGGGATTAATTTGAAAGCGTCGGTAATATCGCATTTACACAGTAAAGTTTTACGACCCAGTTTGTTTATAATGCTAATAGCATCGTCTATTTTCACATACGTTAAGGAAAATTCATCTTTATCTATTAAATCATTCATACTGAAATGTTCACTGTTGTTATGGGGGGCGGACAAATCTAAAATTAGCCTTTTCTTTTTAGAGTATTTGCCTTCTACGATGCCAATCGGACTTACTCTATATGTTACGAACGGCGGCTTGACAAAAGGACCTATAATATAGCCCTTTTCTAGTTCGGAATAAATTAGTCTTGTGACATCATCTGGATATTTTGACGCTGATAAAAGATTTTTACACTCCAAAGATACTTTAGGCAACTCACATAAACCGGTGAAAAAACCATTACGTAAACTTTCAATAAATTTGTGTACGAAATCGGAATCCGGATAATTTCGTAACCAAATGATTCAAGATTTAACGGCGTCGAAGCTAGTCATTTGCTAGTAGTAGCAGATTGCTTTGTACCGCTCGCGCTAGTTAGATCAGTGCTCTTATTGGGTTCCGTACTAGACAACAGTTTAGTGTCAACATGTGCTAATGTACATTTCTGCCGATAGCAATCGCCTGCTAAGAAATTGTTACAAACTTCCTTTCCTCTATAATATAACACTGGACGACCCTTTATATCGGTTTTTAATTGCTCTCGCCCATTGGTCATTGTAGGTCTTTGTAGCGGTGATTGACCGGGCGCACGCCAAGAGCGATTCATGAATTGACTTTGCGAATAAAAGGCCGGGCATGCTTGGCTAGCATGCATAGAGCTGCCACATGTTTCACATGCTATCACTGATTGACCTCCGGTAATTGTAGAGTACAATTTTTCGTCTCGAATAGACCAATCCACTGCTAAACCATGTATTTGTTTAATTGCCGCTGCTTTCTTTGCGAATTCTTTGTGGTATTCGTAGAAAACGGGACCCTTAAACTTAGTAGCCATTTCGATGATGTCTTGTAGGTACATATCGAATTCCACTCTTCTGGCTTGATTTTCACAAATTACATTCTTGTAAATGTTAAATGCTTCAATAAACTCATGTAAAGACAGGTTTCGTTGAAGGCGAGGATCTTTGTTTTTTACCAGTATGACTGAACCGTCAGCTTCATTAATAGTTTTGTAATCTTGGTGGTTTTCAGTACTATTTAATAAAGTTGCCAAATTAATATACTTGCCTTCCATTATCTGTCTTCTAACAGCAGGCGATATTGTTTGAATGTGTGGAAACATTCCCGCTGATATTCGCATGGGCGATATTGCATGCCCTACCTGCCCTATACCTGGTTCCACCGAAGAGGCTTGTACCAGTCCGTTTGTTACTATATTATTGTCCTGATGCTGAGGCATTGGAGTTATTTCGGTATTCCTATCGCTTGAACCTGGGTGAACAATAGACCTAATTGATTCCCCTTGTGCGGCAACAGTCTGTTGACGTTTTTTAAGTTCAGCACATACCATATTTAATGAAGGTAAGTCGGCGTCTAGCTCCTTATTTTCACTTAAAAGCTCTAATAATTGTTCCTTCGTAAACGATGGAGGAGGTCGAATTCCCTGTTTACGTAACTGGTCACGCACTTCGTCCAATGATAAATCAACGAAATTGCCAGTAATCGTGGAATTACGTTTGTAGGTACTTTTCATTTTTCTTTGCGGCATTTCAAAAAACTTGCTAACACTCGGATAGTCAAACTAAAACTGACGGTGGACCCTATCTATAATCGTTAATGTCGTGCACGTGTGTCAGTGATACCGTGGCAAATTTTCTAACAGAAAAAAGAAAAGTAAACCTCCCTCGATGAAAAGTTATTGACGCAGCGGCGCTGCTAACCACAGTGCTGAAAAGTGATTATGTGGCAAAATATTAGTATAAACATCAATAAAAACATTATTTCTAATTAAATAAATGAAAATTTTACCTTCTATTTAAATGAACTTTTAATCGCTTCTCATTTTTAAATTAATTCTTCGAAACATTTTGAATATTTTGTAAACAGAACTTCAGATAAAATAAACTTGTCAAATTTATCTTCTCAGATACCTTTAAGAGTCGCTAAATATTCGTTATAAATTAGTTTGCTTTGGAGATATGCTCTCTGTCGATTGTAAAAATAGAAATAATGGCATGCTTATAAAACGTCTGTTTCGGAATTACCAGAAAATGTAAACTTACATATGATAAATTTATACGTTTTATGTTTCGTAAATACGTATAGTATTGCGCTAGTACATCTTTTCGTGCCATCCAAGTTGGCTGTGTTAATTGAAGTTCATACAATATAAACAGTTTATACATAGAATGAATTTACTCGACATTAAACGTAGTGCAAAAATACTATTTGTGAATATATTTTGACGTTTTTTTCTACAAATATATCTTGTATCATACATATTTGTGGTACAAAATTTTGTTATTTTGATAATATCATAATGTTATCATGTATATATTTTGAAATACTTTAATATTCTGTTAATAGAACTGTCACTGCATACATGCTATTCAAATTTGAACAACACATTATTTATGCTGCGCGTAGAGCTACACGCGCAACAATATTCAGTTTGCTCATGCTTATCCAAGAAAGTGTTTTCATGATAATAGTTTTTAAAGCACGTTTCGTTTATGGAACAATTTTCCCACACGAAATTAAATCTAAGGACTCTCTTTCAGCTTAAAATAACTTCCTAAATTAGACATATTGTTTCCACAAATATTACTTTGCCTGTGTTAGGAAGGTCCATATCTTGACTGTAGTCTTTGTACCAGCGAATCTCAAAAAATATTTGTATATGCAACAACGCGGTTAAATGATAATTTTAGAAAATACAGCAAACAATAATCTATGTAAACTAATATTATTCAATTAGTATAATATATACCTTTGTTGGCAAATTAGCGACCATTTGCTTCAAAAATCTATAAGTTTAATTTGGCATCTATAAATTTGTATTGTGTCCGGCATAACCATTACTTTTGCGCAATAAAACACATACTGTTTTGCAAATAAAATCATAACGTTTGCGTTAAAAATTGAAGTCGATAGCATTCAAATATTACTGTCGATTACATCTATCATTTTTCCACATTTTATACCGACGTGTACTTTAATCCTTATCATTACGGCTGTTGTTTATATCCCTGTGAGCTTGATGTAAGTAGTAGTTTGTATTGTAGGATATTGTCAAGAAATTCAAAAATACAAGGATAAGTTGCTTACAAACGTGCGTTTAAAGATACCGGTTCGTTCATTGTGCGCTTTGCTTCAGTAGTGGGCAATGTTGCTCAAAGAAACGGCTAAAAATGGTTAATTATTTAATTGTCTACACTGATACCATCAAACTTCACACAATGCTGCTCATTAGGATGCCATTTATTAAAAAGTTGTATAAATATACTAGAAGTCAGTGATGCAAAGGATAGGGAACTTAATGACCTAGACTAAAGCCATGAATAATTTACAATTAAGTATTTTGTACAAAATTTACTGATCACATTTTTCAGTTTTTTTGTTTCCGTAAACAATAAGATATTATACTGTCAGAGTCAGGGTTGTTACTTCGATTTGACAGCACAAACATTCAGGTAAGAAATATTAACGTCAAATTAAAACCAGCACGCATGTCTGATGCGTTTAACTGTTGTTAATTATAAAATTATTGTATTTAACGGGACTCGTAACGGTTTATATGGTTGCCTGTCATCTATCATGCGATTATATATCAAAGTTGCAGTTTTCTAAGACTCTGAAATTTGTCGAGTTTGGATGAATATTGTTGAGAAAATGAGAAGTCTGGCTCGCATTTTTATTTTCAAATTTTGTAAATTGGCAATAATATTCCGAATTTTACCACATCTCCTCCGTCGTAGTCTATTCACATTTCGGAATTCGGTGTCCAAACATATAGAAAATCAATTTCAATATGAAGAAAACGTATAACTATTTCCATTGTCACTAGTTTGCTGAGTGATACGAGACTGTACTTCAATGAGTGAGCCTAAAGCTTTAAATTATCTTTCTGAAGTCAGAATTTTCATTTTGCATATCCCAGTTCTTTTTCGCAAGCACCGTAATTCGATCCATCAACAATGTCATGACGGTGACGCAATTCTTGATCATTCACTTCACTATGCTACGTTTAGAGTTTTTTTTTTAATATTGTCAATTTTAATTCTCAAACAAGTTTATTTCAACTTTTGGTAAATTTTCATGTCTATAGCTTCTTGATCGGACAATTTGTTCCATGAATTTATTAATGCAATCAGATCGACGATAAAGCGTCTTGGTAGCCCAGTGGTTAAGGTAGTTCATCTACTTTGAACACGCAGTCTTGTCAACACTGAGATTAGTGTTCGAGTCTTACTGCGGCGGGTTGCACTCGACTCCAATTTTAATTGACAAGGATTGCCAATTTTGCTACCAAATCCTGGGGGATTTCTCTCAAAAAGTGGCGTTAAACACCTTTCAAACAGATCGACCAGTGAGTTTCGATATATAACAGCGTATTGACATTATTGTTATCCAGGTTAAGGCGGGTGCATAATACTGACGTACTCGGATGAATGGACATCAGGTTTTGGTTTGGGCTGGCGTATTGTTGATGTTGGGGAACTGTGGATCAGTGATATATGTGGATGTACTAAAGCTGCTTATAGAATTACTGAAATGTTATAATTCCTTAAGTACTGGTTAGGCGAGCCAATAAAGTTTGTGTGAGGGCTTATATAGAACTTTTAAGCCAGTTGGTTGCGCCATGTTGATTATTTACTGCTTTTTAGATTTTCGAAAATGCTGGAAATGTTGAAAAAGCTCAGAGCAATATTAACAACAGCAGTAATAATAAGGAATACAGGACACGAATGTGGCAAAATGATGGTCTTTTGGGATGCCGTAGTATTTAGTACTTGTACATATACATATAATTTTTCAAAACTTCATTAAAATCCTACTTTAAATTCTACAAGATTCTCGAAATTTATGAAACATTTAATAAAAAAGGTCAATACTCGTATTAATCAAAATTACTTTTGTTGGTGATTTCACACTAGATTTACTGCAGTACTGCGAGTTCTCTTTCTATCCTTATTGCATTTTCAAAATAAATTTAATACATAAAAGTTCATTACAAATTTTCATGATGCTGTACGAATTTAATTTAGCATCAAAACAGTGGGGAAGTATTCAATGTCGATCTGTTACTTGCCTAATATTTTTGATAATATTCCATGTGTATTTGCGTTTGTCCGTTCTGAGAGGCTTAGTTGAGGTTTTCTGTAGATTTGAAAAAGTTGTAAAATCTATTAGCATACACTAACAACAGTAAATAAATATTAAGTACTTGCACATATAATTTTTCAAATACTTCATTTAAATTCTACGAGGATCTCGAAATTTATGTAACATTTATTTTAAAGGTCAATACTAGTATGTATTATTTACGGCAAATCTTTTATTAAAAAAAAGATTCAAATAATAATAATTAATATCTGTATATAAACGACCAGTTTTTTTAATCATACTGTGAGAGTTCAGTCTTTAGGTGCCGAATCCCAACGCGTCGCCAAGGTGACCGATTGGGATGCCCTCTTGTTGGGGAGTTGTTAGGTCATCATATATACGGAAAACCTAATCGCGAACCATGAAGAGTTTAGAGAATGCCACGATTCTTGCTCGATAAAGACCCCTTTTTGTTGATGTCGATAAGAGTATAGTCTCGTTGTAGCCACTACTTGTACAAAAAGCTATATTTTCCGCCCATACTCGTACCCAATACTTCCCAAGACGCATTCAAAATGTTAGCCGTTTTTGGTCTTTTCTGAATTGTTTTATTGTCTATTAACTTGTTCTCGTACTGAATATTTGGCTGAAATACTGCTTGCTGGAGGTAAAGCAAACATCCTATCAATTAATTAATCAATCAGTATACCACAAGTTACCTGTTTTCTTCCACAAAAGTATGCATGATTGGCAAGTAATCAAGTTTGATAGCACATCCGAATGGCTGGTAGATGTTAAATCGCATATTTGTTTATCTGCGTGATAGCAAGCAACATTGCAACTAGGGTCTTGGACACAGTACATGGCGCACTGAGACGTAACATTATGTTCCAATACAATTCTTTCATGTTCCAACACCGCAGTGGAGAAACAATTGCCGACAGCGGTTTGTAGAATATTTGATTTGCGTAATTGTTCACACCGTACAATTCCAAACACGGCGGCTAACATCCAAAGATAACAAATAGTTTTGCTCGAGTTTCTTAGCCAGTTCATGGTAGTAGCAGTTTTGTTACACCTAGAGTTTGTTTTCAGTCTTTTTGCACTTATTTTCTTATTATAGCTACTTTGACAATTGCGCGTAGAAATAATTCCGCAATTCAGAATTTCGTATTTATATTGTGAGAAAAACAATAAGATTATCAATTATTTGAAATCTATTTCATTTTAAAATATCATTTTGTTTGGTGGTTAGGTTTGTACCAATAAAATATATGATAAAAGTGAAATTCTAATCACTGTTTATATGAATTTGTGATCGCCACTCATGTTTAGATTAATTTTCTGAAACCTTTTACTAGTATTCTAAAATTTTGTAAACAATATTTTAAGATAAAATAAACCTGTCAATATCTATTTCCGATGATACTTTAAGGCGTCGCTGATTTTCTTTGTGAATTAATTTACTTAGGGACTCTACTTCCTGTCGATAGAAAAATGTAGAGCCGCAGGAATAATGGTATGCGTATACAACGTCTGTTTAAGAATTACCAGAAAAGTATCAACCTACACTCTGTTCTTTGTATTAAGATTAATGTAACGGTAACCAATGGAATTTGACCACATATCAATTGGGGCGACATATGACCAGAAAATGATAAAAATTGTCATGAAAGAAGTGAGCAATGTCGTCTAAGGTATTTTTAATCAAACCCCTTGTTCGTTTAGACGTTTTGGTGGAAACTGACACCATGAGTGTGGTTGTTCTGAGTACTCGCGGACATCCATTGTTCAACGTTACATCTTCTCTTATGATCGATCGGTATTTTTGTACGAAAGTTTTTCCGTTTGACAACATTCTGCTACTTTTTGCAACAAACCATTATTTAAAATGGGAAAAAACAAAAAAGTAAAACACGAAGTCAGAACTGGACTAAAATTTATCTTAAAATTGCTTTGATTAATTTCATTTAATAGCATGTAATTGTGTTGCGCCCTTTACCGAAACACGTGCTGGAAAAAACTTGTTTAAAACTTTATTAAAAATATTATTGTATTACGTGGGAAGGAAAGTTAAGCGTCGGACATCATTAATAAAACAAATTTAACTTCGAGATCGCTGGTTAAATTTAAAATACTTAAATCGTTTAAAAGTGTGAATAGATTATATTGTCACTATAAGAACCAGAAACATCAGAAGTTAAACATGAAAGACGAATAGGTAGATGGGCTGACACTGTTCTGTGTAGGCACAGTTCAACCCAATGGTAATGCCAGTTAAAGCTTGTGGTCAACATGTATAGACGGTGACCAAATCCTGATTTAGATAACCACATAGGACATTAAGTAGAAACCAAACAAATATAAAAAATAAGAAACAAGAAGTCAAAAAAAGTCAATCCAGTTATAGGAAAACTTAAATTATAAAAAAGTATAAATTCATGCTTGCGAGATGTTTTTGTATAACGATCAATTAAGCCGTTATGATGGCAAAAAAATTATTGTAATCAACCTAGGAACAACAAATCACATTGGTCAACAACAGCGGCGCGTCTAAAAGCGTTAATCACAAGATCTAGCTTAACATATCAATACATTCTGTACATGGCGTGTAGGCGTATTGTTTAATGCTTGAGCCATTGCTTTTGTGGATTTTCGATGTTCTGAACGCGGAATTCTGGAAACATGGCAGGTAGAAACAAACAATATTTTACTGAATTGAAAGGTAATAAAAAATCATACAGTCACTTTTTAAAATAGAAAATAAATATTACTATTATATAAATATTACAAATATTAAACAGCACATAGATTACATAAATATACGGTAAAGAGTGCGATGAATTAGATGAAATATATAATTTCTGCTAGTTAAAAACCATAGTCGGGCTACATTCGTATTGATTTCAACTAAGATCAGAAAAACGAATTACTATTAACTCTTGTGTATCATAACATATTTAGGTATTTTTAATATCATGAAAACGCGTATATGTTGGTATCAAAATCTACGCCAAATTCAAGACTTGACGGATCGGTAATAGACTTTGAAATATTAGAAATACAGAGTGTATTGAGACAGATGCGTTTATGATGAGTAACTTCTTGCACATTAAAAGAATCAAGGTATATCGACGCAGGGTGCGTTCGACTCCAATCTTAATTGAAAAGGATCGCCCATTTTCCCACCATAGGTCGAGGGTTTTCTCCGGATACTCCGGCTTCCTCTCCCAATAAAAACCGGACGCAGCGATATAGCTACAAAAAATTGCAAAAGTGGCGTTAAACAACATTCAACAAGCATTTTTTTAAATAGTTGAATACGTAAATTAGTAATGGTTAATTACAAAAATGTAACAAGATCAGACTAATAAACCCATTACACAATTGTTGAAACAATAGATAAAAATGTACACCAGTATTAATAGGTGTTTTAGGATATAAGCCACCTCTAAAATGTTTCCTTTATACTAATACTCTTATTTGTACAAAAGGTGACACGTGATCAACATATTATTTAAAATATTCCATGATATTTAAATGATAAAAACCGTTAATACACAACGTAAACTTTTTGAAATAGAAAATAGATTTAAATCACTCATGTTTATAATTTAAATAATCCGTTCTATGTCTGTATTATATCATACCTTCCATAGACGGTAGTTAAGGAGTTTACTGTGTACCATTTTAATGTCTGTGTATGCTACCGCGACAAAATAAAAATAGAGCAAAATGGTAAGTAGGATTTTTTGTCTATTTATTTTTATTGCAAGCTGGCATTACACTATAACACAAATAATATGCTGAGGCATTTAGAATGAAATGTACTAACACGAAAACTTTCGATTATAATTAAGACCAACGGATCATCGCATCGCGGTTACGAGATCAACGACTTCTTTCCATTGCCACGAATATTGTAAACCATAAATTATACATATTATGTAAACATAAAGAATAATTCACTGCATAAACAACAAAATTGTCTGATTATGCATAGCAATATCAAATTTTTAATAAGCTTCGGCACGCTAGTCTAGAGCTCGTCGCATTTTTAATCAAACCTGTTGTCTAGTAAACTGTCACCAATCACAAAGGAATCAATACTATAATTTAATAAATAATTGCTTACATGTCATTGAATACTGGCAAATATGCGTTTAAGTATGTCATCGACATAAGTAAGTTTAAAGAGACTTTTTGAATTTTACGAAAACTTATTGGGGGATGTATTTCACGGCATGTTGACGATATTCTCAAATGGTAAATAGTTCGATACCGCTGTTCTTCATATAATAAATCTCGGGCTTAGTTTTCAAATTCGATTAATATAACATATTTTAGAATAAATAGGTTAATCCCTAAATGTCAGTATAAATGTACGCTGCTATTCCAGTAGTTGTTTTTAATTTACTAGTAACGCCGCTTTAGGCAATATTTTCAGCCTTATTGTGCTGTTTAGTTTTACTTCCCACTACAACCGGATTTGCCCATCCAACCGCAGGATAAAAAGCCGGACGGACCTTTTCCAAACTAAGCAAGAAAATTCATTGGTTTGGTGGCTTTTAATGAGCAACATTTCATCATAATTGTGGACGAAAAAGTTACAAAACATCAAAGTTTATGTAAGAAATGGTATGGACTATTACGCAATACATTTGATTCACTATAAAAGTACAAAGGTACGGAAAGCTGGATTTGAACGAGGCTAAAGTATCCTGTTTAAAAAATACAAGACTGGGCCTATGTTGTGTGGTACTCCAAACTTGTTACACACCATGTTACTGCTTGCAAAGTAATTGGAAGAACTTTAAGGAGGTTCTCTTTCTCTCACTGTCTATGGGGGGCGGTCGTTGAGTTTAGCAACAACCCTCTCCCCCCCCCCAAACACCGTAACCGTTTAAGTAGCAAATGATTAAGTTAATCACACTAAGATGCAGATTCTTAGATACAAGAGACCGATATCATATACTGTAGCAGTTTGACTTCTTTCACGTCCATTTAAGTATTGGAGTTGGGTAACGGAAAACTTTTCAAACCTTGTTGACCGAGTGATCTAGATACATGTAATTATCCATCATCTATTGATAACCGGTGTGACCGGTGTGTCAACACTAATATTGAGAGTCCGACTTAAATACAAGTGGTGTAAAACAATCGAACCACAAACTGAAAACTTCTAACTCCATTTTATTGAAAAAAAAAATGAACTCTGAAACTTCGAATGTTTTCTATTTGACGTTTTTATACTACAGAATACATAATTAATGATAGATAAATACATGTATGTTTGTGACTCACTGGTTTGTCTTTGATCCTGTGTTTCATTTGCAATTTCATTTGCAACGTAATTGCACAAATTTGTATCCAAAGAACGATAACTCCATCATATGCAATAGTTGCGTTGAATGGGTTGATGTCACCAAATTTATACTTGCAGCCATACTTCTTAAATTTTATTTACACAAATATGGGCATTGAGTACATGAATGTAATTTAAGAAATGCGAAATTATCTTTATTCAAAATGTTAGTGTACCCCAGCCGATGTTCAAACAACGCACAAACAAAAATGGTTGCAAGCTACTAGCAACCTGGTGAAGTTGAACTCTCATTGGTCTACATTTCCTTCCGAATAACGTTTCTTGTTATACCAAAATTAGGGCAAGAAATTGTCATTAAAAAAGTTTGTTTCCTGGAGCTAGAAAGAAATATATTAAATCAGCACTAGTATTCTATATTATTGGTTGTTTAATGAAAAAATGCATTCAATGCACGTAGTATAACATAAAACCTTCCATTTCATAGGTCTCCTACATTTTTTATTATTAAACATAAAATATCAATATCCTATAAAAATGCTGAAAATAAACAAATGGGAGGTTTTATGAATGGAACTACCTATGCAGGATTTTAAAAAGACACTGATCTGTACAAGGACATACATATATATATATATATATATATATATATATATATATACGTCTACAAATTAAACCCAACACTGTTTGAATTAGATTTTTAACACTGTCAAATTTTTGCTTTCCCTCAGCGGGATTCGAACTCACACCGTTGTGTCACTGTGGCACCAATTCGCCTGCACTATGTCCAGCGGTCTAGACCCCTCGGCCAAATCCGCTATATAAAAAAATATAGCTTCATTAACCGGGGTGAATCGTAGACATAGACATAGTACATGTGTACTTGCGTGTGACGATGGAATTTTCGTAACCAATACGTATTAATCTAACAGTAATCTAATTCAGCATTTTTGTATATATTATATAGGATGACAAAGTTACTCGTCATACAGTCACAGTAAGTAAATTATATACAAACGTCTAAGTATTGTGACAACCATATAATATCCCGCTGAGGGAAAGCAAAAATTTGACAGTGTTAAAAATCTAATTCAAACAGTGTTGGGCTTAATTTGTAGACGTATATATAAATATTTGATATTAACCCTGTATTTCTGATGTTTCAGAAATCCGCTGGATAGATATATTATATGGTTGTCACAATACTTAGACGTTTGTATATAATTTACTTACTGTGACTGTATGACGAGTAACTTTGTCATCCTATATAATATATACAAAAATGCTGAATTAGATTACTGTCAGATAAATACGTATTGGTTACGAAAATTCCATCGTCACACGCTAGTACACATGTACTATGTCTATGTCTACGATTCACCCCGGTTAATGAAGCTATATTTTTTTATATAGCGGATTTGGCCGAGGGGTCTAGACCGCGGACATAGTGCAGGCGAATTGGTGCCACAGTGACACAACGGTGTGAGTTCGAATCCCGCTGAGGGAAAGCAAAAATTTGACAGTGTTAAAAATCTAATTCAAACAGTGTTGGGCTTAATTTGTAGACGTATATATAAATATTTGATATTAACCCTGTATTTCTGATGTTTCAGAAATCCGCTGGATAGATATATTATATGGTTGTCACAATACTTAGACGTTTGTATATAATTTACTTACTGTGACTGTATGACGAGTAACTTTGTCATCCTATATAATATATACAAAAATGCTGAATTAGATTACTGTCAGATTAATACGTATTGGTTACGAAAATTCCATCGTCACACGCTAGTACACATGTACTATGTCTATGTCTACGATTCACCCCGGTTAATGAAGCTATATTTTTTTATATAGCGGATTTGGCCGAGGGGTCTAGACCGCTGGATATAGTGCAGGCGAATTGGTGCCACAGTGACACAACGGTGTGAGTTCGAATCCCACTGAGGGAAAGCAAAAATTTGACAGTGTTAAAAATCTAATTCAAACAGTGTTTGGCTTCATTTGTAGACGTATATATAAATATTTGATATTAACCCTGTATTTCTGATGTTTCAGAAATCCGCTGGATAGATATATTATATGGTTGTCACAATACTTAGACGTTTGTATATAATTTACTTACTGTGACTGTATGACGAGTAACTTTGTCATCCTATATAATATATACAAAAATGCTGAATTAGATTACTGTCAGATTAATACGTATTGGTTACGAAAATTCCATCGTCACACGCTAGTACACATGTACTATGTCTATGTCTACGATTCACCCCGGTTAATGAAGCTATATTTTTTTTATATAGCGGATTTGGCCGAGGGGTCTAGACCGCTGGACATAGTGCAGGCGAATTGGTGCCACAGTGACACAACGGTGTGAGTTCGAATCCCGCTGAGGGAAAGCAAAAATTTGACAGTGTTAAAAATCTAATTCAAACAGTGTTGGGCTTAATTTGTAGACGTATATATAAATATTTGATATTAACCCTGTAATTCTGATGTTTCAGAAATCCGCTGGATAGATATATTATATGGTTGTCACAATACTTAGACGTTTGTATATAATTTACTTACTGTGACTGTATGACGAGTAACTTTGTCATCCTATATAATATATACAAAAATGCTGAATTAGATTACTGTCAGATTAATACGTATTGGTTACGAAAATTCCATCGTCACACGCTAGTACACATGTACTATGTCTATGTCTACGATTCACCCCGGTTAATGAAGCTATATTTTTTATATAGCGGATTTGGCCGAGGGGTCTAGACCGCTGGATATAGTGCAGGCGAATTGGTGCCACAGTGACACAACGGTGTGAGTTCGAATCCCGCTGAGGGAAAGCAAAAATTTGACAGTGTTAAAAATCTAATTCAAACAGTGTTGGGCTTCATTTGTAGACGTATATATAAATATTTGATATTAACCCTGTATTTCTGATGTTTCAGAAATCCGCTGGATAGATATATTATATGGTTGTCACAATACTTAGACGTTTGTATATAATTTACTTACTGTGACTGTATGACGAGTAACTTTGTCATCCTATATAATATATACAAAAATGCTGAATTAGATTACTGTCAGATTAATACGTATTGGTTACGAAAATTCCATCGTCACACGCTAGTACACATGTACTATGTCTATGTCTACGATTCACCCCGGTTAATGAAGCTATATTTTTTTATATAGCGGATTTGGCCGAGGGGTCTAGACCGCTGGACATAGTGCAGGCGAATTGGTGCCACAGTGACACAACGGTGTGAGTTCGAATCCCGCTGAGGGAAAGCAAACATTTGACAGTGTTAAAAATCTAATTCAAACAGTGTTGGGCTTAATTTGTAGACGTATATATAAATATTTGATATTAACCCTGTAATTCTGATGTTTCAGAAATCCGCTGGATAGATATATTATATGGTTGTCACAATACTTAGACGTTTGTATATAATTTACTTACTGTGACTATATGACAAGTAACTTTGTCATCCTATATAATATATACAAAATTGCTGAATTAGATTACTGTCAGATTAATACGTATTGGCGAAATTCCATCGTCACACGCTAGTACACATGTACTATGTCTATGTCTACAATTCACCCCGGTTAATGAAGCTTTATTTTTGTATAGCGAATTTGGCCGAGGGGTCTAGACCGCTGGACACAGTGCAGGCGATTCGGTGCCACAGTGTCACAACGGTGCGAGTTCGAATCCCGCCGAGGGAAAGCAAAAAGTTGAGAGTGTAAAAATCTAATTCTAACAGTGTTTGGTTTAATTTGTAGACGTATATATAAATATTTGATATTAACCCTGTATTTCTGATGATTCAGAAATCCACTGGATAGATATAGTATATGGTTGTCACAATACTTAGACGTTTGTATATAATTTACTTACTGTGACTGTATGACAAGTAACTTTGTCATCCTATATAATATATACACAATTGCTGAATTAAATTACTGTCAGATTAATATGTATTGGCGAAATTCCATCGTCACACGCTAGTACACATGTACTATGTTTATGTCTACATTTCACCTCGGTTAATGAAGCTATATTTTTTATATAGCGGATTTGGCCGAGGGGTCTAGACCGCTGGACATAGTGCAGGCGATTTGGAGCCACAGTGTCACAACGGTGTGAGTTCGAATCCCGCTGAGGGAAAGCAAAATTTTGACAGTGTAAAAATCTAATTCTATCAGTGTTGGGTTTAATTTGTAGACGTATATATATATATATATATATATAGATAGATAGATAGATAGATAGATAGATAGATAGTATAATATGTAAAACATCCGCGGAGAAAAATTTACCTAAAAACAGCGATTGAACAATGTGGATTTTAAACCTTTAAAATCAGTTTGATAAAGAACGAAATCTCACATTTATTTACGGTTTATGTCAGTAAGTTATGCTGAGTGTGTGTACGCAAAAGGAAACTGATTTTCATTACTTATATTTATTTTTTTTCTTTCCATATGTAATTTATACAATAGTTGCTTATATAGAGGGCATTGTCATGAAATCTTGACTGCACAACGGAGAGTGGTATTGCCTGAAACATTGATAATGCCCGAACCAAAGGCAAGGGCATTATCAATGTTGAATGCAATACCACTGTCCCGAGTGTTGTCAAGTATCATGACAATGCCAGCTATATAATCAACTATTATATTTATTTCATTGAAGAATTAAGAAACCATGTGTTTTGACTCTATTATTTTTTTGTAGCTGCTTGTCGTATGATTTGAATGAAGCCTCATGACATATCATTGTTTGGAATTTTAAGGCAATACGCAGTTAGTTTTCTAAACTTCAAGTGACTTTTTGTCTTCATTTAGATTGTACATGTGTACACATATATTTTATTTATATAATTTAAAAATAGACAGTTTAATGTTGCTTATTACTGGAGAGGACATAACCACGACGTGATAATGCCCGCAGGCGTTATCACAGCGTGATAATGCCCGCGGGCGTTATCACAGCGTGATAATGCCCGCGGGCGTTATCACAGCGTGATAATGCCCTCATGTCAAATTACTGCAGATTAGTTAATACCAGTTGTTTTATCCAATTGAAACATAATTTTACTTATATGAAATAATATATTTTTTAATATGTATTATTCTTCAGGCTACTGGGCTTCAATGTCTTAGCAAAGACCAGGTTCAAGGTACTTAAAATAATATAGTTACAAAGTTCTATGTAAGATAATATGAACGTACAAAAAGTTACACCAAAGCATAAATCTAACAAATACTCCAGAGCTATCAGATATGTGCAAACAAATCAAGACCAAAAACGACTAACATATGGCAATAGAGTGTATTGAGAACAAACGTAAAATTATGGCAAAACGGAATATGCGATTGTAAACAAAAGATGTTTCACGTTTTTTGCTATTTTGTTATTACAAAATTAAAAAAAATAAAATTCACAACACATCATTTCTTTCGTAGAATATAAAGATGCATTTAAAATTTTTGACCAAAATGGAGATGGAAAAATTTCCTGCAAGGAGCTCCGAAACTTCTTGAAGTCAATGGGACAGAATCCATCTGATGCAGACGTACATAAAATAATGAAGCGGGCTGATAAGGATAGTATGTATTCTATATGTGTATGTGTGTATGATAGGAACAATATGGTGTATTTTGCGCTACAATATAAGGAGAATTTAAAATTTAAAGAGTTTGAAGAAAATGTTAGTTATAATAATACAAATACCTGCATTAATATACACTTAAAAAGCATCTGGTGATAAGGTCGATCCATGACTGAATCAACCAAAAACACGAATATTGACCAAGGACGAAGTCCGAGGTCAATATTCATATCATTGATCTGTGCGAGAAAATCATGGATCGACGGAATCACATTGCAATTGACGTATTATTTTTTCTTTTTTTGGATGTATAGTATGTTTTGAAAACTTTTGCTGCCCTACTAGTTGTTCTTTTCGTATTAAGTGCATCAATATTCTCTTTAATCTTAATGTGCACGATACTGTCCCTCCACTGTTGCGAACCCTGATACCGCCATATTGTTTACCTTGGATACTGAAAGAAGACAAACGAGAGAAATGGTGGAAATATTTGAATACAAATCAGTTTATGGAAAGTACAGTTTAACAGTAATATTGTAGCATGCTAAACGAGTTTTGATAATTTTTCATGTGGTACATAATAATTAAATCACAGAAGGCTATATAGAGCCCTGGTGGTTGAGTGGTTAAGATAGTTAATGTACTATTGATTACGTGGTCTGTCAAAACTGAGGTTGCGAGTCTCACTGCGGGCAGGATGTACTCGACTCCAATCTTTACTGACAAGGATTGCCAGTTTTCCTATCGCTAGTCGTGGGTTTTCTCATTTACTCCGACTTCCTGTCTCTGAAAGTGAACCAACAAAGAAACATAAGGCCAATTAAAATGAAAAAAATTATAGAATTTATAGACTTACCTTGATATGGAAGAACAATACACTATATCTATAAAACTACTTGTAAAATAATATTTCTATTTTGGATATGTTTGCAAACAGTGCAAGTTTTTACTTGAATTATTGCTTATTTTTACAGACAGTGGAAGCATCGACTTTAACGAGTTTGTCACTATGATGACAGAACAGGCAGAACCTCCACCAGCAAAGTGTTCAGATGAACTCAGGGCTGCGTTTAAAGAGTTCGATAAAGATGGTAATGGCATCATTACGGTCAAAGAATTTAAGAAGGCCATGTCAAAAATGGGAGAGAAACTCTCAGAAAAGAAAATAAAACAAATGATAAAGGAAGTGGATATGGATGGAGACGGATGTATTAATTACCAGGGTATTTATCATTATGTGATATACTACCGTCGAGTTTATATAGAATGTATAAGATGATCTTTAAAATTAACTTCGAAACAACATTAATAATATGTCTTAACAAGTTCTAAAGAAAAAGTATTTAATCTGGGATAAAATGCATGACCTTGACCTCTATATTTAAATCAAATCTATTTCATAATATAAACAAACATAATTAATAAAGGTATTTAAATACGGCATTGAGGAACTTACCTGATACTGACCACTAAACCTATGATCTATGCATATATAACTTATAAAAATATGCAATTAATAATAATGAATTACTTTGCATACACGGGACATAAAACTATTTACAAATAGGACTTTGCCCTTGACCATGCTGAAGGTTAACACTGAATAAAAGTCAAGGTCCTATGTCAATATATGCTCTAGTTATTTACAATTTATTTTATTGTTCTAGGGGAGAACTGTCTCTTAAACAGGGTAAATCAAAATAAATGACACTTGAATATTTTACAGGGACCTACATTTTGGTCACGGTATCACTTCTATAATCTCTTATGATTTTGTAGATCTGCACACAACAAAATGTCGAAATTAGAATGTGTCCTTTATAAAATATAACCTCTAAAAAATAATCGTAATTTGTCTGCAAACGGTCATAAAATAAATATTTTAAGAAACATAAACGACCTTGACCTTTTGATCTTTGAAATATTCTGCATAAAACAGTTATTATGATTAACCTTTTTCGATACATCGAAATTTAGTTTTTAATTGATCTTGATCTCTAACATTGTGTCCTTGACCGTGACGAAGGTTAACGAAGATCAACTGTGAAGATCCTTTGTCAATATCTGTTATAGTTTTTGAGATAATCTTTCTATAACAAATTTCGTAGATCCATGCTCGACAAATCTTATAAGGGTCATTAAAATATACATGACACTTGAAGACATCATGACATTTCGGTCATGGTTTCAGTTCTGTATCTCTCTGGGACCAAACTGGAGGGTTTCAAGTGCTCAACCCACAAAGCAGCCCAGCGCGTCCCATTGTGACGAATAGGTGAGACTTTTCGTTGGCGGAGGGGATGGGGGTTTGTTGGTCATAATATGGATGCCTGGCCGCGGCTCGTATTGGGTGACATGTTTGGAGAGTGCAATGGTCCCTGCAAGATAAAGACCCCTTGTGTAGATTTCGAAAAAGAGTAGGCTCATTGTAGTCACAACAAAAGGCTAAATTTTTCAACCCTTCCGAATACTCCTAACTTTTAAAGTGACAGTCAAAATTTTGCTCCCTTTTTCCCACCTCTTTTTTTACGTTGTTGATTTATTGTTTGTTAACTTGTTTTCGTCTTGAATATAGCTGAAATACTGTTCGCCGAGCGTAAAGCAAAACACGATACAATTATTCAATCAGTTCTGTTTCCCCTATGGCTAAATTAGAATAATATCTGCAAACATAAAATCAATAATCAGAAGATTATCTTAATATTTGATCTTGTGACCTTTTTCAGGGTCAAGGATGATCAATTCAATATATGTTAAAGTTACTGGGGTATGGCTATTTACAATAAATCTCAATAAATCTCTAGGGTAAATTACTCTTACAAAGGCTCATTAAAAATAAAGGACGATTCAGGACTTACATCTATCACATCTGGTTCATGAGATACTATGTATGAAATACAACTTGTAATAAAAATGGGGGATAAAACTCATATAAAGAGGTAAAAACGTCATCCGCGCGATATGTAACATGGTGTTGCAATCCATCAATTACAATGTTGGAACAACTTTCATTGCGTCATCTTTTGCGTTTTCAAAGTTTATAATGAAAACAACCTTTTTGTGGCAGTGGAAATAACTCCGTATAAAAAAAGAGTTACCTGCAAACGCGCATGGTCTAATAATCCTGGTACAAAATTCCTTTACAAAAACTTTTAATGCGAACAGAAAAACTTGGGAATCATAACAGAATGACACTGACAAAAACAATAAAGCTTTCCACTCCTAAAGTGGAAAGCCTTTGTTAATTTCGCCGTTAGAGATCTATAACACGTTTTGTACTATTCATTATGAATGTCAATTTAAGAAAAATGTCAATACCACAGTGAGCTCGTATTTCGTCATTTTGCGATTTTACAAAAGTGGCTTTGTTGTCAATACTGCAAAGATGACAACCCAAAGGTTACCCCCATGTAGTAACCAATACGTACGTCAGAGTACTGCCTTGTTGAGTAATTATATTGTCTTTGATTTTTTTAGGGTCGCATTTTTTAGGTATTAGGGTTTTTTTTAAGGCAACAAAATATGTGGACGGAGTTAAAACAGACTATCAGATATAATTACAAATATTAATTTTAACGATATTTTTTTCAGAGTTTGTCGCAATGATGTCTAAATTGCCCTAAACAGGTACGGGTCGTCTTGAAATAGGATATGAGATTGGACATATAAGGAACGTGATACTGAAGTCATTTAGGAGCTTTGAGGGATTTTGTTTTATAAACTATTTATCCGTCTTTGGGGTCGTTTTAGACGCCAAAAAAACACTGAAATATATGCTAATGGCGCCTTTTACAGCGCATCTAATGAGGGTTAACAAATATTTACTCCGATGTGGTAATAAGAAATAACGTATTTTTTAATACTTGTGTAAAGATGTGCAATGTAGTACTTATTTCAATTATTAGACAAAATTGTTTGACATTGGTTACAAAATATTTGTTACATATACGGGCTTAGACGTAATAAATAAAACTTTGATGTTGTCTGTTCCAAAGCGTGTAACTAAATGTACACGTGTATTTACATAGTGCAATAACACTGATATACGTTTATCTATAAACTTCCCGGTGTTGATAAATTTATAACTTTGTCGTTAATTAGAAATTAGATTTTTACAAGCAAAAACATTATACATAATATAGCTCCTCATGTTTGATAAATATTTAAAAAAAACATATTTACGATAACTAAAAGCCTTTTGGTACATATTTTCAGTTCAATAGAGGTCCTCGGGAAGTAGTCCTACATTTACGTTTTGTGCAACCAAAAACATAACGACTATAAACTATGCGCCAAGGAAAACATTATAACCTCATTCGATCTGATAAAAGTGTAGCTTTTACTAATCATTAGCACATCCATGATGTATTGATTACATGTACACGTGGTCATATCAGTTATGTAAGTTTTTATGTTATTACATTTTTCCTGCAATTACCATTTTATCATACTTAGATAGCATAACCAATATATAATATATTTATCATATACTTATTGCAAATAACTTATATTTTTTACTGTATGATAAAAGGAATAAATAAGCAAAAATTTGATATTTTACCAGATTGGCAAAGCGGGCTGATATCAAAATGTTATTAACTGCTTCCGAATGTTATTACACGCTTTTCCGTAAGTGTTATTACATGCCTTTCCGTAAATGATCGGAAATTACCGGAATTGTTTACAAATATGACGTCGAACGATAAAGCAGACGACATGCATGATACGAATGCATGGAGATGGACAATACTTTGGATTATCTTAAGTCAATGAAAACTTACACACAAAAAGAAACAAACTGTGAGTGATCTGAAAATAATATATAAATGACTTAAAAACTTATTCGGAGCACATAGCGGTACCGGAAATCGATAAGATTTTGATATCTCCAAGTCTATTTCATTTTCCCCTGCTGAAGCATATGATAAAAAGACCATTACATGACATTTTTGATACCATATGCATAATAAGCCCTCGGTTGATATTGGCCCTCGAGCCTGCGGCTCTTGGGCCAATATCAAACCTTGGGCCAATAATGCATATGATATCAAAAATGTCATGTAATAATCTGATAATAATTTTTTTTTTCAATCTTGGTCAATACCGTTACGCAGTGACGTCGAATAATATGAATGCCTTGTTGACAAACATAGGTTATATATGTACATGTATGTATACGGGCAAGCTATATACATACCGTCTATATAGGTTAACCTCTACTAAATAGCCAATCAGTTGATGCCGTAGTCAAAAGTAGTGTTTAAAAAAACCAAAGTAGTTCTACTTTCACTTTGCATAAAAATTGTAATTCTGAATGAACCTGTTTAAAGTTAAGTTTATATTATGCACAAATATTTTAGAAGTGAAATGAATCCTAATTTAATAATTTCCAGCAATTATTAGATTTTGTACGAAACTAAACAGACTGACACCTGTTTCTATTCATCTGACAACTGAAACTAGCTCTATTTGTGACGTCATTTTGTAAACTTTACAAAACATTCTTATTAGACTTTAATATTGTTGTGCCGGTCAGATATTTTTAGCGAAGACATGGTATTTTGAGAAAATAAGGGTGTCACCAATAGTGAACTTAAGGTAAATTCAGTATTCTATAAAATGTTATAATGGTCACCTATGTAAATCTATTTAGTAGAGGTTAACCTATAACATTTTAATAGAAGCCCCGTATGAATTTACAATATTGATTGTCTTCTTAAATGAACAAACCCTTAAACATGTGTATATTCATTGTATACTGTGGATAGACTAAGTTAACTACAATTGTATGATGTTTCCTCTCCTTACGAAGGATCGCATGCGTCCAGTGTCAGGTTGGTGAACACTGATATAAACTCATTTGCTTTGAAAGAAAAGCTTAAACATCTAACAAAATAATGCCGGGACTATCAATTGTTATTGTTGTAAGAACTGTTGTATTGATCACTTATGATCGTTGAGCTTCAGTGACTACGCAGTACAGAAAAGAGACTCATCTTTTTTTACACTTCTACCTCTGTTATTTATAGAGAA
>OX104113.1:78027773-78207739 GCA_944474755.1 Limnoperna fortunei
AAGGAGAAAAATATGGATATTGGGAATCAAACCAATCTAATTAAAATTCTAATATGACGTGCTTTAAAGGATTTGAGACCACAACTGTGGTAAAAAAATGATTTATGTATGAGCAACACGCGCTGAGGAGGGCGTGTTTTAGAGGGCTGTTCCGATTACAAAACTGTAACTCCCACCGGAAAACTATTGCGTATGACGTATTCATCTTATAAATAGCGACACGCGCTATGATTATACGTTGCAATATATTGTGTTACATGGCGGAAATGATGTTTTCTATAGGTACGGAAATAATATAAATGTATCGAAATTGTCTTATTAGAATAGAAATAATTCACGGAGGCTGAGATTTATCATTGTTTTACAACGGCTGCCCATTTATGTCGTTATTTTATCCCTCGCTGTCGCTCGTGATAAAATAATACGACATAAATGATCACCCCGTTGTAAAACAATGATAAACCACAGCCTGCGTGAATTAATTCTTAATTATATCTTCACTTGGCTCCCCCTTTTGATATTTTCACGACGACAACAGCAAAAGGGGGTCAAGTGAAAATATGATTTTAATTAGATTGGAATCAAACTTTTTAAAAATGAAATTGGAATTGATTTGTGTATGTTTATCATAAAATGTGTATCATAATACCTAAACGGAAAAACACGGAAATTGCCGGAAATTTCCGAAGCGTAACATTTTCGCGATCAGGTCAATATCAACTATTATGTTCTTATTCGTTCCTCAAACGCACATAAAGTATTTATCAATAATAACACAACACGTGTATAATATTGGAACAGCTCGCCAGTTACGCAGCTAACGATTTTATTAATACAGTAAAAAATAAACATATAAACATGTCTACAAAATAACACTGCTCTGGCCGCTGCAATCATCTATATTTCTACAACGACAAAAACGTCATATTAATATCATAGAACAAGGAAAACAAGTTATATAAGTTTATATATATCTATATGTAAATACAATAAATTTATATTTTTATAAAATAACTAATAGGATGGGTGGGGGAGGGAAGCGGTCTAGCTGCACTGAAAACCGAGCGTCGAATGGCATACGAAAAGAATTTCGTAAATCAAGAAATATCTTCCCGCTAAATAAGGCTCGTGCTACCTACACATGCAACTTTGAACCTTATTATCATAATAATAAGAATACAGGTTTACTAGTAATAAGCATATATAAAGGTAAGGTAAACACACGTGACCGTGCATGGAAAATAAACACAAACACGTGTTTTAGCTAAATTTAGATAAATACATTTTTTGTGAATATGATGGATCTAGGATACTAACAATGCATTCCTGGATACTGCCTCTGATTTGTATTTTATGGACAAATGATTCCGGTTACAAGACAAATTTTAATTCAATTGCTGTCTCTCACCTATATTTTGCGGTTGCCTGATTTGGCTATCTAAACATCGTGTACTTATAATGAAGTGATGTAAATAATAACAATACATATTGCCAGTTAACATTAAAAAAACAGTACGTATTTTTTCCACAAAGAAAAATAAAGCGTGGAGACGGCTAGTTTTTTAGGAAAGCTAATACTTGTCGTATTATATACCTGACAACTTTCTTTCCTCTTCCGGAGATGCGCTGTAGCTCGGACACTGGGAACCATCACAGTATAGCCCAGGGAGAACAGTTTTACCAATATCGGATCAATAATAATGAAAAAAATGTATGGGCCATTACCCCAGGAAAAAATTCAAAATTAAAGGTATTTTGGTCATTTTCTCTTTAAGATCATTTTAATGGCAACATTTAACTGGTAAAGATGGATTTGGATGATTAAAATAATAATCTGGATTGCAAAAGTCCTATGTAAAACATATGTTTAGATACGTAAATTTTCATTTCTTCCAGTTGATGTATAACAATCTTATCATCTGGCAAGATATGGGGAGGGGGTTACTATGACAGTGTAACTGGACAATAAAAACTGGACGCCATTATATAGCTGAAAAAATTGCTGAAATTGGCGTTAAACACAAACAAACAAACATCAATATATTTACGCGCTTGATTTATATAATAGCAAAGACTTTATTGTTAATAAGGTTTTAGTTGTTGTAATGGGGTTCAGGGGCGGATACAGGATTTTCGAAAGGGTGGCGTAAAAGGGGGATATCGGAAAAGGAAGGCCACGCAGAAGGCTTTTATAGTGTTCAGTAACCTTTATTTGGTACAGTATATCCAACAGAGATATCATAATAAACGAATTAGTTGCGTTAATGCATTAATTTATGGCGAGGACGAGCGGGGATTACATTTTTGCCTTTGTCGCTAGTTGTTACCCTCCATATTCTCTTTTTTTTCCTTTCCTTTTTTTTAAATGGGGGGTGTACGCCCCTACGCCCCGCCCCCTGGATCCGCCACTGGGGGTTAACGCCGCTTGCAGAAATTGTACAGCTATATCATAGCGTCCAGTTTTTAAGGGAGGAAGCAGGAGTTCCCGGTTAAAAAATCGACATTCAAGAGGCAAATCCTTGTCAATTCTAAGGTTCGACCATACCATGTCATAATACTTTAGGCCAGAACGCGAACCTAAGTGTTGATGTTTGTTTGTTTGAATGGTGTTTAACGCCATTTTCAGCTCAGCTATATCACGGCGTCCAGTTTTTATTGGGGATGAAGCCGGAGTAGAGAAAACCCCCGACCTGCGGTAGTAAAACTGGCACTCCTTGTCAATTCTCAAGTGATTACAGGCACAAATAGGAGATCATAAATAATCCCTAGTTTTAGAGTTACAGCGCCATCACTTTGTGGCCATTAGTATTTAATTAACATAGACATCTGTAACGAAATATAATAGTTGGTTACGCCACAGCGGCAATACATTCTTTAACTATCTTTTCACACTATGTAAAAGTTTTATGAGTTATTGAAGGTTTAAAAAAAGAAAAGGTTTTGTAATAAAACATTTAACACAAGGTTGCGTAATTTATATGATGGTGACTTACATCGTATATAGAAATTTTAAACAAAAAATATTCTTATACTTAATTATATTTTACTGTACCTCCACTTTGAAAAAAGTTCATTTACTACCAAAATGTTTATAAAACAAAAGCAAGACATAAAAATTAAAGTGACATATAAAGAATAATATGTGTTTGTGTTTCTTGTCTTTTAGAACTTATTCTCCTATTGTTTATTTCCTCAATTGTCTTCACAATGACAAAGAATTGCAACTAATTATAACATCTGTGGGCATTCCTATACATATTAACACCCATCTGTTATCATTGCATGAAACATGTTTTATTGGTTTATTAACCGACATAAAGACATTAAATGTAATCAAGTGACGTTAATGGAGCACTTTTATTTGCTTAATTAGTCACCGCGGTTAACCTCAGCTTTAGATGAAAATAAGGGGCATTGGTGTATTTAGATAATTTACAACTACTCAAATACAAATATATTATTTAATGAATAGAGAAACCTTTTTCATATAATTTGGAAGGGAAAAAAAGAGACCCTTTCGGGCTGCACATCCATATTACCGTACCCCACCCCAACCCTCTCGTGAAAATTTCGTAATTTGCATTGGTTGTGTTATTCTAACTTGGAAGAAGGGCGATAATCCAAACACGTTATTATTGGGTAGCAGATTTTCATAACGATCTTTCGGAACACATCGATGTCTTACCGAATAAGTATTCCGAACATTAAAAAGCAGCTCGATTGTCATGGTAGCAAAATTTAATACGACACCGGCACCTGTCCGTGTTCGTTTCTGTATATGATATTTTGTCGCCATGTGGTGTTTCTGGTAAGTTCTGCGGCACATGTCAGTTTTTTTAAGGGAGGGTATTGTCCTCATGCAGGCCCGGGTATAAAATTGGTCAGCAGCAGAGTTCAGTCTGTCGTACAACTCGGCAACTCGACATAAGAGTACCACAGGCACAGGTACAACTACATAATGAAGCCTAGCCCAGTCTAGGGTAACCCCCCCCCCCTTTTTCAACTTTTGGGTGCGTAGCATTACTCCGACAGCCCATTTCTCCGACAACCCATTAATCCGACAACCCAATACTCCGACAGCCCATTTCTCCGACAAAGAAAAAAACGTATATATATTTATTTATCAAGACATGTTTTTATAACAAACATCTTGATAGGTATGCGATGTTGTAAAGGTCAATAGATGGGGATGTAACTGTGATGAGCTACTACTGGGGGCGGCATACGCATCACAAGCAGTTTTTACTTGGTATTATATGTGTTTTTTTGTATGTTGATCTATGTTGTGTCATTTGTTTTTGTGATAATTTTATGCATATAGATTTTGTCTTGGCCTTTTCAGATTTATGACATTCGATTGCCCCGTTGTTACGCCTTTGCTTCTTTGTAACTGGAACAGGTAAATAATGTTTTTATAATGGGAAGGTAAAGTATAGGTGGTAAGAACACCTATATATTCAATTGTACTCAAACGTCACTGAAGACCTTTATTGATTGTGTCTATTTTTGTTGGTTTTTCTTTTTATTAACCTCTAGGATAGCACCCCGTTCCAACAATAGAATTATCTCGTTTTCTCAAGATATTTATAAGATTCCCAGTTAAATGAAAGTTAGTTTGACATGTTCTGCAAGGTTGCATATTGACTCCAACCCCAAATACCGGAAGCAAGCTCTTTGGACCATATTAAATGTCATACTGTAACCACCCACCCACCCACCCCCGGTTCTCCGAAAAAAAAGAACAAAAAAAGAGAACAACAATTAACAAAACAAAAACAAAAATTAAAAACATTTTACAATATACCGCAAGAAAAATAAAATGATTTTCAGGAATAAACTTTTCTGACTTTAACAGTCATAAAATAGGCAAATAACTTGAGGGTAGGCATACAATTTTAGGTAGGGTCAGGTTACCATAAACACACAACTTTTTTTTAGGTCAAATCGAACACTGATTGTCTGAGACAATGGAGCAAACAAGGTGGCGAGAATTGCTTCGCATTGGCAAGAACTATTCTCTGACTAGATACAAGAAATGTAGCTTTTAGAGCAATCAAGGTGTAGGTTCTAGACCTAGGTGGCTACCCAGACAATTTTGAAGCGTCGCTTTTATATCACAGCGTAACTTAAATGCCGCTTATTATCTGCATAGAATCCGCTGTTGTAAAAAGCAGTATTTAAGCGACATGCATAATTACCGCTTAATTTTAACCTACATAATTAGCAATGCTTTAACTCCACTTTTATCCAACTTAAACTATACTGATTTTCTAAGTAGAAAAAAAGCGAGACTACAGGTAATTGATTATTCCAGCTTAAATCCAACTGATAAATATTTGTCATTTTTAATTTTATTACAAACCTACTTAATCCCTGCTGATTTATCTTAGTAAATTAAACTGAACGTTTTTTTCCAACTGAAAAAACTTAAAGGTGCTACAGCAAATACTTTTTCCCTACTGATTTAACTCTGCTCTATTAAATATTAATTGAACTCCGCTTAAAAACAACTGAAAAAGCTCAATAAAATATTTTATATTATTTGTTGTCTGTTTTCCAATTAAGTGACTATCTAATCAAAAAATAATTAGTTATATTATTTTTATATCAACCAAATTGCTTTTTAACTTCACATATGAACAATTTACTATTGAAGAGCAGAAATAATGCACAAATGTCTAAGTACTAGTATGCAGTTTGAGTATTTTCTATAGAAAATGTTTGGAATTATTTATTACTACTTTAAATGAAGATTAAAGTTTTTAATCCAAATAGAGAACAAGGACACTGATATTACACATGACAAAATTTAGCATGACCATGGCCTAATAACACCATTATTCTCAAAACATAAATAAAAAGACATTAAAATTTTCTTCTATGCTGTATGTTCTGCCAATTTATGGTACAATTGCAATGATGAATATTATAGCTTAAATATCAAATATTTTCATGCAATATCAATAAAAAACCAGAAATCATAAAAACACATTCACAATATAAAACAATGCTTGATACATTATACTACAAACTTATGTAGTAAACAGAAAACTGTTTACTAAGAAAAAGTATAATCATAGGGGAGATAACTCTAAAGGGAGCCAACTCTACAATCTTTTGTCCACATTCAAAAATACCACAATGGAAGCTTTACTTTCTAATAAATTTAATGTAACCATTTTTGTAATTATTAACAAGCAATAAAAACAGTTAAGAACTATCTTCATATGAACAATAGAATAAATGGAACTTTTTACAACAGCATGTTTTAGTTTATGTAGAAGTGCTATATAAGGCCAAACAAAAAAATATGTGTGTTTCCGGTTACATAGAATTATAAAATAGGTAGGTAGGTGGTATTTTTTTTTTTTGGTTTTTTTTTTTTTTTTTTTTGGGAATCGTGTTGGTTAATTAGTAATTTAATTTTGGCTTTTTGATCTTTATCTTTTATACCTTTGTAGGTGTAAAGCTTGTAATTTTCACGCAAAAATTTCCTATAAAGCCTTTCAAAGTATCCAGTCATTTGATGAGCTATCAATTTCGTTACAAGCGTTCCGTTCACATGTTTACATTTAGCCGCCATTTTGGGGCGGAAGTATGAAAATAGAGCTAAAACCCGGAACAATACTTCCGGTTCGAAGTAATCTCCGTTAAAAACGCCAAAAAAAACTTTAGGGTCGGGATTTTGGCTTCAAAAAAATAGGTAGGGTCGGGTAACCGGAAACACACATATTTTTTTTTTTTGGCCTAACTAATATCACCATTTTCCTCTACAACTGTTAAAAAGCAACATTTATAAACCAATGCATAATCAACACAATGAATATGATGATTATGAAGAAAGAACTATAAAATATATGTAAAAAGATATAACTTTACTGATAAATTCTCTACAATATTTAATTTGTCAGTGGACAGTTTGGCTTCAACTACTAAAAATATTAAATGTCCAATTCTTTTTCCATTTTTTGGCAAACTGCTTTTCACAGAAAGAAGAAACAGTGCTTCTGCCTCTGATTTACAGTACATATATTTCTTCAGGGCACCCGGTTGTTGTTTGCTTCTGAATGTTGACAGCTAGTAGAATATGGTGCTGAATGTTATTTGTTTCCTTCAAATCTTCATAGAAACTAAAATCAATCCAAAACCAGACTTGTCAAAATGTTCTTTGTAAAGTTTTTCCGTCAAAACATCTTGATGTTATTATTCTTATTTTTCATTCCTTCTTGTCTCTGATGTACATTTTTTCCTGTAAAAACACAAAAAATAATATTGTAGAAAAAACTGCAAAGAAAGAACATTCATAGCTAAAGTTTGCAAATTCCACACAAAAATAGAATGTTGACATAGCAAAAACCTTTTATTTTATTATTGGGAAATTTCTGTTACATGAGGTTTACAAAATGCATGTACCAATGAGCTACAATGCTTACTCGCTTACTCAAGCCACACTAGTGACCTGAGCAGAATCGTTAGAATTATGCGCAACCTTAACTGCAGAGTATGTGTAATTAGGACATTATATTTTAACAATTTCTTTGAATTATGCCCATTTGAAGAAGTTGAACACACTTTTATTTAGTACACTTAACTGAATACCCTAAAAATTATCTCCCCTTTCATATGTTAACAGATTTTACACCCATATGTTTCCCCCTTTTTTCAATTGTGTGGCCATTCATTTTGTAGCCTGAATTCCCTTGACCTAATAATAATTTGTGTCATATTAAATTGAAATAGGCCCAGTATTGGCTATTTACCTTACTATTTTAATTACTATTGGTCTTCATACTGCATTTCAAAATTACTGACACCACTTCCCATATTTGTTGCACAATCTACAATGGATACAAACATGTATAATAAAAAACGACACTGTTCTCTACATTGATAGTGTATTCTGCTAAATTATGCCAACAATTTTAATGTTTCAGAGAAAACAAAATTATATAAGAAATTTTGAAAAAATGTCAAATTACACGAAATGATTCTTGTGGCGACTAATATGAATGTGCATATTTCGGTACTTCTACGAATATTGTCTACGCAATGTGGACTATAGGTCACTAAGGTCAATAGCAAACATGTGTAAAAAGGTACTGCATCAACATTTGATATTTATCACAGATGAACAATATTTACATTGTGAACATATACGTAGGAAAATGGTGAAACTTAAAATATATTTACCTCAAGTTGCAGGCGGCAACGCAGTGTAAGTGCATTTCTCTTAGTGTGGAAATGGCGTGTGGTGACTATCTTTACTTCTTTTCGACTTTTGTACTACTTTGTCTTCGAGACACATTGAAACCATCATTGTACGGGCCTTTTCTTGCTTTACTTTTGAACATATTTTGACCGTCGTTTGCCATTTTTGTTTTACTCCGGGTACTACACTTTGGATTGTACGGAAGTTCAACTGGTTACAAAGAAAGTATTTTGAAGGGTACCAGAGCAGGTATGTTTAATGTATTTATTTTTAATTTCTTTTTTACATGATATTCTATGACAAATTGTTTGGACACATAATTGTTTTGTTTATCGGGTATTTTTTTGTATATTTTTCGGCTGATGAAAATCTGTGTAAACTTGTGACGTCGATTTTCCAAAGCCCGCGCATAATTTGAATTATTCAAAACATAGTCACATAGCTGGGCAAGTTTTTCGCATTGGTTCAGTAAATTAAGTAAGTAGGATTGTTGTTTACAGTCGTCATATTTATACATAACGAAGAAAACGACAAACTGATGAAAGCACATGACTTTTGTCATGATGATCTGGCATTATCGTTCATACGCACGTCACCGGTCATATAACTTTCAATGACCATAGAATAAAATCTATGCATTAAGTGAAAACACACAAAAAGCACGACAAACAAAAAAGGATCAAATACTATAGTGTTACTGAGCATTAAATCCAAGCATTATAGGCAGAAACATAATTAAGAACACATGCACAAAAACCATGGCATTTTTATTAAGGAAGTATAGGGTATAAATTAAAACACTATTATTTAGCAGCAATATATATAAGCATAGCAATAAGCATATTATCTTAGTGCGTGATGCTGGGAGTCATTAAGGTACAAATGAATCGGGACATATAAGTTATCAGATAACATGTACCGAAAGATATTTATTATAGAGGGATTGTTTAGACATATGTTTGAGGGTATAGTTGTAAGTGCATGCATTTAATTGTGACATTCCTACATATTCAAAATCTCAGTATGAGATTTTGAATATTTGGGAATTTAACTGAGAAATCTAAATTACACTATATTCAATTTGTATTGTGCTGAGAATTTTGTAGCTGATTTAAGAATGGTCATATATTGCATATATGTCTTCATTTATTTTGTAGACTAAGAATTCCGAAGGCCACCCTAACTATTGCTGTGAAACAACCAATACAAGGAACAGCTACCAAACCTGCTCACCCATTCAGTCAAAACAACATAACCACGGTAACAGAAATTCTACTTGTATGTCCATGTGCAATAATGTTAATAAAAGAATAGCTAGTCCATTCATGTTTTACAACCTGTAAATGACTGGCATTATTGATAAAATATCGTAAGTTTTCTAGAAATATTTAAACACAAAGATTACTTTAATTGTCAACACTGAGGTTGCCAGTTCAAGTCTCACTGCGGCAGGGTGTGCTTGATTCCAATTTTAATTGACGAGGATGGCCAGTTTTCCTACCGAAGGTCGGGTTTTACCCTGTTAGTCTGTCTTCCTTCCCCAATATTTACAACATAAATATGTCTTTTTAATTGACATTGACTGTTCTATTTTTTTTTTATTTTGTAAATGTTGGTTTATGTTCAGTGTTTGCTTGTGAGATGAAACAATTTATATACATTTTTATTTGTAGTTTGTAAGCTGCTTTGATCTTGAAACAATAATTAAGATTTTAGAGAGTAAGCTTAAAGAAAGCACTTTAGATGACTGGTAAGTTCATGAAGTAATTATAATTATAGAACATCATTTTCATTGAACTATATTTTTATTAAATGTAACTAATACTGAAATCAGGGGAAATTTTTTACTTTTATTCTTAAAGGAGCACACAAAATATCAAATAACAGTTGTTTACACATATAACATACTCATTTATTAGGTTTTAAACTTTAATGCTTCTAAGAAGGGGAAGCAACTCATATTAGGAGAAGATAACTCAAATGAGTTTTTCTTAGACAAAACTATCAGACAAGTTTACAACTGCACGCTCATTATGTTACAAATGTGTAAATTATATATATGTCTCTTTTATTATATTTGTATAAATATCTTTAAATATTTAATACACGATTGTTTATTTTAGTATCAGGAGCAAAATTTTTTAGCTATCTTTGGAAATGTTACATAATTCTTGGAAATATTTGTACATTAAATGAAAATCATTGTGATTTCAGAGTTATGTGCTGCATATGATAGTTCATCAATCGAGAAATAAGGGAAGCAATGCGAGTGGAAAAGATGAGAAAAACTAAAACAGAAACTGAGAAGGTCAATTTAAACTTGTATTTATGTTGTAAATATTTTGTAAATAGTTATTTTCATAATTATATTATGTTATGTTTTAAAGGTTACATTATGCAACTATAAATATGAATGCTCAAATAAACTTATATGATTGTATTTTTTTTATCATTATTTAATCCTTTTAAACAGAATGAAGCAAGAGGTACACAAAAACAAGTACAAAAAAGACAGGTTTAGAAAATGGCCAAATTTCAGATTTAACTCGTGGAGCACAGTAATGCTGCTTTTAGCTCTAAAACAGCTTGACCTACACCAAATTTGCAATTTTTAATATCATGTATGCTTCAACTCCACATAGACAATTACAATTGTATTTACACATGAGACGCTAACACTTAAAACAGACTTTTTAAATTTCCAGCTTAAAACAGGCTGACATCTCCAACTTAAAACACGCTGACATCTCCAACTTAAAACACGCTGACATCTCCAACTTAAAGTACGCTGAGATTATACACTTAAAACACGCTGGTATAACCACCTAAAATCCGCTTTTGTACATTTACTATATTCCGCTTATTTACCGCTGACAACTAATTTGCATATTCCACTTCAAATCCGCTGATTTGTACCGCTTAATCCCAACTTCACCTAATTTGCATAATTTAGACGCGTCAGCCCAACTTATTTCACACTTCTTTACCGCTTATTGTCCTAATCACTGAACCAAATATGCAAATTAGTTTTAAAAAGCGGTATTTCAGCAGTTCATTAGGTAAATATAAGTTGATTAAAAGTAACGCTGATATACTACTTTTATTCAACTTTAAATCAGCTATTATCAAGCTTTTTGATTAAAAATAATACCGCTGCAATCATACTTAAAGATAGCTTTTTCTCAACTTAAAATTGTCCTGGGTATGTCTGTATATGGTACATGGCTTTTGTGCTCTGAGTGGGAAATGTATGTTGTCTGTTCACTAAAAAGATTTAATTATTGACCTTCCTACAGTAGGCTACATACCGGTACATGTATAGACACAATTTACTGATCCTACCCATTTCTCCCATTTCCAGTGTGCATGGTAAGTATTTTTAGCTCATCTTGCCTAAAAGGCTATGTGAGCTTTTGCCATCACATGGCGTCCAATGTTACCTTCCGTCATCCATTTGTCTGTAAACTTTTCACATTTTGACTACCTCCTCTGAAACGACTGAAGCAAAGTGAATAAAACTTTACAGGAATAATGTTTGGAAAGTCCTGCACTATGACCAAGATTGCTAAAATTTTTCAGATCAACCAAAAAACATGGCGGAACATAGTTTAAACATTGGACCCTATAGGAAAACCATATTTTGGCTCTCTCCTCTGAAATGACTGAAGTAAATTAAAGCAAACTTTACAGGAATGATGTATGGAAAGGTCCTGCACTAAGGTTGCCGAAATTTTTCTGATCCGCCAAAAAACACAGCCATGAGGGCAGAACATAGTTAACAATGGACCCTGTGGGAAATAACACATTTTGTGTAAATCCTCTGAAACCTCTGAAGCAAATTGAACTTAACTTTACAGTAATGCTATATGTAATGTCCTTTACTAAGATCACTGAAATCTTTCTAATCTGCCAAAAACATGGCTGCCAGTGGAAGGTTTTTGTCATTATTGCTGCAATTTTTCTGTTTATATACTAAAAAGCATGAATATAGTTTTACATTGCAAAAACCAACTGTTGCAGACAAGAGTTTATATATTTATTTAACCTGTTGATGGTGGTTATAGTTCTTGGGTGGTTCCTGCAGAAAGGACAAGGTAGGATATGTGAACAAATTGGCCCCCTTAATTGTGCATATTTTACTTTTTGGGAATATTTCATTGTGGTTGTAAGATTTTGTAGTTTAAAGGGATATATTTGATGGGATAGGCATTGGTTTTTAGAAATTGAGCTAAATTACTAAATTATGCACATGCGCAAAATCGTAAAACCAACAAAATTGACAAAATATGCTAAAATAGCTACAATTTATGCCTTTTTTGTTAAAAATTAATAGGAGCAAACCTGTTACTCTGATATTTTCAGAATACATTGGTATAGTGATGCTACACCCACAGTTAAAATATTTTTTTGGGTCACAGGTTCGCTCATACTTTTTTTAATTAAAAACATTTGAAAATTTGCCATATTTCGAGCTTTTTGGAGAATAAGTCGCTTTTCGCACATATTTAGCATAACACTGAGAAGACTAAACAAAGTTGATCTAGCGATCACTGATACCCCCGCTTTTGTGAAAATTTCTAACGTTTTTCGTGGACTGTGACCTTGAAATTTGATGGATTTCCACCAAAATCAATAGGCTTCTTACCAACAAAATATATAACAATATTTTACAGTTTCATTAAAATCGGATGCAAACTTTTTGAGTTATTGTCCGGAAACAACTTTTTTGTAAAAATTTCTAACGTTTTTCGTGAACTGTGACCTTGAAATTTGACGGATTTCCCCCAAAATCAATAGGCTTCTTACCAACCTGATATATAACAATATCCCAAAGTTTCATTCAAATCACATGCAAACTTTTTGAGTTATTGTCCGGAAACAACTTTTTTGTGAAAATTTCTAAAGTTTTTCGTGGACTGTGACCTTGAAATATGACGGATTTCCCCCAAAATCGATAGGCTTCTTACCAACCTGATATATGACAATATCCCAAAGTTTCATTCAAATCGGATGTAAACTTTTTGAGTTATCGTCCGGAAACAACTTTTTTGTAAAAATTTCTAACGTTTTTCGTGGACTGTGACCTTGAAATTTGACGGATTTCCCCCAAAATCGATAGGCTTCTTACCAACCTGATATATGACAATATCCCAAAGTTTCATTCAAATCGGATCTTAACTTTTTGAGTTATTGTCCGGAAACAACTTTTTTGTTAAAATTTCTAACGTTTTTCGTGGACTGTGACCTTGAAATTTGACGGATTTCCCCCAAAATCGATAGGCTTCTTACCAACTTGATATATAACAATATCCCAAAGTTTCATTCAAATTGGATGTAAACTTTTTGAATTATCATCCGGAAACCAAATGTGGACGGACGAACGGACGGACGGACGGACTCTGTCGAGTGGATACCCCCGACTCTGTCGAGCGGGGGTATAAAAACTGATAAATCATACATTTGAAACATACAAATTATATAAAATTCACCACTTTCATGACTTTAGAGTGGTAAAATGAACATTTCAAAGAAATTTGTCATTTTTGAAAAAGGGGCCAAAAACAGCCCTTATCATATCTTGTCCTTTGGTCTGAAATTTCAAATTATCATTGTGCATTAACTATTCACTTAAATGAAAGTTTGCTCAAGAAGAATTTAAACCAGATGAGGGATACAGGCACAGCCTCTGAGCTTCTGGTTTGTTCAAAATAACATTATATTCAGACTTCAGATGAATTATGATTTGATGAAAATAATTACGATATTTCAGTGTTTTTATCCACACATTGAATGGAACATGGGCCATGGCTGTTCTTTTTCTATCAGGCATAGTTCATGTTTCAGTTAAATTTTTTTAATTATTGGAGCATGATATGATAATTTGATAAGAAAATTTTTGTGATATCTCAATGCCTGTGGCCAATACTAATTTGGACAAATCTTAAAATTGAGAATTTTTCAACTTAATTTTTTATATACCGAATTGGGGGCTTCTTGAACCTATTCCTATATTTCATATTTCTAAAAATTATCCTTTATACTGTGTGAATCAACATAGGTTTTATGTCTGCCGTAATCATGGTAATGTGTTTGCCAAAGAATTATTCTCTGTCCACATGTGATACACATTAATAACATATGTACAGGGTTCAACTTGTTGCCATGAGACTGGGTGTCTCACATCACTGTGCCCTTGTCATTAATATCTTTATAAATTCCTATTTAAAAAAAATTCTTGTTTGATTTTCAGACCTTGCCATGTCTGGACAAGACATAAGACAGTTTCTGATGAAGAAAAATGTTCCTGATGTGATTATAGAACTAATGAATGATGAAAAGGTAGTATGAGAATTGATGTTGTCATCAGGGAACATTTTTGTTATTTTACTCATAAATATTGACCACTACCATATGAATGTGTTTGAATTGAGAGTATTTGTCCCTTCATCCATTTTTAGTAACTCTTTTCTCATTTTTCTTGTGCACATGATTTGTCATTAGCTTACTTGGCCAAAAGCTATATGAGCTTTTAGCATCACTATGCATCTGCCAAACTAGTGACCTGTCATCAGTTGTAAACTTTTTAGCTCAACTCACTTAAAGCCAAATGAATTTAGGCCTTCACTATATGTGTCCATATTTCATAATTTTTGTCTCGCCTGCGATGAAAGTCGCTGGAGGCGAGACATGTATGGGAATCCGGCGGCGGCGGCGTAAACACTTGACATCTTGCTTCATATATTTGTAAGCCCAAGCCCTAGGTCCATCAAATTTGGTACAGAGGTAGCTTATGATGAGTACTTGCCAGTCTCACCTGTCACCTGACCTTGACCTCAATTTCACGGTCCAGTGACTACGTTAAAGTTTTTGTATTAGGACAGTTCCTCTGTAACTATGCATGGTATGGTGACAATATTTGGTATACAGGACGCTGCTGATATTTAATGCTATTTACGTAATGCTTATGACGAAATTTACTTTCGTTACTGATGCGGAATGCAGGCGAGACTTTTTCTGTGTCCACACTTGTTTTATACAAGTACTACATCTAAAATTAGGCTTGTGACCAATAGTTTTCGCTAGACTATTTCCTCAGGAAATATCCAAATATTAAAAAGTAGATCCCCTGATATCACGTATGAATGCAAATATATTATTTCTAAGGAAATGTTATAATCAGATGTTTCCCAAGGAAATGTTATATATCAGTGTTTCCCAAGGAAACATAATAATCCAAGGTTTCTAAAGAAAATGTAATAGTCCAATGTTCTCAAATAAGCACAACATTACAACATTCAATGTTTCTCAAAGACATTAAAATCCAAGGTTTCCAATAAAATATAATCATAATAAGCTAATGTTGCGTGAGGAAACTTATTAAAGATAATTAAAGTAAATGATTTACAAGTGAGGCCACTAAATGTATTTCTCGCCTATCGGCACCATCTGAGAACTCATACATACTAAATATTAGATACCAAGGTACTAAGTATATGACTTCAAGCAAATCATATCCCACAAAAGTCTTACAAAGAAGTTTACGGCCTGAAAAAAGACCCGAGTTCACAGAGTTGTTGAAGCGTGAGAATGGGGTCAGGGTCAAAGGGCATGATGCCAGTTGGGTAGACCAGAACCGTCCTAGTGTCTGTATGCCCAATATCAGATGCCTAGGTATTATACTTCTGAAGTAATTCATTTTCGACAAAATTCTTACAAAAAAGTTTACGCCGCAGCCGCTGCCAATACCTATGTCTTGCCTTCTGCGACTTTTCGTGGCACAAGACATAGGTGTAACTTTACCGACGGTGGCAATGTTAACTTTAGTGTTAAGGATTTATGAGCATCTACATATCTCAAGAACTGTCAGTGGTGGAAAAATTTTCTCCTTAAGGTCAAGCCCAGGGCTTTTAAAGATTTTAAATGCCCAAGCCCACCTGTTTTCATTCAAAGCCCAATTCATACCAAGATATTTTGTAACTGGTATATAACAATAAAATGTATGCATATTATTTTTAGGTGTGTGGAATGCCAATGGACTAATTCTATTAATGTTAAAATATTATTGATATTTGACATTGTTGTATTAGCAATTTCGTCTGTAATAAAAACAGTTTATGTTATCAAGATGTTTTATTTATTGTATGTAATAAAGTATTGGTTCAGAGTTAGTAGATTTTAGTCTTTAAGATGGTTTGAAAGTTCAGACTCGTTTTTCACGATCATACTTTTTATCTTTAGATTCACGATAATCATCATCGTCATCAGTGGCCTTTCTTTTATTCTGTTCCGATCCCGTGGTTACGTTCTGTTTACTGAAGTAAACTTGAAATTGAACAGCGACATTTATCATTCGTGACCCTATCAACTACATTTAATAAAGCAACAACAAGTAAGCGAATATCAAGAAACCTGATTGCATTTAGCTAATATCAGGCAGGGGGTAATATTGTTCATCATTTCAATGGGGATCTTTGCTGAAATTTTCAAAATGATCTGTTGATGGGGTCATGGCCTGTTATTTTAAATTCTTGAAAACTGCATATCTTCCATGCAGTTTAAAGAGTTGTTGGACCTGAAGTTTCTGTTGAGCACGATTATCACAATTATCAAAACTATTGTTGAGAAGCCTCACAGACTGTGTTGGTTTTGGAAAAATGTGAAAAACGATTGATGGTTTGTTGTGAAACACGAGGAACACAAATGACAAAATATTTACATTTCAATTTGTCATTTTACTGATGATTACAAATTGAGTTCATTGTCTAATAAATGTAGTAGGAGCAACTTAGGGACTGGTAGCCTGTAGTTTGCCAATTTTGTTTATGCCCCCGCGATGACATGTCGGGGGGGCATTAAGTTTTACTCATGCCTGTCTGTCTGTACCTACGTACATACGTCCATCCGTCCGTACGAATTTCCGTCAAGCTTTTCTCAGAAACCATACATGAGAACAATTTCAAATTTGGCAGGGTGGTTCAGTATCACAAGTTGTACGTCCTAAGCAACTTTCAGACCTGTCAGACAACTACTTCCTGTTTGGGACTTCATTTAGTGGGGGCATCTGTTCCCATGGACACATTCTTCGATTTTTAATACTGTGACAAAAGTCACGATTTGATTTGTTTGAGATGTCTGAGGCATCTGTGTTAAATAACTCAATCTTTATCGACCATGTTGGGCACAAGGCCAGACTTATCTCTTTGGCAAGAGTTTATGATAACACTTTATTCATATTTTTCAGACAAAGAAGTAGACTGCACTTTTGAGGACCTTCTTGTATTCATCACTGGTGCAGATAAAAGCCCTCCGCTTGGATTTTCTTCAAAACTTTGCATTTGCTTTTATTGTGAATATGAAGGGGGAAGACTACCATATACATCTTCATGTACTATGTCTCTATATTTACTTAGAGAGAGAATGATCCATTACAATTATCAAAACTATTGTTGAGAAGCCTCAAAGACTGTGTTGGTTTTGGGAAAATGTGAAAAACAATTGATTGATGGTTTGTTGTGAAACATGAGGAACACAAATGACAAAATATTTACGTTTCAATTTGTCATTTTACTGATGATTACAAATTGAGTTCATTGTCTAGTAGGAGCATGATACCTTTGATATTCTAATGCTGCAATTTTATTTTAGTTTTTTAGCTGTCTGGTTGCTAGCCATATAAGTTTAGCTCACCTGGACCAAAAGGTCACTTTGTATCTGTTGTTGTCGTCCACGTACCTTAGCTACTTCTTCTCAAGAACCACCTGGCCAAATGTATCTTAACTTTGCAATAATACTCCTTTGGGAAAAAATGTGCTGTTACTTAAAAATATAAGTTAAATAAAGAAATTTTTTCCTGTAAAGGGGGGTGGATTTAACTAGACCAATCTTTGATAAGAACCTCCAGGTGAGCAATTCAGATTACATTGGAGCCTGTATTTATATTTAGAAATGTGTAGAGTTTTTACAATTTTTAAAAGGTTGATTTGTCTACAAAGGGGTAAATTTTGAAACTCATCACTTTTTTGGGGGTTATGCATCGATTTGGTATGTAGGTTCATCAAAATTTATATTTTAAAATTAAAAGTGAAGTTAAAAGTTCTTTGACATGAAGTTTAGCTTTTTTGATTGCGATGTCATTGAGTGATTTTGTTCTGGGATGGAGTATACATATCAATCATTAGTTTTATGTTGATTTTAATATTCAGTTTATAATACTCACGGGTAGAGACCCAAGGACATTTTCTTTTGTTGCACATTCCACTGTCCTGGCACTGTTTAAAGTCAGAACTCTTTATTTAAAGGCAGTTGCGGCTAGCCGGAAAATAGTGAGGTGCTATTTGTCTGGCTAATAAGAGAAACCATAGAAATACTGATTTTTAATTAGCAATTTGTTTGCACTACTGATAAAAGATATAAAAAGGATCAAGATTTGTCATTAATTTTAGTGATCAGTAGAAATAACTTATTAAACACATACAAACGTCTTGATAATTATGTTGTTTTTAGAAATGTAAAATCTACCGTTCAAAAAATTAAACTTTTCATATGAAAGAAAACATATTTTTTAATAATAAGGTTTATAAACAATAAATGTTGATTTTAGTATAAAAAAATTTGTTTGATACATTTACAGTTAATGTAACATATTCTTATATATTTTTTTACTTAGTACACATTTATACAATTTTATAAGGGTCTGGCTTTAAAATACTTAAAATAAAAAATAATAGATTCGATTGTGCAAAAATTATTATATGAAAAAAAAAAATGAACAGAGTAACTGTTAAAATTCAAATACTTTAATACATGTAATATGTATGGATAAAAACTATTACCCTATTACATTATATTTCAACTTTAGAATAGTTTGGCCATGTTTGCAAGCATTTTATTTCATACAAATATTATTGACTGATGGGTTATTATAAGACATGCACTACATTTATAATAGCCAGAAGAATAGCCACTTCGTTATTTAAAACTCATATACTTTTTTGGTTTTTGAAACTGTCTCTTCAGATCTGCTTTTTGATGTATTATTTTTGTTTGTATTAGAGAAATACTCTGATTATAAGGGGACATTTTCTCTAGTTACACAACTGATATAATTTTTTACTTGTTTTATATTCATTATTCCATTTTTCTTATGGTTGTTAAAAGTGTCCTTGGGTCTTGCCTTCACTAATGTGCCATATTGATTTTATTTTGTAGCTTTATGATTGTTAAATGAGTTTTATTGTTGATTTTTACATTGATTGTTGTGCTAATTCTAAATTGAGGGGATGGGATTTTTTGGTCTTATTAATAATTTTATAATCCGGGGTTTAATAATAATAATTAGGTTGTGATTTGGGGTTAGGGGTGATTTATACATTGATTATGATTGATTTTAACATGGGGAGGGGTCTTTTTGGCATTACTAATTATTTTTACCATCAGGGAGAATCTTATATAATTTATAGAGCAAGGTGCTATTTTTTTTGTGTTACAATCAGCTAGGGCAAAGGAGTAATTTTGTTTATTTATTTTTTTTTCAATAGATTTATTAAATTTGTATCTTGTTTGTTTTTTGTTAACCAAACATCATTCCTTATATGCTATTACTTGGCTGGTTCATCATAATAGTTTTTCATAAACTTAACATCGATTGCATGGTTTATTTTATTCTAAATTGCTTAATACTGCACTTGAATTTAATTGAAACTAGAAAAACTGTAAGCAGCTGCTCACAAATAAATACCCCCTGCCCCCACCCAAATCAATCAGATCAAATTTTACACATCTACATTATGTCACAAAGATTGTGTTAAAATTTCATGAAAATCCATTGAGGGGTTTAGGAGTTGAGGATAAGAGATGGGTACTCCCTTGTCGTGTAATAGCTAAGTCCATGTTTTGCTATGGGAAACCCCAAAAATCCATCAGATCAAATTTTAAAAAGGAGATGCACATCTACATTATGTCACAAAGATTTGTGAAAGTTTAATGAAATCCATAAAGGGGTTTAGGAGGAGTTATGGATCAGAGATGGGTACCCTAAGGTGTAACGGAATGATGGACAGACACCCCTATCACTATATTCCCCCCCCCCCTTTTCAACCCTAAACAATTACCTAAAATACGAAATTTCAGTGTCCATCATATATTAGAACATATTAGTGTGCCAAATCTTAATTTAGTGTCCAGTCACTGGCCCCAAAAGTACAGTGCTGCCAAAGATTTGCAGTGTGAGTGGAAGCACCACTTGTTTTATATGTGCTCTAGATTGAACATCTTTTTGTAGACTTTTACAAAACATAGAATATTGGTAGATTGAAATGGATTACTGCGGTGAAAGAAAGTGAGAAAATAATTCACTGCGTAACCTAGCCTATTCCACAATGGTGCTTTCAATTTGCTGTAACATTCTCCAGAAGTACAGAATATGCTGCATACTCAATATTCCGCTATTCTGAAGGATGTTCTGGGTAGAGCGAAAGTGTCCTTTTTCATAGACAATTTTATGTATTATTACCATCAAGACTAAATTAAGAATTTTGTCTTGCAGAAAACGGGATAGTAATCAAGAAAATCCTGACTTTTAATCGGATGGTTATCCAGTAAATTATTTTCTCGCTTACTTCTATCGCAGTAGTCATTCCGTCGTATTTGCTCGTCAGAAAGTAACAAGTCATGTACAAAATGAAATTATTACTTCATTTATTTCAAAGTTGTTGTAATATTAAGTGCCGTAGATTTAAATACAATTGCACCGCCTCTTCACAGTTATTCGGATTTCTCCAGTCGTTTTCATCCATAAGAATGCGACATAGTTCGGCTATATCGGGATCGCAAACTTCGCATCTGTTATCGCCGATTTCTTCTCTACATGCAATATAATCATTATTTTCTACCTCACACAACTGGTCTTCAGCTCCATAGAGTTCTGGTGCGTTGTAGAGAAGTATAGGCTTTCCCGTCTGACCCTCGTAATTCTTCTTACGCTGCATAGTGTGGGAATGCCAGACAGTCTTAACCTTGTCGAGATCTCTCTGAAAAGTGATAAGAAGTATGAAACATCATCTCAAAAATGTTTAAAATTATATGCAATTATTGTTAAACGATGAAGAGATGGTGTTCCACCATAGTTGAAAACATGAAAGACCTCTAGATTATTTTATACTTTCCTAGTTCGCAGATTTTTCGAGGTCAATTTGTCGTCTTTCCCATATCTTGCCATTTTTATATATTAGAGTAATATATAATTTAATTTGGTATAAATTGTGTTTTTTGTTTTACGATTTAAATCATCGCAAATTTTATATCAAGCGGTAAGTTAAGCCTATCCGCAATCTAAACTTGCAGAAAACAGTGAGAGATTGAAAAAGTAGGCAAATATTTTGGAAAACTTAATGGACGAAAAATTTAATTTGGGGGGGGGGGTTAACCCCTATGTGTTAAACCCTCAAAAACACGTGTATGTCACAGTCTTGTTGAACAACGGGTGTTACTCATTAAAATCTGGATATAAATATATTATTGAGACGAATCATTAAATTAGGTAATTAGGTTACCTGAATAAGAGCACAGAAGCAAAACCGGATAAGTCCTTTGTCCAGCTGGTTTCCAGAGAATGACTCGAATTCATCTTTTATCATTTGAAATATGTCCATCCAGAATTGAAGACATTCTTTTCTTAAAAGTCCTTCGAAGAAACATATGAAGTTGTTCAATAATTGTATTTTCTGTCCCTTTATCAGCTCTTATTTTTGCAGGACAGCCTCCAGCATGTTCTACAGCTCGCAAAAAATTATCGGCAACTACTCTTGGGTCATTATTTGTGTACCCTGCCTCTAACCATATAATACGACGTGAAAACCCGTCGATACAACCGTGGATAGCTATACCAAAGCGCTTTAACTTGTCGTTCCCGTCAACATGCCAGACAAAGTTTGGACCTTTGTTTACATACATTCTACGTCTAAGTCTATTTCTTTTACGTAAATATACTCCCTCGTGGTCTTGCAGTGATAGAAGCTGGCGGATATCATCTTGTGATACTCTAAAACCTGCAAGAATTGCTCTCCAATACATCCATCTGTATCCATGCAACTGACCACAACTTTCAAGCGTTTCCTCAATAAAGATGGCAACTTCAGCAATATCCGTTTTGTTTTTACGACGAAAAAGTCCTAATTTTGCACAAATCCTTTTTGCTGTTCGTTCACTTAAAACTATTCGGTGCTTACGTGAGACCACTGAAATAATTTCAGGGAACGTTAATCCCATTTTAAAATAGTGCCGAATCAGCGCATCCCTTTCCATATTACAGGAAGAATTTGCCGCATCAAGTGAACTCTAGTATTAACAAATGACAAAAAAGGCTATGAAAATCGATTTAATAACCGTACAAACGATTTAATAAACCGTACAAACGATTTAATAAACCGTACAAACGATTTAATAAACCGTACAAACGATTTAATAAACCGTACAAACGATTTAATAAACTGTACAAACGATTTAATAAACCGTACAAACGATTTAATAAACCGTACAAACGGATTAATAAACCATACAAACGATTTAATAAACCGTACAAACGGATTAATAAACCGTACAAGCGATTTAATAAACCGTACAAACGATTTAATAAACCGTGCAAACGAATTAATAGACCGTACAAACGATTTAATAAACCGTACACACGATTAATAAACCGTACAAACGGATTAATAAATCGTACAAACGATTTAATAAACCATACAAACGATTTAATAAACCGTACAAACGGATTAATAAACCGTACAAACGATTTAATAAACCGTACAAACGATTTAATAAACCGTACAAACGGATTAATAAACCATACAAACGATTTAATAAACCGTACAAACGGATTAATAAACCGTACAAGCGATTTAATAAACCGTACAAACGATTTAATAAACCGTGCAAACGAATTAATAGACCGTACAAACGATTTAATAAACCGTACACACGATTAATAAACCGTACAAACGGATTAATAAATCGTACAAACGATTTAATAAACCGTACAAACGATTTAATAAACCGTACAAACGGATTAATAAACCGTACAAACGATTTAATAAACCGTGCAAACGAATTAATAGACCGTACAAACGATTTAATAAACCGTACACACGATTAATAAACCGTACAAACGGATTAATAAATCGTACAAACGATTTAATAAACCGTACAAACGATTTAATAAACCGTACAAACGGATTAATAAACCGTACAAACGATTTAATAAACCGTACAAACGATTTAATAAACCGTACAAACGATTTAATAAACCGTACAAACGATTTAATAAACCGTACAAACGGATTAATAAACCGTACAAACGATTTAATAAACCGTACAAACGGATTAATAAATCGTACAAACGGATTAATAAACCGTACAAACGATTTAATAAACCGTACAAACGGATTAATAAATCGTACAAACGATTTAATAAACCGTACAAACGAAATAATTTTTTTTTTCTTTTTGTTGTTTGGCACGAATAAGCCGTCGTAATGAATTCATATAAATAAATGCATAATTGCATTATTTCAAAATTTTGTTCTATTTTTACACTTCATGCACGTGACTTCATGTTAACCTCAATCTGGGATTTTATTGTAAAAATAGCACTGATCGCACGTGGGTGACAAAGGGGTCCATAGAAATACCGCAAACTAATAGTTAGTGCACTAAAAAGGAGAAAAGTGCACTAACAACATGAAGGATAACAGTAATTACAACTGAAGTGCGCTGTTCTTAAGTCATCGGCAACTTATTTTTTACATAATCCGTCACATTGTCTTTTATATGTTTGGTGCATAATTATCTTGTTTCGTTTAGGAAAACCTTGTCAATAGCTTTAGTTAAACAGCCCTAGTCGTCACTACCAATACCAATATCAACACATTTAACGTCTGTCTGTAATCGTGCTTTAGCATGAGAGAAATGAATGATATGTGTAATAGCAGCAATCCCAATGAAATAACGTAGGACCAATGAAAATCGGAGGTTCACGCGATGACTTTTTCACGACTTTTTTGTTTTTATACACAAAGTTTGTAACATATGCTGGTCCGAGATAAAACGTTCTGTCAACTCCAAGAACACAGACTTTTTCTAAATGAAGTTTCATATCTTCATTAGTTGTTTGGTATAGCATATTAAAGATGGATGTTTGCCGTTAGATAGAGATAGACTAGTACTGTTTATTTGTGTTGTCGATTGCGGCATGTGTGGTTGGACTTTTTTCATTTTTTACTATTTTCTGTGATATATATACGTGATTGACATGTGTTATATTTACCACGTTTTTTACTGAAATTTCATATGGAATAAATGTGCATTTAAAAATGTTTTTGTTGTTTATTTAGTACCAATAACGTCATTTTAATGAGTTTGGGTAATACATTTTTCACGATCATAAGGGGCTTCATAAGATCGATTTTAACAGCGAAAATTGTCATGTTAACTTCACTTTTATAACATTTTCCTTCAAAAATATAGTTATAAAATGTTTAAACATAATAGAAATGCAAAAAAAAAAAATTAGTTTAATGTGTGTTTGGGTATAGTTTGGGTATGTTTGGGTAAGTTTGGGTAAAAAGTCACACCCTGTTTTAAATAAAGATGGCCGTTACTTGTTCATGGTGGCCAAATTGACTTCGTCTTTTTTACATAGTTGTTAAAGGTTTGCATGTTTTCACCCAACCACTGTGCATTTTTTGTTTAGAAATTGTATGTTGTTTGCTATGTGTCAACTTTAACAAATTTCTTCAATTATTCTAATATTAAAATTGCATCCGCTATTTTTCATATTTCAGTAGAGGTCAACATGGCTTGCTCTACACTTTTCATGTCTTATGTAAATGTTTGGTGGAAGTCAACATGGCTTGCTGTACCATTAAAAAAACAGTTGTTACCGGTTTATGCATTCAGGTTTTCCTACCCTTTCGTATTTTATGAAGAGTCCTCGGGTGAGGCATCCCTTTCAGGGATTTGGTGTCATTTATTTCGCACATTATTTATTTGTATGTTCATATATTATTCGCCATTTGTGAATAAATGACATTCTGCTCAGATTGAGTCTTTATTACTACCAGCAAAACTAGCTCGACCTACCTTTAAACCCCAAGTAAGAAACCTTGGCTGAATAAAATGAATTTTTTGCTAAATAAAAACGTTTTTGTACCAAGTTCCTAAAATTTTTGTTACAATTCTACTATGTAATGCGTGTGTAGTTTTCGTTGTATTTTTTATAATGTAGCAGTTGTCTAAAATTATGTTATCAGTATGTTATGTAATGTGTAAACCTACTGTTATGAGATGCAAGTTTGTATTATGTAATCTTTATAGAAATTATCTCTGTTTTATGTAATATCAGAATCAGAATATTTTATTAAAGTGTCACATACTCAGCAAGTAAAAGTCAAATAATCACAGAAGTAATTACAACAAATTTACATACTGCATTAAAATTGCTGGTATCCAGCCAAGAATGACTTATGAGACACTATAAAACATTTGTACAGAATAAAACATAAAACACGAGTTAAAAAAAAAATATACAAATACACATAATTAAAAATCAAAGATTGGCATATTTTCTACGATTAAACATACTAAAAAGTGTTTTTGCTAAAAATGGCTGAATAAAATCATTTGTCATAAAAAATAAAAATTTATCTTCTACAGAAAAATTTAAAAACTCAGAATCGAATTCACATGCTTTTACCTCTAAGGAATATCTTAAATCAGAATAAAAATCACATTTAAGTAAAAAGTGTTTTTCATCCTCAATACAATTGTCTGTACAATATATACATCTACGGTCAATTAAAGGAACCTTTGGCTTGGTGTATCTACCAGTTTCAACTGCCAGTGGCAAACAGCCACTTCTATAATTTGATAAGACACGCAGATGTTGCCTATTAGACACAAGTTTCAAATACATACTGGTTTCTAAGTTATTTTTGTATTCTCTATAAACCTAAAATTTATTACCATTTACATTATTTCTATCATTAAACAATTTTATATGCCATTCATTTGTATCAATTTCTCTTAATTTATGTTTTATATCATACATTTTATGACTAACAGAATAATTATCATTTAAAATATTAATAAGACTATATAACTCTGCTTTTTCAATACATTTTTTATCCCAAGATCTTGAACAATTCTTACTCCACATGTGAATTTTATAAGTTAATCTAAAGTCATAGGTAGTGCTCACACGCAGAAAAAGACGAAAAGTCTCTAATGTTACTGAATATTTAGTACTATTGATTCCCATATCGCCTTGCACGGAGACGTTTGATGCATTAGACGAACTTCCTAGGAACAACCGACAAGCTTTATTTTGTATCGTTTGCACTTCTTTCCACACAGTATGTCCCCATAAACCAGCACCATAATAAAGAACAGGCTCTACTAAGGATTGGTACAGTTTTAAATAGACGTCATACGACATGCCTCCACATGCAATAAACTTTGTATACAGTGCAGATAGAGCTCTACTAGCAGCTTTTACTATTTCACGATCAGTATATCTATAATCAAAAAATTCATCCAAATTAAGTCCCAAATATCTATATTTAGTGTCATAATCCACAACGACATCACCGCATTTAAAGATTGTTTTTGATCTAGGAATGTTCTTATTTCTAAAATGTAACACTTTGGTTTTATCTCGATTAATGCTAAGTCTCCACTTTTTACACCATTCATTCAAACAGTTAAACATTTTCTGTAGATTTTCCTCGGTAGGAGCAATTAACGCGATATCATCTGCGTACAATAAGATAGAAATGTTCAAATCCTCAATTTCAACACCGGCATTCAAACGTTTTATATCTTCAGAAAGATCATTAACATATATAGAAAAAAGCGTAGGTGATAATTTACAACCTTGTTTGACTCCATATCTAACTGGAAAAACATCTGATAAATAGTGTCCCAGTTTCACAGAGCTTTGTGTTGCAACATAAAGAGACTGTATTGCAGTAAGGAATGTCCCATGGATACCAATAGTCATTAATTTGTACCATAGTAGATCACGATTTACGTTGTCAAAAGCCTTTTTTAGCATCAACAAAGCAAACAAAAGTGTCCTTTTTCTTTAATTTACGATTCTTTACAATTGTTGAAAGAGCGTATAAATGGTCCATACAACTTCGGTTGCGCCTAAATCCGTTTTGTTCCTCTGCTAACAGATCATTTCGTTCCAACCAGTCGGAGAGTCTCTTATTCAAAATATCTGCATATATTTTACAGGGTACCGATATAAGCGAAATCGGGCGATATTCTAATGGGTTCAAAGGATCCATTTTCGGTTTCGGAATCGGAGCTATAATGCTGGTGAGCCACTCCTCCGGCACATGCCCTTCACTAAAACAGAACTTAATTATCATGTGCATAATGTTAATACATGTGTCGTTACGTAAAACTTCACTAGGTATTTCATCTATTCCCACAGCTTTCCCTTGCTTAGCTCGAAAAATCGCATCACGTACTTCATCTCTGCTAATTTCTTTATTTAATTCACGAGTATCAATGTCATTGGGAATATTTATATCATTGTTCTCCAAATTATTTCGGATATTTGCCAGAAAATTGTCATCATAACATTGGTTAGCGTCCGCAGCGTTATATAAAGTCTCATAGCCTGATTTCCACTTATCGAATACGGTATCGGGATCACTAGTAGTTTCACGACCATCGGTTTTAACTTGAAATATATTATTAGGTTTTCGTTGGCTCTGACAGAGCCAAGAGTTAAAAAATGTAAAAAAATATGTAATATACGATCACAAAAATGTGTATGTAATTGTGACAAAGAGGCAAATCGTGCACGCCATTTCTGTATAGTTACTACAATAAATTATGCTCTAACCAAAATAATAATTTCATCAAGAATATAGTGAGTTGCACTTAGTTTCTTAATTTATAACAGCTCTTATTCAAAACTTGTGCTAATACACGATCAAAGTTTTTACTGGGTTCATTGCTAACACTTGACATTGGTATTCCGTAGCCTTTTCAATCCTATTACATCAGTAGTTATATTTTATTTTACGTCGGTTTTTTTCTTGCTTGCGCCTTGCATACATCTTAACGGAATACTATTATAAAACAAGAAATGAATAATTAATGATGTCAGAATTAAACATGTTATAAATGTCATAATTAAACATATTATAAATGTCAGAATTAAACATATTATAACATTATTCTTGTTTGATTGGATGTATAGTGTCTGTCATTAATTGTCTAGTTTGTTTCGTTCTATCTTCCTCTTCAATGATCTCGCTGTCCATAACAACGTGTTTTGAGTGTCAATATTATTTCTTTTGAATAAAGAGTTTCGACTAAGACACATATGTAGTGCATATTTTTAAATAAAAACGCTTTAGGTTGCAAACCACATTAAAAGCATCATCACATTCTGTTATCGATTTGTCAATTTCGTGATCAATGTTTTTTATTAAAACAAACTTAATTCTTTTGAATTAATTATTATTTAAAGTGTCTTATAGTTTGCCTTTTCTGTTTGTTGTATGTCGCGAGTGTCTGATATTTACATTGACTCAAATTTATTTCGTCAACAACAACATAAAACTTTATAGGTTGGTAAAGTGGAGAAATTGCATGTGGTCAAAGTGTCATATTGTATAGTAATACGTGTATATAGTAAAAGGAATGACAATAAAGACACGTTTTACGCGCGTTTCGTTTAATCAACACGTGGCGTTGTTCTAGAACTTTAACATTCGGAAACATTCGGAAACATTAGACTAAATCCGGCTAAGAGATGTGTAGATATTTTGCTCCGGATATTTGATGTGTAAATTTTATCACTTCTGTATAGACAATAGTTTTAAAGAAAGCTATTTATAACGATAAACAAAGTACATTTGATCAGAAATAAAAGAACACTACTTTATAACTGATGGTTAAATATTTAGATCCGGGATTTTATACTTGCTTTGTAAGAATTATAAATTGGACATTAACATGTGATCTGAATGTATATATTTTAAAAACATATTTATAAATATAAGCATAAAAAGTGAATCGTCGAGTTCAAGTTTAAAATAATGTATTAAAACGTTTTGATCCATTTAATTTAACATATTAGATTTACTAAGTTTGTGTCTAGTTTACATATTCGTGGCAAAAAAATGTGCCATTACACAATCCAACTCAATATGCTTCTAGCTAAGATTCGAATATTCATAGATGATTTACTGTTTTCTCCAGATTAGGCTAGTGAACTATATGAGGACTGAATTCCCCTCCAAACTGTTTTATAAGTCTACGTTGATGTTTAATAGTTATCTGTTTTAAAAGAAAAGTATTTTTTTTGTTTTGCTGATAATTTCATATACTTGAACACTAAGAATAAAATAGCAACCCGACCAAACAGCATGAGCCAAAAGTCAAGGGACAGTTACAAAGTTACAAATCGGGTTATAGACAAACATACACAGCGCAGCACAAAAACAGAACGAGAGTAATCCGAACCCAATAAAAACCAAGGGTGCACTGAGATGCCCCGGACAAGTAAGCAGTTTCTGTCGCTAATTCGAAACCCGCCGAGTTACTTATTTTTATGTCTAGGAAAAAGTCAAATGCAGGAATAGGAAACACTACCTACGAGTAAAAAATGTCCGATCGTATTCGTGAAATTGATTTCCCTTGACGATCAATCAAGTTATGATGAGGACCATGAAACTTCGGGAGGGATAACATCAACCTAGGTACAAAAAACCCTTGTTTTTTCCACATAAGAAAATTTCAGAATTTCTTAAGAGTGATTAGGCTTACGTACTCATAGACCTTTTTAAACGACTTATTCTTATTTGAATCAATAACCTCAATGCCTTTAGCTCTCGGACAAGGTATCAACCCCATGGTCGTCTTGCTCTGCCCATTTTCCGGCATAGTTCTCTATTGAATCCTTCAATGATTTATATTATAATTCCAGTTGATGTATTTAGATAAAAGGTATTTATGGTATGATAACAAGTGATAATAGACTGCTGGCTGGAAATAACACTTTGATTTAATAAAATTAAGACTTGCAAAAGATACATAACAGTATTTGTGCCATAAGTAAGCAAACCATTTTTTAAAAATCGGGGAAATTATATGGACCAAAGCAAAAAATGCGGCTGATATTAAAACATGTTTTGGGTGTGACCGAAACATTTGGTCTTTTCTAGTAGCTGCACTGCGCCCCTATTCTTCAAAAACTACAAATTGTGTCTGTTCTGGGTACGAAGCGGGAAATTTTTAAATGCATAACTCACTATGGTCCTCAGTCGGGCCTTCGGTATTAAAAATTGACAAATCACAAGAAAGACACTGGGCACCCTGGAACCCGCTGAAAAGCTTTGTGGGTCGAGTCCTAGAAACCCTTCCCATTACATAGTAAACGTGCTATAAAACAATGCAGGCATGAAGACAAAAAGAGTAAATTTCAGAAGATTTTAAATACCACACTAAATAATAAATTTAACACAAGCTATGTAATCGACTTACATGTTGGCTGATTCATATTGTAAAGTCCATATTAAAAATAGAGATCTTGACATATCCATATTTTAATACTTTTATTATCAGTATTTGATACAAGTAACTTTGTCGATTTATTTTGTATGATTTGTGCTTCTATTTTTTCAGATCAAATGGTTTTTAAAATATTAAATTTAGCCATCGCATATTTTGCTTTTCTTGGCATAATTGATAAGTTTAGATATTTAAGTATCATAACTTATCAATTATAACAAGAATTCAATGGCCATCATACGTTAAACACGGGGGGGGGGGGGTAACTTGGTATATATAGGGTAATACGGATGTGCGGCCCGAATAGGTCACTTTTTTAGCTCTACAAAATATATGAATAGGTAGCTTTTTTCATTGAAAAATATATCATTGGGTAGTTGTAAATTATCTAAATATATTCCATGCCTCAATTCTCATCTTAAGCATGTTAAGCCTATGTAAACCACAGTGATTTTACAAACAAAGTGTTCCATTAACATCAATTTATCAATTTGGTAGTAAACGTACTATTTTGTCAATGGGGATGTGCAGTAAAAAATATATGAATAGGTCTGATTTAATCATTCAATATATGATTAGGTCCTGTTTTATAGTGTCCGAAAATATCTGAATAGGGTGGGTTTTCAAATGTCCGTCCGCACACCTGTACCTAAAAGTATCCTTAGTGACCCCCCCCCCCCCCCGTGACGTTAAAGGTAAAAACTCAATATGTTCTACTACCCACAACCACCCAAACTATTAAGACGATATCTATTTCACTCGCCATGTTGGGGAATATCGCATGCCAAAACATAATCTTTGCTACCTTTTTATAGTTTTACCTACTAACCATATGTTACTTCAATGTATTATTCCGAAAATTTGTTATTTTTGTTCACTGTTTCCTAACATGCTCAATAACGTGTAATTTGCACATATAAAAATACAATTTCTTTTCTTCTATTTTTAATAAATTATTAAACATTGCTTGTTACTTATTTTTGTTGAGTTCAAAATTTTTTTATTTTTATATACTGGTAATCTCCAGAAAAACAAATTTAAAGTACACACTGCTCGAAAAGTTGCAATGCAAGAAAAAAGTCGGTACCATTTCCAATTGTAATGAAAGTAATGTATGGGCTTAAACAACAGTCAATTTTAATGCAAATGGCTCTGTGCTTGTTAAAGTGGGGAGTCTATTAGAAATTCATTTTATTTCAAATTCATGTTATTCATTTGTCTAAATTGACAAATGCACACTTTGCTTACTGACCTTAGAAAATAAGCATATATATAGTTATAAATTTTAGAGGTTGGTAGCAACAAATTGTAACAAATTGTAATATTGAAACCCATCTGGTTGAAATAGGGAAGTTTTTCCTCTATATATTTATTACGATAAGGCAGAGCAAAATGTTTGTATATTATTCGTTGTCAGTGGTGTCTTGAACAAATGGTTTTCTGTTGTACACTGCCTTCGTAATTTTATGTTTGGGAAAGGTAGTTTAAATGTTTTTGTTCAACATTACGTAAAGGTCAAATCACTTAAAGCTGTTTAGCTTGTGGTGTATTCAGTCCTTCAATTGAGTTCATGCAATAGGGTTCTGCATTGATTTAGCGGTTTAGTTGTGTAAGTGTTTGATCATTGAGTGAAATATATTAATGGTATTTTACCATTTTGCACTAGACGCCTGATGTTGGAAGGATGTATAAATGATAGAAAATGACTGAATATCCCATCCAAACGTTACGTCACAATAGCATTCCCTTCAAGGCATTATTAGTGATCATCAAGCTTTTGTGTTTGTTTGTACTAAATAGGTGAAGGGCTTAAGTTTAAATTATTTTTTTGTCTGTGTCAGGAGGAGTTCTAAGATAAAACAAAAACGAAATATGTATGAGTTCAATTACACAGTGCAAAATAACACATTAAACATGTTTGTTATTCCGGATACAAAGGTCGAGTTTTAATATTGACACAACAAATACGAATGAATAGTTACAGACCTAGACAAAACTTATCGTTGTTTTTATTATCACTATACAGAAATTTAACTGATAGCATTTTAAATAAAACTTGACTGAAGTGGTATTGTAAGGTTTGTAATGTCGGACTTGAGATCTGTCCAACATATAGAAGCGGATTGTCTAAACCACGAGGTTTATTCGAATTAGCATTGAATACATAAGGGATTAATTTGAAATCTGTTCAATACTTTAGCCGTTTATTTGGGTCCACTAATTTTTATAATAATGAAATTAGCCAATAATCATGCGAGAGGAAAAGATGCACATTAATTAAGTGCGAACTTTCAAATTATCCCACTGAGTACGTGTTGGTTGTTGTCTTATAAACTTTAATAATTTGTTGTATTTTTTATTTGTACATGTGTTGATATTGCTACTTATTTTCTGGTAAAATACCAAATAGCTCTTTCAAAAGGAACGTGAAGATGTGAATGATCCCATTCCTACTTTGGTGTTATTGATCCACATCTGTACAAGTGTAACCACAAGGATCTTAGCATGGACGTCAACGAAAAGGAAGTAAACAGGATTATATGTGCAGATTACACGTTATTCAGCATGTTATAAAACAAGTGAACAAAACTGAAAATTTTGAGAATAATACATGGCAGTAACATATGGTTAGCATGTAGCTATATAAAAAGGTAGCAACGCCTTAGGTTTTGACATGCGGTATTCACCAGCATGGCGAGTGGAATATATATTGTCTTACTAGTTGTGGTGGTTTCAGGTAGTATACTGTATTGAGTTAATTATTTCTCTAAAGCTTTAATGTTGTTCTTTTAGTTAAGCAATAATTGAAACTGTTTCAAAATAACAATATGCATTTTTCATGTGGTATAAGTTTCTATGATGGGCATTCGATTCTTGAAATAATTGATAAGTTTTGATATTTTAATTTCCAAAAGGAAAAAAATAACATGTCCCATGGCTAAATTTAATATTATAAAAACTGTTGTCGCTACAAAAAAGAAACACAAATGATCCATAATTTATAGTCAAAGTTGATAATTCAAAAAATTGCCAATGAGAATGTGTCAAGGTCTCGATGAATAAATATGGATTTTACAATATGGATCAGCCAAACAAGTAAGTCGATAGCATCGCTTGTGTCCAATATATAATCTAGTGTGGTGTTTAAAATCTGCTGTCATTCACTATTTTTGTCCTGCTGACTGACATTGTTTTAGCACGTTTATTATGCAATGGGAACGGTTTTTAAAGGACTTGGCCCACAAAGCTGCTCTGCGGGTTTCAAGGTGCCCAGTGCCTTGTTGTGATTTGAAAATGTTTAATACTAAAGAGTCGACTGATGACCATAGTGGTTAATGCGTTTAGAAATTTCACCCTTATTCGTAGTTTTCGAAGAATAGCGGGCGCACTGTACGTAAAACATTAGCCAAATGTTTCGTCCAAACCCAAAACATTTTTAAGTAGCAGTAACATTAACCTGTCCTTTGTTCATATCATTTACCGATTTTTTTTATTATTTGCTACTTTTGCTACAAATTCTATTATATACTTACACAAATCCTGGTTTTATTAAATCAAATTTATGATATTCGTTGACTTATAGGGAGATAAAAAAATGTTTTGGGTGTGAAAGAAGTCTTTTTTTCAACTAGCCGTGCATTATGACGTGTTATCATTCCAATCGTGCAATATCACTTAGAATCATGTATATGAAAACCAAACCTGTATATAAAGGACACTAAAGGAGAGAAAAACGTATATGCCTTGTATAAACAGGTACCATTTGTATGGAGGTTAAAAGAAATGGCTCTTTTCTGGATAAAATGTTATAAAATATTAATGTCACGAGACGTTGTATCCTCAAACCATTCCCATACTATAAGTCCTCGTTGCATTTCGATGTGCGTAGACGTGTTTATCCAGAATGTGTAAGGTTTAAAATCATTTTACAAAATGTCTGCTATTCGTTTTAGCTTATTATTAATCTGCGTATGACACTCCCATTGTTCTGTAATTTGTTATGTAAGCAAAACTATTTTTAATTATACTTTGTTCATTTCGTAATTAGTGAAAAATGCAAACAAACGAGAAGCACCACACAATTTGTTTTTTGTCTTTGGTTTTTGTTGCGTTTTATTTATTTTGGTCTAAATCCGGATTGCTCCTTGACTTTCAGTTCGTGTTGTTTGGTCGGTTTTCTTCTTATTTTACTGCCAACTTAGTTGATGTAATCATTCAACACATTTAATTGTTAAAAGATATGTCATATAATCGAAGGCCTATGGTCTTTTGATCCTATTTGCAACCATGAAGTTTGAGTTCCTTTTCGGGTGTCATTAGTGGCCGTCTTGGTAGTTATCTTTTGGAGTGTGTACTTTAAATAAATACTTTTGTTATATGATTTCTTTTACAAGACAAAAAGCACTAGGCAACAAAATGTTTAATGTAAAATAATGCAACGGTTGCAAACTCAAGGTCGATGCTCCAATTCGTTCTCCATGACGTAAGTGCGCAAAAATAATGTCCTACTTATATAACAGTGACAAATAACAAGTTAACGTTAAAATTAGCCAGGGCAGGGAGTTACAATAAAAAAAGAAAGAGAAATGAATATACAACTATAAAAAGTAAACAGATTCATTCCCAAAAATAGGGTAAAACAATGGTAATCTCCTAGTCGAAATGTTTAATTTTGTTGAATATAAAGATATATCAAGACCGTCAGAAATGAAGGTCTTAAGTAAATCTACTTTATTTGCAGTGGCCCTAACTGACGCTTATGGTAATCAACACAGTAGTGGTACGTATGAACTAAATAATTAAGACCAATTCATCAACAGTATTGCATTTGTATTACATTAAATGAGGTTGCTGTGTGTGGTTTACTACCTACTATCACAATTAAGACCGATGAAAACTTTCTGGCCCTAATATATTCGATATATAAAATAATGGAGATTTATCTTCAAGTAGGCAAAAATTATAATTATAAAGTTTAAAAATTAAACGTTTATATCAACAGATATGTTGTTGGATTAAATTCAAAATTTAAATTTAATTAATTCCTGTTATTCAGGGTCTGTACCTCAAAGTAAAGTTTATGGGCAGTCTATTAGCCATGGTCATGGCCACAGTGGGACAGTAGCACGACCTGCACAAGTATATAACAAAAAACCCCAAGGACACGTTCATGGTAAGATTATTTCTTAAAATGTAGCAGTTTGTTTATAATGCATATTACAAAAGTCCAGATATAACTGTGTATCATGTAACTACAGTAAATGTTTTAATGACATCATTTATACTTATAAACATCGGATGTTGTTTTAATAACTAAAGCGGATTTGTTATATTAGATTTCATACTTCTTATAACGTCTAGGTATCTTGTAATTAATCTAACTAGACAAAAGTTATGAGTTCATGTGTCGGAATTTAAAGATTGTAGCTTAACGCTACTTAGTAAATAGATTATACCTATGCACCCTCATCCGTACTTTAATTTCGTAAGTGTTTCATTGATCATACCACACTATAATTATAGTGGCTGATAACAACGTTTTCATCAATTTGATTGAAATATTACTTGGTGGAGATTAAACATCAAAAAGACGATAATTTGTAGATATTTATATTGTCTAAAATATATTGACTTAAATAATCATTAAAGATGCATAAAACCTTCTATTTAGGGTCTGTACCTCAGAGAGTTTATGGGCATTCCATTAGGCAAAGTTACGGTCAGGGAGGGAAACTAAAAAATCCAGCAGTAGGATATAACATAAAACCCTACGGACACGTTCACGGAGGACACGGTAAAATTATTTTTTTTAATGTACAGTGTACATGTATAGCACATCTTCTTTTCCCGCCCAAACGTCTAATTATTTATCTGGATATGGTATTAAAAGAGAACTACACCTATACCGAAAGTGTGTCTGCTCTCTGTAGTTCTATAATAAAGGTATTGATTTTTGTTTTGTTTGTTTGAATGGTGTTTTAACGCCACTTTCAGCAATTTTTCAGCTATTTCATGGCGTCCAGTTTTTATTGGGGGAGGAAGCCGGAGTACCCGGAGAGAACCCCCGACCTGCGGTAGGAAAACTGGCAATCCTTGTCAATTAAGATTGGAGTCGAGTACACCCTGCCTGCAGTGAGAATCAAACCCACAATCTCAGTGTTGACAGACCACGTGATCAATAGTAGACGAACTACCTTGACCACTCGGCCACCGAGGCCCCTTAAAGGTATTGAAGCATGCCTCGTTAATTGTTGGTAATAATATATTTTTAAAAGTTAGTGGTAAACGACTTTTTAATAATCAAAAATTAATATTTTACCACAGATTAATCTGCAACGATTTAACTTTTGAAATACTCGAAACAAAACAGAATCAACTGAAAGCTTGCAACAAACACTGTAAAAAATGAAACACAAATATTTACGAAATGTAGAAGTAAGAGCTCTCTAAATAATTTAATTTTTTTCGCACAAATTCAACAGATAATGCCAAATGTATGTTAATGTAAAAATATTTATAAAGAACTTGCTGTATTATAGTTATTTTATAGCGACGAATTACATCCTTATCTATTAAGAATTTTTAAGAGTAGTTGTCTGAATATTTAATATTTGTTATGGACAACAACAGTACTTACGATATTTTATTCTCTAAATAGTATTTGGACGTAACCGAAAATATTTTCAAGTCGTTATTCACAGTAATTATGAACATAACGAAGGTCACAAGATAAAAAGCTCGTGAGAAAATAATGTTCAAATTTTCTGAATACAGCATTACGTAATGTAGCAGTGTTAATGCTGTCCATCCACACCAACCTGTATTTAATGACGTTGTTGTGTGTGTGTGGTTTATGACCTACATAATAGAGACAAATGAAAACTGTCCGGCTCTAATATGTTCGATATATAACATAATAGAGATTAAATCGAAAATATATTAAAGTCGTTATTCATAGTAATAACGAACATAACGGAGGTCACAATAAAGTTGTTGTCAATGGTCATCGTCCACATAGTTACGCTTCAAGTCATGGTTAAGTTTTTGTTCGAGTTCATCATGTAACAAGACAAATAGCACATGAGGCAATAATGTTCAAATTTTCTGAATACATTATTACGTCATGTAGGAGTGTTAATGCTGTCCATTCACACCAACCTATATTTAATGACGTTGTTGTTGCGTGTGTGGTTTATGACCTACATAACAGAGACTACTGAAAACTGTCTGGCTCAAATATGTTCGATATATAACACAATAGAGATTAAACTTTAAGTAGGCAACCATTTCTATTATAAAGTGTACTAATCAAACATTTGATCAACGGATACCTTGTTGGACTCAATATCAGATTTAAATACAATTAATTCCTTTTAATCAGGGTCTGTACCTCAAAGTAAAGTTTATGGGCAGTCTATAAGGCAAGGTGGCACAGTAGCGCGAACCGCAAAAGGATACAACAAAAGACCACTAGGACACGTTCATGGAGAACAAGGTAAGATGAATTCTTAACGCCTCTCACATAAGTTCTGGTATAAATGTAACTACAGTAAACGTTGTAATGACATCATTTATACTTAAAATAAACATCAGATGTTGTTCGAATTAGTAAAGAAGATTTGTTATATTAGATTTTATACTTCTGATAACGTCTAGGTATCTTGTAATATATCTAACTGGACAAAAGTTATGAGTGTCGGAACTTACAGATTGTAGTTTGACGTTATATAGTGATAGCTGCTCCGTATACACCGCCACCCATGCTTTGAATTACGTAAGTGTGCATTGATCATGCTATAATATTGTTATAGAGGCTGATAATTTTGATTCAAATATTACTTAGTGGAGATTAATCATCAAGTAGACAATCGTTTCTATCAATATATTGTCTTTTAATGAAAAAAACCTTAAGAGACAATAGAGTGTTAATTTGGACTAAAATATACATTAAAGATTCATAAAACCTTCTATTTAGGGTCTGTACCCTTAAGCCTTCATGTACATTATATTAGGCATGATTTTGGTCACGGTGGGATACTTGCAAATCCCGCAGTAGGATATAACATAAAACCCCACAAACACGTTCACAGCTTACACGGTAAAATGAATTTTTAAAATGTACAGTGTACATGTATAGCACAGCTTTGGTCACGCTTTATCGGTTTATAATGTATGTCGAAATGGAATTATAATAGAGCTACACCTGTACCGAATGAGTGCCTGCTCTCTGTAGTTCTATAGTAAAGGTATTGAAACATTCCCTGCTAAACAGCTTGTAATAACTAAGAATTAATCTTTAACCACGAATTAATCTGCATCTCGTTTTAATACGAAATATTTGAAAATACTCTGCAAAATACCGAATCAACAGAAAGCTAAAAACAAACACTATTCAAAAATCAAACACCAAAATTTAAGAACTGTAGTAGTTAGAGTTGTCTCAATAATTTGAATTTTCTGCACACATTCAAAAGATAATGCATTTTTACGAAGGTAATAGAAAAACCAATAAAAATGTTCAATTAAAAAAAAATAATTATTATATTTTACGGTGAAAAATATTGCTTATAATGATACATATTTACCTTCGATTTCTACTTCCTCAAACAAATGGTCTTTAGAGTGACGGCGTACTGAATGCTATAGAAAGCCAGAGGAATGTTTATGTAAAACTATTTATAAAGAACTTATTGCATAGTTATAGATATTTTACACCGATGAGCCTTTTCTCTCCTTATAACATACTATTAAGAACTCTTACGAGTATTGGAATGAATATTTATTCTGTAAAAGAACAGTACTTATGATATTTTATTCATTAAATAGTATTTGGGCGTAACCGAGAATATGATAAAGTCGTTATTCATAGTAATAATGGACATGTTGGAAGTCACAATGAAGTTGTTGTCAATGGTCATCGTCCACATGGTTACGCTACAAGTCATAGTAAAGTTGTTGTTCGAGTTCATCCAAGCGATGGGTACCAAACAGGTCACAACAAAGTTATTGTTGACGTTCATGGAGGTCATAGAGTTGGACATGGATATAAAGAATTTACGATTGTTGATGGACGATTCTCTTACAAGGGTGATGGTAAGGAACCAAAACAAGATTAAAAAAATTAACTTGTTAATAATACGAAACAAAATACATGTAATTGTTTTTCCATCATGAAAATAATACACAATACCTAATTTGTTAGCCTGTACGCAAAAAGTAATTCAAGCATAAAATAATCAAAGAATCAACGAATTCAAAAACACACTAAATAAGACACCTATATATAATATAGATCACATAGTATTATTTATAAATTCACATATCAACTTTACAAATTCACTAAAATTTGGTTAGAAAACTATTGATTAAAATGTTATTTTAAAATTCCTTCTAGTTATTAAATAAGTATTATAATTTTAAGCTTACAGACTTCAATGTGATAAGAAACGTTTTGTAAGCTTGTGGAAACGTTGTTATGGTTTGTACCATAGTAGGAGTATATGCTTTGGGAGACTAAGAAAACAGAAACTATTTGTTGCATACACTTCAGGTAATAAGCATTAATAATATCGTAGAATTTTCTATATCTTCGAATTGTACTAATATTCAAAGAAATAATTATCTTTGTTGAGCGCTGGGTTATACAGCTTGATAAAAAACCTCATTCAAAGATAATGGTGTGATTGCTACAGAGGGTTTCACTGATGACTTATTTGTATACACTTTTGAGGAACTTTTAGCTTAGGTTTTATGATGATAAGTCCCATTCACCGAATAGAAACTGATTATCCAAAGCACACGAATTCATAGCAAGTTTATAATTGCTTGTTTGGCTACTTATCTTTAGTTTTGGTTGTTTCTTCCAATAATTAATAGCTTGTATTACTATTTGCACTAAACACGTATTTCAGTTCTACGCAAATCATTATGGTCTATACTATAAATACTTTTATCTACAAATGCGATACATATTTGATTTGCATACAGGTAGTTACCATGGACATAGTTACATAAAGAACGATCAGACAATTGTAGTTAAAGGCGATAATAAATTAGGGTATCAAGGAGGAGGTCGAAAGAATGTTGTTATTAACGTTCATCAAGGGAACGGAGACGGCTATCAAGGATTTAATTTTGTTGATGGTAGATTTTCTTACAAAGGTGTAGGTAAGAAACATCTTAATTTAAATTAACGTTATAATATCAATCATTCCTCTCAAATAATGCAATTTTTAATAAGTCAATATTTAATTCAAACATAAAACATTGAATCTAATAATTGATAATATACGACAATAAATGATTACAAATCTAACTTTACTAATTAATTAAAATAAAATATAAACAAAGACAGATTGTGTTTAAATGATTACTTACTCACTTTATATCGTCATGGATATATAGAGTAAGTCGTTTGAATTTAAAACTAAAACATGGTTGATGTATCCGTTTAGATTATCAATTGAAATGTGGAAAGAAACGTTTCTTAAACTTGTGGAAACGTTGTTTTGGTTTGTACAATAGTAGAAGCATATGTTTTGGAAGACTACAGAAGCAACAACTGTTTGTAGTGTACACTTCAGGTAAGATGTACATGATGCTATTAGATAATATTCAGATGCACCTTTCAAAACGCATTACTTTTTATAAAAAATTGGAAAAGTGAATAAGAAAATATAGAGGCATATTTTAAAGGATTAATAAAAAGCCGTGACTAAAGAAACTTTCAAAGATAACATGCACTGAAACCAACAGAGCATACAACAAACACAAAAGTAAACCAAACTTCAGTTAACCAAATACATTCCAGAACATATTCTACTTTAGAAATGACCACAAAATCTTTTTTCGGTGACAGTTAAAATTTTGCTCACGTTGGTCCATTCATTACCCTTTGATTTGTGTTTGTTAACTTGTTCTCGTTCTGAATAAAGTTAAACCAATCCTCACTAGACGTAAGGCAAACATTCAAAAGCAATCAATAAATACCTAATTTAAACTGGAAACTTTCATACTGCAAAGTTAATCAACCAGATGCAATAATCGTCCATTTTTGTTTGTTTGAATATAGGTAGCCATCATGGGAACGGGTATCAAGAAGGTCAAAAGAATGTTTTTATTGACGTTCATAAAGAGTACGAAGACGGATATCAAGGATTTAATGTTGTTGATCGTAGATTTTCTTACAAGGGTGTAGGTAGGGATATTTTTCGTATAATGAAAATTTTACTACATAACATTTTTTATTATTTATTTTCTAGCAAAATCTAATGTTATAATCTAAGAAAAAGTAAACTTATACGTAGCACTTTAAAACATGTATAAAACATATTAAAATTATAATTTAATCACAGTAGACTGCTTATAATAATATACACGTGCAAGAAATCTTGTAGAGGAATGCATGTAATTTTTAAGTTCAACCGTCATTAGCCGTTAATTTATAAAGAGAATCGATGATTTCGAGGAGTATCTCTAAACCAATAAGTGAAGGACAGACACAACCAAAGTTAAACAATCGAACGGACAAAACAAAACAAATAGTTACACAAAACACAAAATTATGTTGCACGAACAGCTCTAAAAAAGCCGACTTAGTCAAGGTGCTCCGGAAAGGGAGTGCAACTCCTGCTTTGGGCGTTGCACCAGTCGTATCACTCATGATAAATTTCGTTTGTAAGTTTTATCCCGATGTGGTCATAACCCAGAAAAAAATTAGTTGCGACAAAGGAACAAATCAATGGTCATTTGTGACACAAATATTCCGTAACTTTTAACTAAATCATGATGGTGATTCTACACTTTTCTAAGTGCTGACGTCAATCTTGCTACTCTAAACCCCTGCTTTATAAAGTAGTGTTTCTGTAAGCAAAAATCATAAAATTTCTAGAGAAATTCAGGCTCTTGATAAATTGGGAGATGTATACTCCTTATGCAGGTGCTGCTGGAATGTTGACACAAAAAATGGAAACTTCACAAGAGGAAAATAAAATGATTCCTTTTGTCGTACATTTTGGCTACACGGTTCTTCATTGTCAATGTCCAGATGCAGGTCAAGGTATAAGCAGGCTTGGCCATCTCTGTGGTGTCTTCCATTTCAAGTTTAGTGGGCTAGATACGCATCGAGTTTTGTATTATTCAATGAAAATCACTTATTTAGCGGAACAAGAAATGGAACAATATATTTATTTTATAAATTAAAGTTGTTCAAGTTAAAATTTTATTTTTCAGCTTACCAATTAAAATGTAATGAGAAGAATTTCCAAAGCCTGTGGAAACGTTGTTATGGAGTGTACCATAGTAAAAATATATGCTTTGACAGACTAAGGAAACAACAACTGTTTGTGATTTATACTTCAGGTAAAGAAGAGGTTATGTTGCCAGATATCGCATCTTAGACAATCCGGAAATGTGCACAAAACAACAATTTTAAGCTTGTTAAAGTCATTGTAAATAATTTGATGACAACAGGCGATAATTGAAGTTATATCACAGCTAATCAGTTGACAATAGACTGATTGCTTACGTTAAGCATATTATATATTTTAGACAATGCGGCGACGAAAACTGAAATATATATTTTTGACAAAAAAAGCGCTTCAAATATTTCTTCAAATCTTTCTATTAATTGGTACTTCAGCTATAAATTACATATATTTATGCAACTAAAATTTAAAAAGTATATAATTGGGTCATAGAAACGAAGTATTTAGTATTGAAACTTTGCACTATATTTTTACGCGTATAAGCTCATCAAACGTGAAATTGTCGATAATGTGTACGAAAATATGCAGTGCGGTGATAATGTCTAAGAGATCATTATAATTCTCGTAACGTTAAAGGAAAATGTTATAAATCAGCGATTAAAGAGCTACAAACATTTCTTCAAATGTTTCTATTAATTTGTAATCCAGCTATAAGCTACATATATATATATATATATATATATATATATATATATATATGTATGTAGCTTATAGCTGGATTACAAATTAATAGAAACATTGTCGATAATGTGTACGAAACTATGCAGTGCGGTAATAATGTCTAAGAAAGCATTATCATTCTCGTAATGTTAAATGAAAATGTTATAAATCAGCGATTAATGAGAGAAAAGTACAAACCACATGCTAGTCTAATCTTTAAAAACACAAAGATTAATTGTTTTGAAGATTGATTAATGTTCAAATGTCTTCAGGTCGATATAAAAAGACATCTTTGCTTGTTTTATCACAGGTGGTCAACATGGACACGGGTATCAAGGAGGTCAAAAACATGTTGTTATTGACGTGGAACAAGGTTATCAAGGATTTAAGGTTGTTGGTCGCAGATTTTCTTACAAAGGTGTAGGTAAGAGACCATTACAATAGTTTTTAATATATTGCAGTTCTACAACAGTTTAATATGATGCTATCAAATCATAAACTACATTGAAATTTAAAATTGAGTTGAATTAAACATTTTAAAAATACAAATTCAACACAAAACATAACCTAGCACCATCATTGCAATATATTAACATAAACCAACGCTTTAAAGTACGATCTGCTAAATAAAATGTTTTTTCTAACCGATTCTATACGTTATGTACACTGTATACCCTTTTTGCCACAGTACAATATTATATTTAAAAAAAAACAATATATTATTTTTAATCTTGATTGAATATTTAAGCGTATCGGCTAAAATGTGGCAAGGAACGTTTTGTAAGCTTGTGGAAACGTTGTTATGGTGTGTACCATAGTAGGAGTAAATGCTTTGAAAGCCTGCAAAAACAGAAATTATTTGTAGTTTATACTGCAGGTAAGAAGTAGTTTTTAGTTTAAGAATATTTTATTTGTATAAATATACACAAAAATAAATTTTGACACAAGAAGGATATACTTATGAAGTTCTCTCCGATTTCCATTTGATTCTATTGTTTTTTGCTTAATATTGAATAAACGAGCATTTTATAGCTTCGATTAAGAACTTATGCTAATGAAAAACAAAATGAACAATTGACTGGTACGTAGTATATGTGTGTTGGGGGGTATATATAAAATATAAAAAAAGATGTTAATATAAAAATACATCTTTGTTTGTTTGATCACAGGTGATCTACATAGACATGGGTATCAAGAAGGACAAAAACATGTTGTTATTGACGTGAAAGATGGTTTCGGAGACAGTTATCAAGAATTTCAGGTTGTTGGTAGCAGATTTTATTACAAAGGTGTAGGTAAGAGACCTTAAATATAGTTTTTGATATATTACAGTTCTTAAACAGTTTAATATGAAGCTACCAAATCATTGATGAAACTTAAATTTAAAATTGAGTGCAATTTTACCTTTTTTAAATACAAATTAAACATAAAAAATAGCCTATCACCATACTTGCAATTAATTAACATATAATGAACATAAACAAACGCTTTAACGTACGATCTGCTAAATGAAATGTCTTCTAATAAATTCTATACGTTATGTACACTGTATACTCTTTTTGCAACAGTACAATATAATATTAAATGAAGCAATATATCATTTTAATTTTTGATTGAATATTTAAGCGTATCAACTAAAATGTGGCAAGGAACGTTTTGAAAGCTTGTGGAAACGTTGTTATGATGTATACCATAGCAGGAGTAAATGCTTTGGAAGACTGCAAAAACAGAAATTATTTGTAGTATACACTGCAGGTAAGTAGTGTTTAGTTTAAGCATATTTTATTAGTATAAATATGCACAAAAATTGATTGGACACAAGAAGGATATACTTTTGTCCGATTACAGTTGGGCACTATAATATTTAGGCATGATTAGTATTAAATTAACAAGCATTTTATAACTTTAACTAAGAACTTAATCTAAATTAAAAGCAAAATCAACAAATTATTGACTGGTACGTAGTGTGTGTATTTGGGTGGGGAGGGGGAGGTTTACAAACTAGACAACGTGGAATCGTTCTGTTTCTTAATATAGCCAAACACGTGATGTAAAACAATATCATAGTGTTCTTTTGAAAGTGTTTCGCTTAATCCCAAATGCAGTACTAGCTTCATTGTAAAGTGCACCAAAAAAAGTAGTGATGAGTATAACACATCTGCATCTGCAGGATGGAATTTTAATGATATAAATCTTTAAAAATACAGTGTTTAAAAATGGGTACAAACACCTAAGTTGTGTTAATATGATGTTTTATATTCTCGGACCAATTAAAAATGCTTTGGATCGGGTAATCATTCAGAAGATTTGTGTAAATCTGATTTGAATTATAGGGGCTTTCAATGTTTTAGTTGATAGGTTTAATTCGTTTCAATGTCAAGTGGTAAAAGGAAAAAAAAAGATTATATTATGAGAGAAAGTCTACAAAGTGGAGCAATCAAATTATCGCCATTTCTTACACAAGTTATTTGGATTGATAGAGACATTAACACATTTAAATATTTTTAAACAATTTCTTTAGAACGACGGTAGTCCTGTTATAATACGAGCAGCTTCTAAATGCAGATTTTCAAGTTTTCTAGATTTGTAATACCACAATTATCCCATAGTTCTGAGGCATATTTGAAAAAAGGGTCTAATATAGGCTATACATTTGTTTTCTAATTTTTTCTTGATCATTTATATTTCAGTTTACGAAATATATTAATGTGTCGAAATACATTATTTTGATGTGCGCATTAGTTTTGGAGTTATTACTGAAAATGACATCAAAATGTTTATGTGTATTGCTAAGAGCAATATTTTTCTAATTAAAGGTAAAACTGATGCTACGATTAAAACACATAAGCCAATTTTGGACCATCAAGTTCCTTTTTTTAAATCATGATCAATAACATATTTTACTTGCAAAATGTTTTGACTTGTGCATCCTTTCGAACTTATCCTCAGATAATCTACACTGTGAGATACGGCGATTTGCTATGTCATTAATGTAAAGTATAAATATAAGAGAACCGAGAACTGAATCTTGTGGAACTCCAGTTAAAAAATTTATATACTTAGAGGATGTAAAATGTATTAAAACTTTTGTTGTCTACCGCCTAAATACCTTTGAAACTATTCTATTAAGTTCCCTCTAATTGCATACGAGTTCATTTTGTATAGTAACCACTTATTCCAAAGGTAATCAAATGGTTTTGAAAAGTCACGGAATGCAAAACAGCTAATTTTTTGGCCTAAATTTAAGATACAGCTATACATTTCAAAAACTTGATGGACAATGGAAGTGTTTTGTAGGAAACCGGTTAATTAATCATTAAGCAGTTTATAAGGATAAAAATGAGTGTAAACATATTTATAAATAAGACTTTGCATGACTTTTCCTACACAACTTATCAAAGATATTAACCTAAAATTCCTCTTTAAAGATAGCTGTTACTGCAGCATTCTTCCAGCTGGAGAGATATCTACACTGTAATAATGATTTACTGAAAGTTATGATTGCTACTTGTTCAGAACAGATCATAAGCATACGATGACGTATATTGGGTATTTGGATTTATTATATCAATACCTTCTTCCAAAGTTATTTTAATGGGGTTAATAATGTTATTGGTTTTGGGCTAAAAATCAGGAACTTAAATATCAGTTTCAATTACTTGTGAAAATAGAGAAAAATATAAGTTCAACATAGTGCCGTATACAATTGCACTCGGATTTACCTCATGAATATTATTTTAAGTGGTGGAATATTATTTGACCCTTTGTTCGCTGTAATGAGCATTTTCATTAGTTTCGAATACGTTTTAGCATTTGAGGATTTTTCCAGGATTATATTGTCTTAATCGTTTTCAAAAGTTTCTTTGTGAACCCTATTTAAGTTATTCACCTTCTTACGTTATTTTTTGTATTTTAATATTTCTTATTCACGATAAAACTGTATGTCTTTACCTGTCGCGTATATGTATCCCTTTTCTGAATTTATTGTTGAACTATGGTTTATCATTGGCGCGAATTGTTACATTGTTTGTTGGAATGCAGTCTTTGGTTACATTTCAGAAAAATATCGTTAAACATGGTATCCACATTTTGATCATCGTCCCAATTTATTTCTTGCATCTTTGTAATATCTGCATCATCATACAGCTAGACTTCTTTTTTCTCTTTGACAAACCTTGCCTTAGCTTTAGGACATTGTAAATAGGCTACAGCCTCATCATGGTCACTAATATTTTTGGCAATGTAAATCCATGCGAGTGCATTAAGATTAAAGTTTTGCTTGAGATAACTGGATCTAACACGATTCATCTATACTAAAAGTTACACCCCGCTGCGCTCAGTGTTTTGCTTGCATTTTTGTATTATTCCATATTGAACCTTTGTAGTGTTAAAATCCAATTTAAAACATTTCTACACGATAACACGTGCATATTTTATAATTATGCCTTTGTTGTTGACAAGTTCCAAATCGTCCTTGACATTTGCTACGGGAATTTTACATAGGAAGTCAGCCATTTGAGTTTCTGAAGGGACCTCGCGTTGTATTCAAAAAGATCGTCTGCTTTCGTAACGTTCAGTGGTATTCGGACAAACCGCGAGGATTTTCCCGCCTTAACTGCAGACGATATTACCCGAAGGATTTCGAACAGACGACAATGGACTCTTCCAAACATACACTTCCGTTGTAATTTAGGTCAAACTTGATTGTTGAAAATCACATGAAAAATCCGCTGCATTTCAAAACGCTAAATAACTGTGGCAAATAAAGTGACGATTTCAATTTACACATTTTGTTATCTACAAAAGGAGCATAAACTGGACCAAACGCGATATTTGTATATTTGAGACATGATCTGCAAGTACTAAAGAGTTTAAGACTGTACCCTTAAGATAACCCACTTGTTCGTGGGATGTAGTATATGTGAATGGTCAAACAAATATACCTTGTTGACATTACTCAGCAACAAACAATAAACGTTTTTATAGATGTCATGTATGCTACGTTATTAAATATCCTAAAAGTGAACTTTAAATATCACTGACTTGCAATCCATAACGTATATACTGGCAAAATGGCAATTGTATTTGCATAGTTATTATTATAATTTTTCAAGGTAGTAACCACAAACCAAGGGTTGTTCAAGATCATCGTGAACACAGGTACAACTCAGGTGAAGAGAATATTATTATTGGCATTGACCATAGTTACGCAGACAGATATAACGGACTGAAAATTGTTGGGCGGAGATTTTCTTACAAAGGCACAGGTAACCTATCTGATACTTTGTTTTGTTTTCTTTTTGTTTTTGTTGTTTTTTGATTTTGATTTACATTTAAGGTCGTAAGGTAAGATAGTTGAACTTAAATGCTAAAGTAAGTCAACATATACAATGGTCTCTTAGGCACCTGTTAAACAGACAAGAAACAGCAATATTAATATAATAGCATTGTATTAATAGTTTTTTAAAGGGTTGTCGTTCTAAAAATCGTAAAAGTAAAAGAATTAGACTGTACGGTCAACCTTAGTGACACATTGTGGCATAGTATTTTACTGTTTATTAGTAAGACTTTAAATTACCATTTAAATTGGTATAATAACATGTATCATTTGGACTAACCAATTAGTTTAAATATTTTCAGCCTACCAACTAAAATGTAGCAAAACACGTTTTGTAAGCTTGTGGAGACGTTGCTATGGTTTGTACCATAGTAGAAGTATTTGTTTTGAAAGACTAAAAAAGGAAAAGCTGTTTGCTTTTTACAGTGGAGGTAGGTAGCAAGTAACCCTTATACAAGAATGCTAAAAACTAATTGTTTATCTTTTCTACATTAGGCATCTTTGGCTCTACATTTGTCACATATAGAATATATATACAGTGATAAAAAAGGTCTAATGATGTCTGCGTGAAGGAACCACTGCCTTCTACTAAATAAATTACGATTTTTGTACTGCAAAATGTTTATGGTTTCTTAAACAAATTTCGTCTTCCATAATCATAAGATAATCAAACAAGCACCAATATTGTTTTATTAACGTTCTTGTATTTTTTCATAAACTGATTTTTGCTTGCTGGACGTAAAACAACCATCAATCAATCAATCAATCATAAACTGATTTGATATTTTTGTGGGGTTTTCTTGTTCATTAGAGTCGTCTGTGTGGTATGTGTCATAAAGCGTAGTTTGTCTTTTTTCTTATTGAATTAATGATTGTTTGTTAATGATTTTGTTTTTTTTAAATATTAAAACATATACGGATTGTTTTAAATTACAATATTAATCAGGATACAACAAAAACGATCTAGATGACGTTTACTATAGGACAGAACACTAAAAAGATTAGCATCACCATGGACCATTTTATCCATGCATTGTTTATATTTACCTAGTCCTTTCAACGTTCATGATGCATTAATTCGTAGTAATTTTCTTTACAACTGGTTTCTTTACATGAATGGCATTAATGACATGTTTGATTCTTTTCAGGTCACAAACATGGACAAGATGGAGGTTATTATGGTCACGAATATAGAGAAGGTCATTATGGAAGTGACTATGATCACGGATATAGATATCATGAAAACTACAATGACAATAGACAACAAAACTTGCATAGGCATTTGGACGCGCACAGCAAAATTGCTGATCATCATGTAAAACGCGTTACTGATGTTGCAAACAGTCACGTATCTAGCATATCAAAGATTTCTCAAAAACACAAGGAAAATATTAACAACGAAGCTAACAAGCACGTAGACAGAATTTCAAACGAAGCCGACAAACATATTAAAAAATTTATTGAGATTGCAAATTTACATATCAACAGACTTCACAATCATACCAAACACCATATATCGGTTTCTGAAGAACAACACGAAAGACATCTAAAAGAACGTGAATACCAACATAAAATACATTTGGCTAAAGAAGAAGATGTCCATCATCGACATGGGAAATTCATCTTAAAACATCACCAAGGAAGTAATGCTTATCATGATGGGTTTGCACAAAGCCACAGCCGAGGTGAAACAGCATCTCACTCCATCGACGTATACGTACCAGAAGTCAAAGTTGTCAGAATAAAACAAAGTGACGACTTTTTTCCTGAACAAAATTCTGTAGTAAAAAGAGAAAACAGCTATGGGTATAAACAGTACATAAAATAACACCCAAGATACTTTTAAGACATTTTATTCAGTATTTAAGTTGCTGTAAAAACTATGATGATATAGTTATACAATCTATAGCAATCAATAAATAAAGTTACAACAAGGCTAAGTAGTTTTTTAATGTTTATGTATATCCTCCGTTATAAAGTACACTTTATCACGTAGAAAACAAAGCGACAGATTACATTTCTAAATTTACTTAAATGGAAGAAAAAACAGCCATGTTGATATAACGCACCTAGCTATAAGTCTGATCTTTGTTTATGGTTCCCGGGTTTCATTTTATAAGTAATATATGTATAGTTTGTTTACATTTTTTAAGGATAAGAACCTGAATAAAGTAGCAATGCGCATGCTATTAGCGTCTACATTCCAGAGTTTAAGACAGCTTAAATTACTTACATCTTGCAAAATACACGGTTTAAACAATTAATACTGTTAAAGTGATGTTATGGAATGTAACAATATATTTAGAAGTAAAAATGTTGAAAATAGTTCACACAATGGTTTTGTTACTCCTCATGTAAAATACTAGCTTTTGCAATCATTCGATCTGTAAGTGGTGACTTTTCCTTCATTAATTTTCTTTCCGAAAGTAGCATTCTGGAATCGAACAGAAATTGCAAATGTCAGTTGTCAAATGTCAATATGCTTAATAACAAAATTCCAAAATTTTCTTATTTTAAAAATATTTCTTTCTTACCAGTTTACATATCTCCAATCATACGTTACTTTTAGGCTTCCCGGACTTTGCTGAGAGAGAATTGCGCAAACTATGGGGTAAAGTTATGCTCAAGGTTAGGGTGAAACGTAGATTTACAATAATTTTTTTGTCCATAACTTGACTTACAATGTACCCTTATACATTTCTAAAAGAAAACTTGACTGCTGGGGTTAAGGATAAACACCAATGATGTGGTTAATGTGCAGAAACACTTACACTTTTAGATAAACTGGACAAAGAAATGAGGTTTTTTTTTTCTTTTGCAGTGCTAATCAAACATTTTTATAATTGAACTTACTAGTAGATACACAATGTTAATTAGAAGTATGGTAATGAATCTTTTGAAACCAGAGTTTTGAAAATTTCATGATGATTTTTTATGTCTAGTATGCTTGTTGCCACACAAAGAAACCGACATAAAAACAATTAAGCTATTAATAATTATATTATTGCTACCAATAGGTTGCGTTATACATGAATATTTCAGAATAGGCATTAATACACATTATATCCGATCGACCAATATACTAGTATTTACCTTGCTAAATTTTTATGTCTTTTATCCTTTGATTTTATTGCAGCATGAATTAGGAATAAATTGAAAACATCTCTCTGTAAAATGAAATTACAAATATTTCTTGCTTAATACAAGGTCAAGAATTATTTTATACATTTTATCAACGTATAAGTATTATTTTTGCAATGTATACGGCTCAGCATAACCCATATACCCGAATGTTGCTGCGACATATACCCAGGTGATATAAGCGGTTAGTACTTGAGATTATGTATATTTTTGTATCAGAGAAAATGAAACCCAGAAGAATAGGTCTGAATGTTGTCCCTCAACATCAAAAAAATACAAAAAAGGATAAGCCAATATTTCTACATCGACGTAACACCATTTTTAACGTCTTTGCTACTTACATTTGGACCTCAATTTTAAGTTGTCAATAGCTACTATAATTTTTACAACTTTACATATTCTAATAAAAGGTAGTATACAACAATAAAAACCTTCATTTTCTTAAATTCTAAAACTTGCATCAATAATGTTTAAAAAAGTTAAAGGTACGCTGTGTTATTTCAGATTAAATCCGGGTTAATTTCTTGATGAACGTTCATTTCCGTAGCTACACCTTCAGCACCATCAGAGCATACTCGAGTGCTTCTGTTAAAGTTAAGTTAAAATCTTTAATATCTAATACGATGCACGTATATAACTTATGCATGGTTAGTTTCACTCGACCACACCATGGGCAAATTTAATTGCATAAGCATTAATGTAATTTAATATTTTCATTTATCACGTGTAAAAAACAAATATAATGTTGCTGCTTTGTTATGACGAGTAACACTAAATTGCATAACATGACCTCATTTCCAAAAGTCAAATATAAAATTTAAATTTTGACAACTCTGAAATTCCTCCCTTATATTTAACAATAACACTGCTTCCATTTTTGTGTCGATTGTCTTTTCATTATTGTTTGGAATGTAAAAGTAAACGCACATATTGACAGAAGAAAAACGATCTTCAAAAAACAATACACACCTGTGCATTACTACCTCCTAAATTAATAATCTGGTACCGTCTTGAATACAAAAGCTCGACTGTTTTGTGGTACTCTCCTGCTTCGAATGCAACAAGTGCCTCGCACAATATAAGACCAATTTTCTTCAAGCTGTTACATGTATCTCCTCTTCCTTTTCTATAATTCATTAAAAGAAATTTTCATACCTAAATCATAAGCAATATATTTGCAAAATTGGCTTTGGAATGATGGTAATGTATTAGGAAAGAAGTGCTTCTGACTAATAAATGTATTTATTTATGTTATTTATACAGATGCTTGGGATGTATATATTCGTATCAGAATATGTAGAAGATAACTAAAAGCAAACAACATCAATAACAAAGATTATTATTATTATATTATTATTATTAAAATACTTGTATAGCGCTTATCTAAGATGACATTACTCTAAGCGCTTTACATAGCATAAAATCACATAGCAAAAGCAATAAAATATATACACAAAATATAACATATTACAAACATGCTTAGAACATACAAATTTAAATAATTAGAGTTAAATGTGTGGTTATTTTTAGCATAAATGGTAAAATATAAGACCAGAATGATCGGAATTATCGCAAATAATAATAATATTTTATAGATAGTGAACTACCCAAAACAAAAAAAATCTTTAATTAAAAGAGTAAGATAAAAATTAAAATATAATTAACTAAGAAGACCATCGAATATATCACAGTTTTAAAAATGATTCAAGTTTTTACCACACTTTGAAGGTTGAATGAGAAAAAAATCGAGTAAAAAAGAATTAAAATGTACACGTTATTTAAAGTGTGATTAATTAAAAAGATTATCAAGTATATCACAGTTCCAAGATAACACAGATTGCTTAAAAAAGATCGTCAAGTATAGCACAGTTCCAAAAAAGCACAGATTCTATACACCAAAATTTAAAATGCAAGTTTAAACATGTGCGTTTTAAGGTGCTTCTTGAACAGATCAACAGTTAGTATATTACGTAGATCGTACGGCAATTTGTTCCATAAAACAGCAGCTACTCTATCAAATCGTCTTTCTCCAAAGTAAGATTAAAGTAAACACTACAATATATTGCAAAGAGATCTCACAAACACATTAAATTTTAAATTGTCACCTCTGCTCCAATATCTTGTTCCAATAGATTGCTTTAAAAATACAAAACATATGGTCTAACACAATCGTATTTCTTCTAAATATTTTTAGCATATTATTGATAAATGTATTAAACGAAAATGTGATCAGAAGATGAGGTAGATGTTGTGCGATGCATGTATATGCAATGCAACAATATACGCCTGTTTGTTGTACATCACCTTTTGTCATCTTGTCAAAAGAATTTAAAAAAATGTGTTAAATTTTAACTGATATCTTGATCAATTATGATTTTAAAACCTTAGATATACGTGCATAGACATATTACACACAGCCACACAGTGAAAATATATTCCTTAAATAATTTATGTTTAGTATTTACATACTCAATGAACTCTTTAATAGATTGCAATACATCCTGAGCACCATGTTCATCCTCTGCTCCGAGACAAGCCATCAAGTAATGAACATCAATATAGCCCATGATATGATCGTCCTTGTGTGCACGGCACATTTCAGAATAGTCCTCGAATCTGTCGCCTACTACGACACCTATAAAACAAACTCTAACTGTTGCAAAATAATTGTAATAAAGGTAACTTTGTTAGTTTTTGTTGTTTAATTTAAATAAATCCATTATTATGAAATTCTCACATTATTACTCATCAATACACTGGTTTTCTACAGTATGCTCAGTTTATAAATGGAATACCTTCTAACTTAAGTCTGTGCAGATAGGATACTGAATTGACGATCTCCATTGTTGACTTTGATTTTAAAGCTCTCTTTCTTATCTAAAAGCAAATAACATAGTGTTATAGCAATGTGAGAAATATTATGGTTCTGTAGTTCATTTAATAATTGTTATCGTGTAAAGCTTTCTTAATAAAACAATTTAAAAACATATATGCAGTGATACTATGGATATAGCAACAAAGCAAAAACAAATACATGCACAACTTTTATCTCTTACGTTAACAACAGAACATCCGTTGATAAAGATATTCTAGTTCAATACATTGCGTATACATACAGAAGTAATAAACAGTCAACCCATAATTAGATATTGAATCATAATTTAAATGACTTACATTACAATAAAAATAGATTAAAATGAAATTATATCAAGAATGATGTCCTGTAAAATCAATAAGTGAAACCAGGTGCTGTTATGTATATGTTACCTGCATTACAAACGACAACCGTCGTGATTCCTTTCAATCACATATAGGAACAAGTCAATTTGTAAAAAAATATAAAAGTATTGAACCTTTACTGTAAAGAGCAAGTACGTGACGTTTACCTACAAATTTACTTGTTTAATGTAACTTTGACAGAACAGTGTGCGAGACAATCTCTTAGCATAGTCTGTGCAGAGCAGGATGCTGTATAATATACATCATTTAAGATATCTATACCATACAGGCTTTGGAGAAGGTGATAGTTAATATATGCCATTAAAGCTTCGTAAAATTCATTATTGTTGATGTTAAGCAAAGCTCTTTTTGTCGAGAAGTTTTGTCGTTCAAAATGGTAATAGGCATTTTCTTTAGACAAAACATTGTTATTCATTTTATGTGTAACTAAAATTTACCTCTGAATCAAATATAGCCAGAGCTTCTTCAAAATTTCCCTGTAATAATCAATACAAAAGAATGAATCCAACCAAAAATAAGTCTAAAGGACGAATAGAACGGAGAAAATATCAACCTAATATTTCACAAATGTGCGTGTCCATACTTTAATATCTTTATTTCTGTCCAAGAATTTCCTACAATGGTTCTTACTTTTTCCATTGAAAAAATACATTACAACTATTGGAAAGAAAATTATTAATATCGTTAAGCGAACAGAAAAATACTGTTAAATTCTGCGAAACTAACCTCGGCTATATTTTAGGTAGCTTAAATTTATGATAACATATTCCAACAACGTATAACACAGTATAATCTACCTTTTCAATGTAGAAGAGACCATAATGCCAATAGTTATGGCATGCTGTCAAACCACAAACCTAAAGAATAAATGAAGCAACTTGTCAAAATCAATATTAATAGAAGAAATGTAACGACTTTTTGGTTTTTGATTGTATGTCTGTTTGCTTTGTTATTGTCCACACACTTGTTAAACTAGCGTTTTGTCTGTATTTGACTTAGTATTTTATAATTCTATTCATGTTGTAATTTATTTATATTAAGTGCTTTGATTGGATATAAACACTTCAATGGCGTCTTCTCAGATAATTTATATATCGATAATTCCTCTGAGCGGACTACTTTCAGTATCCAATGTAAACTAGATGGCGTCCTCCTAGCGTATCGTCAGGGAGAGGGGACAATGTTTTCTCTGCCCCAATGATTTCCAATTAAATCGATTGAGATTTCAAATAAAGTATAATATAAATACAACTTAGTGTTTCATTTTGTTTTTTTTTTCCTATCAATATCTACAGAACCGCGATTCATTTGGTACTATGTTTTGCATATCTCTACGCGTTCCGGCCTGGGTACTGTTTTTGCTGTTTTAAAAATCACACCGATTATTTCACAGAATTATAAGGATTAAACAGTGGGTTTTAGGAAACTATCCATGTGTAGACTCCGGTGACTCCTTCACAAACTTGACATAAAGTCCTTCTCGGACTTTATTTAGTTTGTGAGTTAGTCGCCGGAGTTTACACATTGATAATTTCCTAAAACACAGTGTTTAATCCTATAATAAATATTTATTCGGTATCTTCAAATATGTTTCCTTAGAACCAATTTGTATGTTTTATACGAACAAACTTCAGCTTTTAACAGCAAATCAATATAAATTTTCAACAGACAAGTAAACATGGCGTCAGTATATACATGTATGTATACATTCTTATGATATTAAATACATAAAAATATAAATCTGATAACTCTGACTGTAATGCTTACTTTCCAATCGTTTTCTGTGTTAGACATAAACTGGATCCCATCATCATATCTTCCAGTCATCTCATAAACATGTGCGAGAGCATGTGTAGCCCATGCATCATGCCGATTGATATCGAGTGCCTATAGAAAATTAAATTGTGTAATTCATTAGACATGTACAAATTGTGTAATTCTTTAGACATGTACACACGGAAGTGAATAATTTATTTAAATAATATAAAATTCTAATATGTATTTTATTTATTTATAACTACAAATTACAGCGTAGATGCATGATCAATCATCTTTATACAATATACAATATTCATCTTTGGTCTTACCCTTCTGGCTTGATTTGCAGCTGCGTCGTACAGACATGTTTCCTCTAACCCAAACGCATGCATGCCTAGCAAATACCTGGAGAATGCAAAAAACTTGAATATTTTTTTCATGTCATGTCGACACAACTCTAGATAAAGAAGCATTAAAACAACATCTGATTTACAGGTCTTTTCATCTTTATTCATACTTTCAAATGGTTTTATGTTAACAAAACTTCATAATAACCTCAATACCATTATTGTGTTAATGACATCTGCTTCATAAATCTGAAGAAAGACTTTATTTTGTACGGTGATCTATTTAATTTGTGTCATACGAATAAGAAACGTTATAGTTGAAACTTACACAATATTTTAGACAAAAATGTATAGTTTTTTTTAAATGCACACGTGTTGTGTTAAACCATTTTTATATTAACCGACGACAAAAAAGGCATAAATCCTACCCAAACAATGGCATTGATTGCTTCCAGAAAGGTAATACTTTCGATATAGAGTCCCTCATTTCAGGATGGTATCCTAAGCAAAAATAATTGTCATGTGCAAATTTCAAAGCCAGCATATCTGTCGGGTAGTCCATCAAGATATCCTCCCATATATCACACGCTTGTTTCAATTCACTGAAAACATAGGGTTCAATGTTATATAATGAATGAAAAGAACCTGTATCTAGACACAAAAAATTTAAACATCTCGCACTTAAAAAGCCATATTAACATCGAAGTTTTAAAATTATGGCTTACTGTAAAACGTTTATAACTTCAAGTGTCTTAACGAAAATAAGAATGAAGGTAAAAACAAAATACCAAACATCAAGGAAGCTGTCAAAAAAGACAGTCCACAAATCAGTCCAAGAATGGTGCGGACTTTAGAACCAACAACTAAAAATGTATCAACTACAGTAATGGTCCTGAGTCACGCAATGATTTCGTATCATATGTTTCCTGTTTTCATTTGTTCTTGTCAGCAAGAACACTTTGTGACTAATAAAATGCCTTTAATTTAAGTACTTTTTGTCTTCCTCATATAAATTATTAGAAAAATATATCACTATGCGAAAATAAAATGAAGTTAAAAACGTCTTTTACAACAAAAACACTATATGTCTGACTTCACTGATGGACGTGTTAAAATGAGATATATTTATTGTAGTATTAAAGACCCACCAATCAGCCCAAAGTTTCACTGCTGAAACATGCTTCTTTTCTCTCTGTGTTATCTGTTGTTTGGCTGCTAACTCGATCATACTGTCAATATTGACTTTAAATTCTTCATTTGAATATGTGCTATTTGACATCGAAGATAATTTCAGCCCATTTGTCAAAACGTGACCTAAAACTGAAATAATTAACGTCAGCTGTTACTTGTATATTATTAGTTTTGTTAAGCCTAAATGGTGAATAGGAAAACAATGTTTACATAATTGTGAATTCGTATTCTGTTTACATTACCAATATTGTAACAGTGACAGCATTCCTCTAGATATACAAAGAGTCAAGTAGCAATCAATTTTAACTAAAATACTGTATTACGTGGAATGCCAACAAAAATATTATTTGCAGCTTACAATAACATATGAATGATACATCCTAATTCCTGGAACACGTGCACACACAATCATGAAATAATAATTTCATTGCCTCAAACTAACCAAAATTTGGGTCTGCTTCCATCATTTTATTGATGCTGTTTTCTATACCTCCCATTGAGATGTCCTCATACCAGCCAACATACTACAAAATAACATAACTTGAATATGCAACAATAATCCCACATTTTACGAAAGCATGCTATATCAGAATGCTAAACTTACTTGCAATGTTATATTACAAAATATACTTGGAAAAAAAGATCAATGAATGTATGAAGTATATGTTATACGATCACTAAAATGAAAATCTATCTTAAAATTAAAAAATACAACAAAGTTCCAGGCAATAACTTTTGCTACGCCTGACGCGCGTTTCGTCTATTCAAAACTCATCAGAGGAGCTCTATTCAAAAAATGTACAATGCCAAACAATATATTAATATGAAGAACATAGAACAATAAAACCAAAATATGCTGAACTGGAAACCAAATTATGACTAAGATCAACTTATACCTAAGAAATCTTGACAAAGAAGGGAATCGTGCATGATCATATCTATATTTTTATATTAAATGATCTTCTTACTAAAATAATTATTCCACCGAGAATATATGGAGTCGCATTATGTATGATTTGGATGACAGTTTCTTGTAATTTATGACAGTTATTATTCAATACCTGTGTTAATACAGCATCAAAGTTTTTACTGGCTTCATTACTAACTGTCGACAATGGTATTCCAAAGTCTCTCCAATCCTATGAAAACAAAGAACACTTTCAAAAAGGTAATAATTGAATAAAATACCCTATTGTTAGTCAAAATATTTAAAAGTATGATATTTTCCTTTTCAAGGCAGTGTAGTTTCTGGCTTCTTTGATGATGTGGTTGTCTTCTGTTTGTCTTCCTCTACAATGTCTCCATTTCCATGTTTGTTGAAGTCGTTCCAATCTAAATTATATGCATTGAATGCTCGTCTACTTGCTTCCATTTTTTTAAACAAGTTTTAGTTCGATACATAGAAAAGTAACATGTTATGTGCACACTGCAAACGGGGGTCATTATATATTGTTAGTGACTTTGGTGTATGGTGTACGAGATTCGAAATCTTGAAGCGGTAGAACTTTCTCCGCTTATTCTAACAAATTAGTGTTGTGCGTTGTTTACAACATGTGTGCATTTTGAACAAAAGAATGGTCTTACATTAAAAGCACACAATAATTTTATAAAGGCTACACAGTATTACATAATTTAATTTCTAACTGACTTATATAAATAAATCAAATATTTTCTATATATACTGTCGAAAATGTATCAGGCTCAAAATGTGGGTTAAAAACTTTTACCCCATATTTGTTTGGTTTATTTCCAATTGTATGCAACGTTTTAAAACATATAAATGCTTTTGGGTTAATGAACACATTAAAAAGACTACTTGTCTCCACGCTGCTATCGAAAAGTGTTGATCTCGTGATTAAGTTTGTCTACAATAAACTTTACTACATAAGATTATATCATTATGTAAAAGTGTCTTATAGAATGTTGTATTTCATGCCATGTCTTTTTTATCTGTGTAGTGAGTGTCTGTGTTAACATTGACTCATTTTATCACGTAAGCAATAACAAAAACATATTGTAACTAATTTATGGAGGTAGAGAAAGTACATGTGGTCATACTGTCATACTAAATTACCACGTGTATATAGCTAAATATAATGTTATCAGATACCTAGGTTATAAACTTAATTTTGCAAGACATGCGTTTCTCCCAGGTAGTGCACTCATAAATAAAAATATATGTATTAAAAATCAAAAAAATTCAGATTTTTATCATCAAAATTCTGAAACGTTATACCAAATCCGGCTCAAATACTAGTATGTAAAGATGTAATATGTTAAATATTTGATCCGGATAGTAGATGTATTGTTTATGTACTTTTTGGACTAATTTTTGTCCCTTCTAAGAAGACAAAAGTTTTAAAAGGAAATCATTTTGCGACGATAAAGAAAGTACTTTCGGTCATTTGAAACCACTACGTTATTATTTATAGGGTTACATATTTAGATCCGGGATATTTGTGGTATTGTTACATACTTGTGAGAGAATTACAAAATGCACTCTTATTGTCCATGCATAAACATGTGATCTGTACTTTATTATATTTTTATTTACTTATTAATAAATTTATGAAATGTCAATCTAATATAATTGTGAATCATCAAATCATTAAATTTAAAAATGTAACAAATCGTTTTCACCCATTTAATCACACAGTTTGCTCAGTATGAAATTAGCAATATGAGCGACAGACGCGCGTTTCGTCTAATCAAAAATTTTCCCAGGGTGTACCTGAAGCTAAGAAACGTCCTAATTTTTTTAGAGGACGCGTATATTACATTTCGGCTTGAGAGTACATTCTAAATGTGGAATCATTTTTGAAACAATCATATTAAGCTAACTTAAGGTAAATAAGGGGTCAAAAAGGAAGTGTACAGTTTCGCCCGAGACACCTTTGAAAGATCGGTTTCCGATATTATTGTAATAAATCCATTACTATCAAATATTGCCTTATTTCCATAAATGTTAATCGATGTATGTTGTTAGAAACAAAAGTCGATTTGCATTTCAGTTTTTGCAAAGTTGGTATTGGACCATGAAAAAGGTTTTGATAGTATCATAAAATGATTGAATTATCAGTTTCTAAAGTTAGTTTTCCGCAAGGATTATATGCATAATTCGAATGGGGAAACGTTTTCTGGGGTAAAGTGTGTAAAATTATACCTCCAAATATTATCATAAGACACACAGTTGATATAGGAGACTATTATTTTCCGTACTTTCTATCCGAAACTTCTAACCATCATTCCTTTTTATCAGCAGAATCACAGACCTTAATATACAGGTCCATGTCAAAATATATACAAAGTTTAAGGCAAATTATTATTATTATGCAACTGAAATGCGTTGAGTCGTCTAAGGGCTAGACGGTTCGTCTGTCTTGTACATGTTCTGGATGTTCTGGCACACATTGTTAGCCGTGTGGTTATCGACATGTTCCAGACATGAAATAGCTTATTCAATTTTCGGCTCCTTTGAGCTTAAAAAACCTTTTTAAAGCAGTCTTACAATCTCTAGTATATCAATGGGGAATAAAACAATCTCAATTCCTGATACACCTTTAATATGTTGGAAGCCATCTTATTACGTCAATGTTCTGTTTGCACAAACTCTGAATTCGGCACAGAAAGGACATGTCCTGAACATGGTTCCGATTTACTGGATTCATGTCTGGAATGTTCTGGTTGTGCATGACAGCAACTCTTGCAACCCTTACTGTATCAAGTCAGGGATAATTGCGTCAATAATCACTTTTCGTTGTTTTGTCACTTGATTTTTGAGCTTGAATGTCTCCGTTCGGTAATTCTACTTTTACCCTAATTATATACCTTCCATTTTCCTCCACTTGTTACATAATGAGGTGTATAACAAAAATATAGTTCTGCTGGTTAAAAATGTTCAACGTTATATTGACATCAGTTCACGTTGTAGATACCTTTCTTACCTGGTAGTGACATTAAATCTTTTAAGTTTAAATTTTAAACATTAGTTCATTAATAATATGATTTATGGTAATGCAGTGATTTCACTAAAGGTGGGGCGTTTTCAAATGTGTGATGTTGTTAAGTGGGCAATTTTGCTTACGGTGGGGGAGTTGTTGACGCGGCGGTTTTACCTTTTCCCGAACTTAATATACGATGTATTTGTAATTTTATTTTAAACGTGAAAATATATATATAAGAACACCAAATAGTTAACTATTACGAGTACTCATTAGAATGCCAGCAAACTAATATAAAATTGAAATTACCTTACAACAATACATGTCATCGACTTCATTAATTCACTATTTTTGTTTGCTTAAATTTAACAATTAACTAAGGTTTCAAATAGATTAAAACCATTAATAATGAATTATGAAGACGATGTATAAAACGACAATATTTTCAATCGATTCTAACTTTTAATTACGTTTACCTGACAACCTCTCCAGTTATTTCTCATCATAAAAGGTTCCTTGTTCGTCTTCCAAAATCAAAAACAATTAGGAAAGGGTAATAATTCGATATTTTATGCAATGACCGGTCATTTGGTAAGCCATGTGATTAATTGATGACGCCATTGGTATTTTGATTTAAAGAGTCAAAAATTGTTTTTAAAAGGCGAATTTGTTATAAGAGAGCAAATAACTTTAACGTAATACTTTGATTTTGTAAATAAATTCCTTATTTTTGTATCGTTTAATCTTTGATTTAAGAAGTATCCGCTTCATATGCTGGACTGATTATTGTTTCCGTTGACCAATAAAAAATGTACAGAGTTTAAATTTTTTACATGCGGATGTAACTTAAAGGATTCTACATTTCGTACTACGCAATTGAAGATGTTTCAAATAAACCATGACTATGTAACGTTTCACTCGTACGTACATTCTTAAAATAGTATGTTCGATGCAAAATAATATAGAATAACTTTATTGTCCATCATGGCACCCCAAATATTAGCAGAACAATTAATCTATCATTTAAAATGGTGCGAGTGATTTACACATTAATGTAAATGATGAAAATGTTCATTAATTATATCCAAAATAAATCTAAATATAAAATATTAATTAAATATTAAATGTTTAAAACGAGATGTAACTTGTTTTTAAAATGCATACTTTGAGATATTTGTGATATTTATGCGCCATAACAATGCAGTGATTGACAAATAAACTTGCGACTTTTGAGTACCTACCGGAAGCAGCGCTTTTTATAAAAATAAGTATGATGTTTTAATGTTATTAAGGACACAAAAAAGGAAATCCTATCTTCTTCACAACGTAAATGTTAGAAAGTTCATATGCAAATCCTTGGACGAGTTTTATTGACGACGATAACACATGGAGATCTTAAAATAACGCAGCACTGCAGCAGATAATATCCAAAGGCATGATTAACCTCCCGTGCAATGGTGCAAATTACTACATGTGTATCTTCATTATCTATGTGACAGGATGGAAAAAATAACATAACATTTTGTAGTTTTGGTGAAAAAAGTTCTAAAACATCTTAATCATGTGGATTTAAAATATTGTTTGAGTTTGAGCGCAATTAACGAGTCTTGATGAACGAAACAAGCGTCTGGCGTAGTGAATTATATTAACTTTGGTATCTTTGATGACATTATATTTTTGGAAATGTAGGAAGTTTTGATAAAATTTCATTAGTAAAGTACATTCAATACCATGCCTATCTTTTGTTTAATTATTTTTTTCTGTTGATTGTTTTACGTTCAGCGAATATTATTTTAGCTATATTTTTGACTAGAACAAGTAAACAAACAATAAATCAATAAAATTGTTTATAGAGCAGCCCAGCGCGTTCCCGTGTGGGGACCGTCTCGTTGGGATTGTCAGTTCATATTACGGAAAGCCTGGTCGTAGACCCCTTTTCGAAAAGGATTAGACTCATTGTATCCGCTACAAAAGACTGAATTTCGCGCCCATACCGAATGAACCATATTTTTCCAGTGGCAGACAAAATATGGTTCCCTGTCCCATCCCAGCGTTTTTCCGTTGATTTGTTGTTTGTTAACTTGTTTTCGTCCTGAATATATCTAAAATACGTAAAGCAAAAACATCAAATCAATCAACCTTTATCTACAACAGCGATAAACTCTTAATCTCCGAACAACACAGTAGTATAATCTGACAACCCCATGGTGTATGGATCGAGCCCGGGCAACGGAAATTATTATTCTGTAAACTAATTCTCTGTAAATTATCCTAAGCGTTAATTAATATCAACATAGTGTGTACGTGTAATTGATTTAATAATTTACTGGTAACTGTAAGCTATGTCTGCTCACTCTGCTGTGAACAAAACGATGTCACCCAAGACCTCCTCCCACAATCAAGGAGTTAAGAGAAATAATGCTTAATGTCGAAGGAACGTAAATGGGATGTTTACAACGTGCAAAAGGGAAATTTTGCTATCCGCACGGAGAAAATATATTATAGTTAATACTTACCGTGTTCAGTTTTAAAACATTTTACTTTATGTAATACTAAGTGAAACTGGATTCAGATTTGACTAACATGTTTTAATATAATTAGCTATATATTTTATTTATTTAACAGAAGTAAATTATTTAAACTAAATTAATTTTGAAGAGAGAAGTGACCCATACAATTCTGTTACGCTGCAAGGGTGAAGAGTATTATACATTTTGACCCGGATATATTGTTCCTTGATGTGTTTGGCAAGCTTTCAGGTTAAAACGAATAAATCAATAGTTATAAATCAAATACATGTATAGTCACTTAACCTATATATATGTATGTGTCATTTGACATTTAATCGTATGATCTGATTTTTGCCATTTACGACGTTAGCAAACATTATTGTTTCCTTTTGTTTGTAACTAGTTAATACACGAGAACATAACGGCAAATTATCGGTTTGAAATAAAATGACCGAACCATAAAATCAGCACGATACTGTTTTTAGACATATTACCATGTAAAGTGACTAATTTTAACAATTGTTATATCAAGTCAAAATACCAGTCAAATCGCCCCACGGAAAACTCACCCCTTCAAAAACGCAACACATTTTGTTAAATCGCCCCACTGCGAAATCGCTCCCTACAAAAACGTCCCAACATTGAGTAAAATCGCCCCACTTACAAAAATCGCTAATTAGTACACACGTATATTTTTTCTTTGATTATATGTTATGATCGCTGTTAAGATGAATCATAAATATGTGGTCTTTCTTCTGTCTTAATAGAATTACGTATGTTTAAAGTTTTTAATTTTGGTTCTTTTTATAGGAAAAGACGACAACACGACAACAACATTCATCTTTTTTATTATATGATCTATTATAGCTGAAAACAAGAAAACAAACAATGGGTACAAACAATACATTATGCGCTATAAATTCTTTTGATGATTTTATTAAGAATAACAAATCCTTGATTATTTAATCATAATTACAAAAGAATCATTACTGATATACATGTAGTTCTTACGGAAAATCATTAAGGTAATTACGATAATTGTAATAATTAAAGCAAATAACGATATTAACAAAAAAAATCTATTTTTTAATCAGCAACAATAAACTCCTAAAAGGAGAAAATATTTGAACAACTCAACAATTTTATACTATATAGTATTTTTGTAAGTGGGACGATTTTGCTGAAGGTGGGGCGTTTTTGATGGGGCGATTTTGTTAAGTGGGGCAATTTTGCTAAAGGAGGGGCGTTTTTACATAGAACGATTTTACAGTGGGTTGATATTGCAAACCGTATGTGCGTTTTTGTCAGGGGCGATATTTCCGAGGTGCGATTCGACCAGCTACCATGCAAATCAATGTAAAAATCAGGACAACAGCTACATGAATCATTTGGAACAATCAGTGGATTGTGTTTGGTTCAGTGTACACTTTACACAATTTTCCATCATAATTAGTGCCCAAAACAACTTTATTTTATCTTTATAGATATTTTGACCTAAATGTGTCCAAACATGTATATGACACTTAGTTTGATTGAATGGTCTTTACAACCAATTCAGCAATTTTTCATCTTTATCATGGTGACCAGTTTTTATTGCGCGAGGAAGCCGGAAAACCCGGAAAACATCCCGATCTCTGGTAGGAAAACTTTCAATGCTTGTCAGTTAAGATTACAGTCGAAAGTACCGTGAGCACGCGCAATCTCAGTGTTGACAGATCACGTGATAAATATTAGACGAACTACCTTAACCAGTCGACCACTGATGGCCCTTTGTATTACCTTAAGATTGTGTTATTAAAAAAGATATTATCACATAAAGCCTTATAATAATGCAGGCTTTTATATATGATGATATTTTTAATAATCAGTGACAACCCAATTATCGTACTTGTTCGACATTATACACAGTAGTTTTTTGTTGCAAATGACACAAATATACTGATCAGAACTTTATGTTCAATATCAAAAGCGGGAAATTATATTAAAACGGCATTAAAATTAACGCACGTAATGCAGGAAAATCCCTGTTTTAAACCGGAAGTTATATCACTACCTAGAATGTTCCTTAAACCGGAAGTTAATTACCTAGAATGTTTCTTTAACCGGAAGTTGTATTAATACCTAGAATGCTCCTTTAACCGAAAGTTGTATTAATACCAAGAATGTTACATGTAGGGAATTTTCCCTGTATTGAATTATAAACTGGTAATATTTTAATGTATTTTAAATCATTAGTTAATAAATATAAATACACGCATTATGTAATACCACCTTCTTGACGTATACACTTCTTTGTTTTTGAGCATTTTGTATATCTCACCTACGCCGAGATGAAATAATGTTTATTAAATGCATTTTAATTCAATTACGTTTTAAATTTGTTTAACATAACTTTAAATTGTGTAATAAAAAGTATACATCTTGCCTAATTTCGATATTCATGATTTTGATTCCTTGTGTTAAGATCATGCATTTAATTTTAATTTTTTATAATACACTAATGTTAGAAAAACGATTATACAGTTGCATATTTAATCTTTTAATTTAAAATACAATACACCGGGCAGGCAACAACAGTACACAGACCCAAAAAAAAAAAAAAAACACAAATTATTATGTATAGTGAGAAGGAAAGGTCGTGTTCTTAATTATGGTAAGTTTTAGTTTCCTACTTAAGCTTCAAGGTACAAAATAATAAGGTTTTTGACTTTTCAATTTAAAATTGAAATAACAGTACAAAGTGATTGTGCCAAACAATCTAAGTCGCACACTACAGTAATGGAAGCGAGAGGTTTAGCATGCAATAAAACTTGGATTAAACCCCATTTCTTTTGAAATCCCTGTATCAAGTCATGGTCATTGCTGTACTTGGTTGCTGGTTCTCGAGTTTACCGGTTTCTTGGACGTTGATTTTATGATATTCTTGTTTCACAGGTTCCTTTTTGTTCTGTATATGGTTATTATCTTCATTTACTAAAAGTTTAATAAATTTAAACTTTACATAAAGATTCATCATGCAGATGTACAAGTTGGCAACATTAACGTCGCTCTTTTAATGATTTTCGATCTTTGCGGAGCTAATCAGAGGTCACATTACTCGTGATTGCACGAAAACACACACGGGATTTATACATATTGTCCGCTATTAAACTGTTTATGTGTTTTCAAGAATTAAGGCAATATTCTTACAGCAAGTACATAGGCCATATTTGAATTAAAATAAATAAATTGTATTCAATGTCTGCTTGAAGACATCATAAGTATATTTGTTATTCCACCTGCATTTTAAATATATACCTTTTTTAAATGCACTTAGCCTTTCATTACGCTATTTGCCAGCACAATCTATGCCGGCTTTCACTAGCTAACCACACCATCTTTTAAACTATGCCATGTTGTCCACAAAATTGCTTAAATGTGGCATAAAATTAACAGGATGTTGGTGTTTGTCAAGAAAACATAATAAACAGGTACAAATGAATGAAAAACTTTCTCTTTAATCTGTTATATATCTTTGATTGGTGTAAATAAAAAATCCTGATATTTCTGTCAAGAAAACATAATAAACAGGTACAAATGAAGAAAAACTTTCTCTTTAATCTGTTATATATCTTTGATTGGTGTAAATAAAAAATCCTGATATTTCTGTCGAAGGCATTTATGCTTTATAAATCATCAGCTGAATTGGTTTCGTTAAATCGTGTGTATAATACTAAATTTTACAGATAATTTATTTACAATTTATGCTTATTTTTGCATATGTTGGACTTTTTGCATATTTTGGTCTAACAAAATTTAGGACCTATTCCTTTTATTTTCTTAATTGTGGTCCTGGATTCAGCAATTTGTGACAAAATGTAGTTTTCAACAAAAGATCATTGTGATGCCTTTACTTTGGGAGAATTTGATCCAAAATTTACACCTAATATTTTTATCGCAATTTAATTTTATGAATATGATCAATTCAGTTCTAAATGTAAAGATGACCATTCAGAAACAAACTTAAAATGAAATAAGAACAGATGAACACTTTTTTTTTATTTTGTGTGGTTTGTTATATGAACATGCAAGAAGTGCTGACTACCAAATTCTATAGCGTGCATTAGACAATACTTCTCTTAGTTTCAATAAGAGATAGCAGAATATATACAAAAAATAACCTTCAAGTACTTTTATCCCCTTATTAATTAATTTTTAAACATTATACGTTGACAAAAAAAGTGGCTAATATAGTGTATTGATCAATGCCGGTAGGACACGAGGTCCGGATAAGTGATATGAAATACAACTAAAATAATCTGAAAAGTCTGAAAAAAACTGTATTTAATCTCTGCAGGGAAATTCACAAAACTCCCGTGTTATTTCCACCTTTGTAGCAAACAGTGTAAAGGGAAGTAGCTCAGTTGGCAAAGTTCACAATTTATAGATGATTTAACCGTTACCATAATGCATCTTTATCAAGTTTATAAACAAACAGCCAATTCAAATAGTACTTACTATAAAGATATAATAACATATCTGAAAATATTAGTTTTACTTTAGCTCATTCCAAATAGAATTTATAGCCGGACAAATAGCCGAGAGCTATAATTAAGGTTAGTCGGAGAAATAGCCTGTGAGCTATTCTTCCGGCTATAGCCTGACAACAAGCAACTGCCTAAAAAACATTTCACACAGCTACTTAACGTAATTATGTAAGCTTAGTTCAATTTGAGGTATGCTACTTTTTCATTTTTTTAGAAACCGCAGAAAACGCAATATGAATCATTTTTAATATATTTTTTCGTTGAAAGTTTACAACTGGCAATGTGGTCCAAACTATTATTGCATTATCAACATTCTTACTAAATTTACCTTACAACTTCTCCAGTTACTTCTCATCTTAATTCTAGCGTGGTTTCGTTTGAATCTAAGAAAACTTCAATTTAATATGATTCTTAAAAAGTCCTATGCTGGTTCTATATATTGCTTATCGTGGATTTTCAGAAAATAAAATGATAAAAATAGAACTGTTGTAATAATTGCAATAACTTCTAAAATAGAGGTCTAAATAATAAGGTTGATATGCCTCAATGTTCTTCCTCATATTGAACCGAACATTACGTAGTAATGTCTTTTATATATGACTTCTTTCCCAATAAAGAGATAAACATTTACTGGTATATTATTAATCTATTCTTTTACTTGACCAATATTTTGTATTAAACTGTATTTTTCTCCACAGTTCGAATGTAAGTTCTTACATTTTTGTTACGTTCTCAGGCTATTTAAATGTCAAAGACTAATAACCTATTTGCAATAATATACGTGTACGTTGTTTGATATACTCTGTGATCTTCCACGCGTGATAGTAATTTTATTTCTATAAGGAGTAAAAGATAACACCGGCTTTTCCCAGAAAGTGCATGAAAGTACATATTTCTTTTGTAAACCAACAACTTGCACATCGAGGTATCCTACAGGCTCTCCGTTGTTTAATGCCCGAAGCAAGAACGTTGTTATGTTATTGGATGACGCAGTGAGAAGAGGTAAAGTTCATCTGTACTCGGTCATCTCTACCTGAAATTGGTCAATCACTGAAGAACAATACATTCTTACATATTGATTGAGTGCCACACTTCATGTAGATGTCGTTAAGAGTAGGCTCGTTATATCTGTATTTGTATCTGTATCAAGGTACGTCGATAGAAACCACTACTGGTATGATTCGACGGAGAGAGAGAGAGAGAGAGAGAGAGAGAGAGAGAGAGAGAGAGAGAGAGAGAGAGAGAGAGAGAGAGAGAGAGCGGCTGAATACAGTCGCAAGACGTGAGGCTAGCTCTAAAAGCCTCAACGGAAGTGGAGTTCACGTTTGTGTCTTCCAGCTGGTTCCAATCATAAACAGTTCGAATAAAAAAAAGAATTTCTGTAGGTAGCGGTATTGCAACGGCTTACTTTATAACACTTGTTGTCTTTCAGTTGGTGGGATTCAACAATGTTAGTTGCCTCAAAGTCTGGTTTTCGTTTGGCACGGATACGGCATTTGTTTCCTTCGACTCGTTCTAAGCATAATGAGGCTGGTATGGTTGGCAACATCCCCTCAACCACCTTGTACATGAGAGTCAGTCTAAGTTGCTTTCGCCTCTCTTGTAGGAGCGGTAGGTCAAGGAGCATGCTAGTAACACAGTCGCGGTCCCGTGATTTGTAGTCACCACTTATATGACGGGCGGCCTTGCGTTGAACCTTTTCCAACTTATCGATATCGGACTGGAGGAAGGGGTTCCCATACGACGGCACCGTATTCTAAGGTGGAGCGCACTGGTGAAATATATGCTGTACGATGGCATTTCGGTGGGCTGTGTCGTAGATTTCTACGAAAGAAGCCGAGCGTGCAAGATGTTTTTTTCCCCATTTCATGTATTGTTTATGTGGTTTGTCCATTTAAGGTCTTTTGAGATCGACAGACCCAAGTACGATTATTAACAACGTCTTTAAGTATAGTATTGTTTAGTTCGTAGAAGTATGATGATGTTTTTTTGACGCTGAGTATGTAACATTTAGTAGCATTAAAACGCATGACCCAGGTGTTAGCACACTTTTCAAGGTTGTGAAGGTCCCGTTGTAATATGTTATGATTTTCCTGAGAGCAAATTGGACGATATAACAAACAATCGTCTGCGAATAGGCGAACTTGTGAGGACACTGATTCCGGTAGATCATTTGTTTCATTAAAACAATAGGGGTCCCAAGACCGTTCCTTGGGGAACCCCATAGGCGATGGACATCATGAGAGGTTTGACCTTCGACCACGGCGCGCTTTTTTCGGTAACATGGGAATGCTTTAGTCCAACGATGGAGGTTCCCTCGAATTCCGTACGAGTCTAGCTTATGGAGAAGCTTTCCATGCGGAACAGTGTCGAAGGCCTTGCTAAAATCTAATATTACTATATCGGTTTGTAAATTTTTATCAAAGTTCTTAGCAAGATCATCAAAAGTTACAGCCAGTTGAGTTTCACAAGAATAACCACGTCTAAAATCATGGTTTACCGATGTTAGGTTTTATTTTTTGTCAAAATATATAATTATGCTTACACACGATATGTTCTAAAAATTTTGAAAGGACTGATGTGAGTGACACGGGCCTGTAGTTCGAGGGTTAATGACAATCACCCTTCTTAAATAGCGGTGCGACGTTGGCATTCGTCCAATGGTCATGTAATTAACCAGAGTAAATTGATTTCTGAAAAAGTGCACATCTACCTGGTGCTAGTTTGGTTGAGCACTCCTTTTAGCACTCGATTCGGAATGTTATCCGGTCCAGCGGCCTTTGATGTTACGATTTTGTTTAATAGTTGTTATGTTCTTTCTACGGTAATGATTAGATTGTATATAGGATTTATTGAGTATTTGGACATTTTGGGTTTTAAGTTATAGCCGCTACAAAAGGCTAAATTTCGAGCCCATACCCATACCCCACACTTTTCCTGTGGCAATCAAACTTTTGCACCTTGATCCATTTTTCCCGACAAGATTCTTTGTTTGTTAACTTGTTCTCGTCCTGAATATAACTGAAATACTGCTCGATGGACGTAAAGCAAACATCCAATCAACAATTAAAATGTCTGCATCGAATGTTTTAATGTGAAAAACATACAGGTAGGTATAAATGTAATATGTATTTTTGTCATTTTAATTTCATAATACAATTAATTACTTTTTGTTATTTTTAACAAGTATTCATTTCTGTTAACACTAGATGTATTAAAAACAACCATTTGTTAAAATACTAACACCGTACGTCCGATACAGATGTATTAAATTAACAAACAAACCTGAACTGATAAAGAGACATATGAAAGTTGGAATCACTCCACATGTATTGTTCATTTGTATCCGTACATGTAAGCTGTGTGGTTCAGAGGTTTTTAAAATCAAAATATAAACACAAAAACTATTTAAAACGCTTCGCCCAAGGATCGTACTTTTTCGGGTAGTATTACTCTTAATTGTCATAAAAAGTTCTGATTGCTCAGCATGATTTTGTATGTTTATAAATAAATTAACAGTCTGATGAGTGTTTCTATTAAAGATTAGACATGATAATTAATTTATGTTCTCTAACTTTTGCACTATATTCAAACCGCTTGACCGGTGTGGAAAAAATAGTTCTCATCACTAGTGAAAATTCTGTTCTCAGCAGTTGATTGGTTTAAAATAATAACGTCATAATAAGAACTCATGACGTCATAAACAAAACGCATTCCATTTACCGCGTATTCAAGTAATAAACATAAAATTGAGTTTGGGAGAATTTGTACTTCATTTCGTAAATTTACTACTTTTTAAAATTAGAGAAACAGAATCTTACATCGGTACTCTTGGATTATCGGATTTCTCCAATCTCGATTGCTTAAATTATGGAAATTTAAGTCCTCGCCAAGGCTCGGACTTAAAATTCCATAATTTAACTATCGCTATTGGAGAAACCCGATAATCCACTCGTACCAATGTAAGATCCTATATTTATTAGTTAAAATATTTCTATTTATTAAAAAAAGAAAACATTTAAGAATTTTATTTGTTGAAAAAAAAACATGTCCGTTTCAAAAAAAATAAATAAAGTACATAAATTCTTATATAAAATCATATTGATTTGGTAAATTTATCATGTAATCACTATTGATTTATTAAAAACTAATTACTATATGAGGAAGCTTTCCGAAGACACTTCAGGTCAAATTATCTAAGCTGATGAGCTTGGTGAGCATTAGATGCCCACTGAACTTCTAGAGTGAACATTGATGCATAATGAACTATTTTTGCTTTGTTCTTGTTCTAAGTGCCGTCAAATGTGACAGTGTCCTTTTTTATGTGTGTGATTGTTTGTGTGAATAAAATTTAAAAACCCATAAGTTTTTTACAAAATAACCATGGCACCCTAAACTCTTACACGATGTACACCATTTTGATTATTTAAGAAAAATAATAAGTTTGTTCTATAAATCGAAAATAATATTAATTCTTGTATACCGAAGCAGTACTTGTGTTTATCTTCTGACTAAGTACTCCTGCCTCGTCCCCAAATAAAAACTGGCAATCATTAATAGCTAAAAAATTGCTGAAAGTGGCATAGAATTCCATTTAAACAGATAAAATGTATGCGATCGATTGAAACAACTTATTTGCAAAAGTATAAGTCAGCGCATAAAAAGAGGGATCAATGCAATGTGTCACTAGAAAGTTTAGCGTTTGTAATTCCTTTCATACATGTACATAGTATTGTACAGGCTATATTGTATTTGCCTGCATTACGGCAAAAGAATATCCCTCTGATATATATAGACAAGTTTCAACTAGTTGGCATTTTTACAATTGCACATTTAGTTCCATTTTAGTCCTTATTGGTCTGTACCATAACAAGTTAAACTAAATAAAGCTAAATAAAAGTCCCATACACTATCATAACTAAGCTACCTGCCATGTTAAGCTGCATACATGTACATGAATCACAGCTCCTTTTAAGAGAATTTATCGTTTTAATCAATAGGAGAACTACCTAGATACATAGTTATTGACAAGCAGTTTGCCTTGGTTTTAATTCTTATGTCTTGCATACATATTGAATTATTCAAAACATGTGCCTTGTCAAAGTCCAAAAATTGCACTTGCAGCTTTTTCATTTATTCCTTTTAACTATGCAGTATTGAAGTAAATAATAAGATTTATGTGTACTATAGTACATGTTTAATACCAAAACATGACCATATACAAAAAACTACACTATATTGATGGGAAAAATAACTTGGAAATATATCTTGTATCAACAAATTCAATTTGCAAAATCATGATTACCAATTTATTTCTTTAAACCCAAATTTGGAGCCCAAACTAAATATATATATTTTTAATTTTAGTTAAGTAACATGTACTGACGTAGCAAACAATCATATTAAACTTTCATTTTCTCAAAATAGGACCCTTAAAGTCCATGATTTCGTTCATTTTGGTCATCTAGAACATTAATAAGCAGCTATTCAAACATCAACCTTTAATTGTGGTCTGTATTAGCATACCGGCTAGTACTTATAAATTATTCTTTGTGTGTACTTCTTTTCTGCCACTTATTTTATATTTCTATAACAACTTATTAATTTAATTAACACTTCATTCATAACCATCCAGTTTTTGGTTGAAAAAACACGGGTTTATTCTTTTAACTGGTTCCAGATAGTGCAGATAAGGTACATACTAGTACATGTAAACTAGTACCAAACAAGTCTCATTCCTGCCATGAAAAGCATGTACATGTACTAGTATATAAAAAATAGTGTATGTCATTTAAACCACAATGTGACTTAATATTATAAGACATGGACTTGATGGCAGAGTGGTTGAGGTAGTTAGTCATCTACTATTGATCACTGTCAACACAAAGTTTTCCGGGTTTGCGGTTCTCGACTTCTATCTTGATTGACAAGGCTTGCCAGTTTCCCTACCGAAACATAGTCCATACTTCTTCTTTGTCTAAAAATTCCATGACTTGTCATGAACTACTAGTATGTGACCATTTTCCAAGACTAATTTTAGGATGACGGTCTCATTGACACTTGTAATTTTACACAGAATATGAGATAAAGGCACTGACAACATAAATGTTTCCATTAGAACTTTGTTGTAATTTATTTAAAATAATGATAAATACATGATTTGAAATAAAGATACATGGTTCTCATACCTTTTTTGTCTTAAAATTCATGACTTTTATCATAAGTTTAATATTTAATATTTTTTTCAAGGCCTTCAATTTAATTTTTTTTAAATTCATTTACTTTTCCAGGATTTCGTGACCCGTTTGAACCTTGTCGAAGGTTGGGAGTTTTCTCATGGTACACCAGCTTCCAACCCCCTCCCCTACCCTCCCCCCAAAAAACTCCATTCCATGATATTCCTGAAAAATTTCTAAGTAGTTTAAACACAACAAACAAATTAAAATAAGACAAAATGAAATGGAAATTATTGTGATAATCTAGGAGGATTTGAAACTATGAACATAATCAACATGCATGAACAGCAATACATTTTATCTTTTATTTCAGTAGAAGTACATGTGACTTATATTCCGACAAAATTAGAAATTTGCTTTCATGTAATACAAAGTGTGTTGCATTATCAATTTTTTTAATATCGCTCACATTCTTACATGAACAGTAATTATCCATATCCATTTTGAAGGTTAATGTTTTCCACATATAAACATGATTCATATAGTAACCAAAATGTAAAAATGTTCACTAAATTCTGTTAAGTCTTGAATATGATGCTGTTTTGAAGATTACATGCATACATGATACATGTACAGGTGTATAATGTAAATATCAACCTCAATTTGTTACAGGTTCCTGCTCCGTTGGGATAAAAAATAATGTCCAGAGAAGTTGCATTACTGTAGCTTTTGTGCGTAATTGCATGTACGAGACCTCCTATTTCAAATTGATTTTATACCCATTTTATAAGTAATATTTGATTTTTTTTATCTGTCTAATGGATGAATATTTGTTCATACATGTAGGAACGCGGGTTATGCATACGCATTTAACAAGCGGGACTAGTATATTATGTTTGTTTTTTCACAAGTACTTATGTTGGTTTTAATTAATTGATGTATTTATTCTAACTTTCAATATGATCGTTTTCATCCGAATTGATTCAAAATTATAACATTTTTCCACAATTTTTATTCCTATGTCTAATAATATTTTATCAAACGAAATATAAATACCGACAATTCTTTGTCTTCACTAACCGATAGTTTACGATATATCGTTAAAAAAATACACCTTTTCATTAACTAAATATGATGATGGCCGTATGACATCGTTACTTCGAAATTAGAGTAATTATCAAAAGACAACCAAGTTGTTTTAAAAATAACACTGTAATAAAATCACTGCAAAGGGACACGTTATCCTCTATTACCTGTGGCGATTGCAATTAACATAATAATAATTAACGTCTCTTACTAGTGCACCTTTGCACCCTACGTAAATGACACGTATACATAAAATAAAGAACAAATTTTATACATAGTAACAATCATTAAAATAAAATTACGTTTTAGTATTTTCAACTAACTTTATAGTGCATCACGCGTCTCTTGCTTATTTTAAAAGTTTTTTTTATATTAAAATGTATTTTTAAAATAATTTTCACGATCATAAGGGGCATAATAAAATCTACTTAAATACGGGAAACTTGATATGTTAATTTCACTTTTAGAACATTTTTTCATAAAAAAAAATATAGTTTTTAAAATGTTTAAACGTTATAGAAATGCAAAAAAAACCGTATGGTTGGAGTACAAAATGCATCTGTGGTCTTGTATTCAAGTGCTTTGAAGAAATATTCAAATACATGTACTTTGCAACTAACTAAACTTACTAAAAAGTGTGTGCTCGACTTCATCCCTGTTCCCTTGCTGAAAAGTAGGGCTTCCACCAGGTTATCGCGATTCCTTCTCCATTAAAAATTTGACACCCCCCCAATGCTGAATAGTGTTAAAAGTGCTTATAACTTCAAACAAGAAACCAAATTGTTTTTTCAGATAATCAAAACCTTAACTCATGATTAACTTTAGTGCAAATACTTTGAGTTTCAAACTATTGTTTGGAGAAACGTCTGGGGTTTTGTTGATTCAGATCGTTCGATTCTAAAGCTAGTTTGGTATACTTTCGACAATAAAGAAGAATGGGACCCAAGAAGAATTAACCTTCACAACGCTACATACATGTACAGTTTTCTACGACGGCTTATTCGTGCCGAACAACAAAATCGTTTCAACGGATTATTAATCGTTTGAACGGTTTATTAAATCGTTTCAGCGAGTTATTAAATCGTTTCAGCGAGTTATTAAATCGTTATAACGATTTATTGAATCGTTCGAACGGTTTATTAAATCGTTACAACGATTTATTAAATCGTTAATTACAACGTTGTAACGATTTATTAAATCGTTTGAACGGTTTATTTAATAAACTGTTCAAAAGATTTAATAAATCGTTAAAACGATTAAATAAACCCGTTTACGAAATAATAATTTTTTTTCTGTTTGTTGTTTGGCACGAAAAAGCCGTCGTTGTTTTCCAATATTTATAACAGGGACAAAAGTTGGGGAATCTGAATCGTTGTCTTGGATGATCGCGCAAAATTACCTGTAATTTAATATGCAAATGTGTCATTCTTTACGATTTGAAACTTCCCGCGGCGACGCACACTTATTTACCACCTAATGCATATAAACAATCATTAGATATAGATTAGAAAAAATAATTTTATCTAAAAGCAAATTAATGACAACAATTGTGTAGTTTAACACTTAGTACTGTAAAACAACGCGTCTGTGAATATAGTTAACTATCTTTTTAAATTTTAGAAAGAGGTGTCAGTAAAACAAATATAGTTTATACTATTATAGCTGAATATATGAATATTTGATTGATTGGTGGATTGCTTGACGTCCACCAAGCAATATTTTAGCTTATATTCCGGACTTATGAATAATTGAATTTACATATAAACAATGTACACATTTAATGATAGGGAACTAAGATTGGTGTTAAATCAATTTACCCTCAGCACAAAAAAGACAATTTTCAGGTACACATACGGCGACAGAAGAAGTTTAAAAAACGCAACAATGTTACTATTTGTAAATTACTGACGCATTTAAGTAAGGTAGGAACTGGATGAAATTACAGGAGCTCCTGCTGCAGAAGCGCTCTTGTTTAAGATCTAGAGTGTATATGAATAAAATGATTGTCACAAACGAATGTGTTAAAACATACAGACAGGATTGTTTAACTTTGTCGGCTTTTTCAGTGGTATGACTTTAAACGCTTTTATTAAACGTAGGTAAAGTTTTAGTTATTCTTTTTAATTTATTTAAACAGAGGTCACAGTAATGTTATTGATCAAGGAAGTTCCATAACAAAATACATAGCGTTATATATGAAAGCTAAAATTGACGCAAATGATTGTGCTTCGTTATCAATTAAGTATACCTTTTAAATTATTATGAATCTAGGAAAACTAGTAACTGCCTTCAATACTGAAGTAAAATACTGAAAAGTAAACCATTTATACCAATCATTAAACCATGCATTGACGGCATAGGAAACGAATCACCATGCGATAAACGCAACGTTGCAAGATACCCTATACCATGCATATGATATACGAAACGATCTATCAAAACGATCAACGCCGTCTCACCGTTTCCATCGTATATCGTATCGTATATCGTTTCGTGCATCGTGCGTACATCGTTCGTATATCGTGCGCACAACGTTCGTACATCGTTCGTGCATCTTGCGTTTCGTTAACTTATACGTACGTTACAGGGACTGTAACACGTGGAACACACACCCAGTACTTAGAATAAAGATGTAACAATATATTTGAAAATAGTAATCTCGCCCATTCCATATATAATTTATAGCCGCACAAAGCCGAGAGCCAGCTGGAATAATAGCAGTTGCCTAAAAAAACACTACAAAGCTACATTGTACAACATGCATTTATATATAAATTTTTTTTTATGTGTTGTAAGCTATTTTTTCATTTATGTTAGCTACATGTACCAAAAATATGAAACATAAATAGATTCCCTTTTTTGTTAAAAATTTACAACTGGCAATGTGCTCCAAACTATTATTCAGACGCAGTCGGTATATTTTCGAATTGTGACCTCTGAACTAAAAGACGCTTATCCATGGTAACGTACTGTTACTGAAGACAACCTTGCATTTTGATTGTACAAAAAAATAGTTAAAAAATTCTGCGTTCGAAAAATCTAATATAGTATACTCTGCAAAGCATCCCTGGTGTTATAAAACAATTGGTAGTCGTAATTAAACTTAAGAAAAAAATTTTATGCCAAAGAATGTCATTCAGAACTGATAAACAATAATTACATGATAAAACCATATCGAGTATAATTTTTGCGCATTTCGCCCGAGATAGAATTACATTTGCTTTGTTTGATTTCACCTTTCACGTCGGTCGTTGGACGCATCAAAAAAATATCAGTTATTATTCGGAATACTCCTGCGGAACTCGTCGTCTTTTTACATAGGGAAAATGGCGGAAGACTATCGACAATGGACAGTGGGCAAATTAAAAATAGAATTGTCGTCAAGAAATGCATCAACAGCTGGACGAAAAGCTGATTTAATTGAAAGGTTGATATAACTTTTTGAAAAGATATTGACAGAATAGTGAATTTCCTCCCTGTCGGCTATAAACAGACCTATCTTTCCACCTTTGAAATTAGCAAATATTGCTGAAGGGGTCATTGTCGACCTGGGTACTATATCAGCGTACCCAGGGTACGTTTATAATTCTAAAAAGTACCCTGATAAATTAGTTTCATATAAACGTACCCAGGATATAAGAAGCGGCTGCAATCGTACCCTGATAGATGCAAAGAAGATAATCAGCACCATCAACTTTGGTACAAAAAATCGAGAAGATCAGGAAAGGCTTTTGATCACACGATAGTAGAACGAGAACAGGATACGATTGCAGCCGCTTCTTATATCCTGGGTACGTTTATATGAAACTAATTTATCAGGGTACTTTTTAGAATTATAAACGTACCCTGGGTACGCTGATATAGTACCCAGGTCGACAATGACCCCTTCAGCGCAAATATTCCACGATTTTAGCACATTTTCCCCATGTTTACCAGTTGCCTGTCAAACAATAATTAGGCATTAATGTGATATTTACTTTTAAAAGGGAGTTTAATGTTCCTACTAAACATAACCGTTAAAACAGTTACAAAAATGTCCCCCAGTTACAAAAATGTCCCCCTTAAAATATAAAGTTTTTAAAACTTGTAACCAGTTACAAATACATCAGGTCCAATTGAAGGACTTTTTTTAGGACACATATGCGTTTTTCCCACCTAATCATATATCTGACAGCTGAAAAATGGTAGTCACCTTTTCCAGTGACACATTCCATCACCTTGTATATCATGCATATAGGAAGTGGTCCCCCCATCTTTAATGGTATTACATTTATAAACTATGTATATTGAAATACATTACTAGTAATAAAAACAGTATATTTGTATTGGTAAGAGTTAAATGAGAAAATTTAGAAACTCTACCCTTTTTCTATTTATTAGGCTAAAACCGTGCACTCTTGGTTTTTCTATTAATTTATTAGGCTAAAACCGTGCACTATCAAATTCCGCTTGACCTCTGTTGATCTATTTTTAGCATTTTACTGTGCAAGCAGAAAGAATTAACTTGTAATGAATTTGAAATACTGTCATGATTTAACATGACCTGAAAGTAGTTTAAGGACCAATCAGAAAAGACTAAAATTCTATTCATGTAATAAAAAAATGACCTCATGAACTTAACACCCCTTGTGTGGGATTCCAATGCTTTCATATAGGTTACTACAGTCAGGTTGATATAATCGACAAAAATTTTTTTCCATAAGGGGGCTAGGCCCCCTTGGATCCGCCACTGGTTATTTTATTTAGGGCAAGCTAGAGTGACGGAAGGAGGGGGTCCCTTCCAATATAATTTGATTATCCAATTTTCCCAGAAAATAAAAAATAGCAATCCCACATCCCAAAAAATAAAATGCGGGTTCCCATTTCCCCCTAGGCGCTTTTCCCAGATTCCCTTGAAAATAAATAGCAAAACCCCCTTTCCCGAAAAAAGGTCATACCCACCCCAGCTACATAATTATAGCAGTAAAAATATGGCCAAAAAATATTTTAATTTTCTAAAACTAAAAAGTCTGTTTGATTACGAGGACAAAAGTAGCTTGCACTAAATACATAAAAGATTAACTAGGTTTTCATTTTAACAAGGTTTTTGAACAAATTTTTCTGTTATCATTGGATTTTTAAAAAAAATACTTATATTGCAAATTCTTGAGTAGTCTAGAACCTTCATACATAAGTGATTTTATGCTCGAAAAATTACTACTTCCTGTTTACCAATATTTTTAAACACAGGCAACATAAGTCTTCCATGGAAGACTGCAATTCTAGTTTTATTTTTCAGTTACTTGATTGGAATGTTGATTTTTGTTGATTTTGTTACAACTGAAGGAAGTGCTAGCATGTCGAGAAATTAATTTTCACATCTGGTGCTGCCTTTGTTTGTGGCAATTTAATGTTCTTCATGTTCAATGTTGATGTTGGTGTTTGCCAGTTGAGTGCATGGTTCTTCAATGTTGTGGTTTATGTATGTAAGTATTCATAATTTAATGTTCTTCCTAGACATTTTTAGAAGATGTGAAATTCAATGCAGTCTGTGCCAAAAACTTTTTTGTCTACTAGCCCGAAAAGCCAATTTTGAAATTGTCTGCTATTTGTCTATATTAATTTTCACTAGCCCTCACCAAATTTCACTAGCTAAGAGCATAGGGCTAATGGCACAGACTGTCAATGCTTATGCATTTTAATGGTTACAGAACCTAGATTTGAAAACACTTTGGTCTCTTTGAATTAAAAAAAGAAAACATTTAAATTAGGCCAAAAATAAAAAAAATGTTTGTTTTCCCCAATCCGACCTACCCCCAAAAAATCACTTCAATGTGAAAAATTATATTGTTGTTTTGTGAAGAATATTTTTTTTTTTGGGGGGGGGGGGGCTAATCAAAATCCATGGAATTGTGCTCCAATGAAGTAAATGAGTCAATTAATTTAATATTTTTTGGTATTTCTTTTCAAAATAGATGTATGTTGCCATCTGAATACTAAGCAATCAGATAACTAGAAACTGGTATTGCATGTATCCTTTCTGGTTGTTTTCAGATTAAAAGCATATGATAGAAATGCTGATTTTAGAAAAAATGCCAGTTCGGTAGTTTTTTTTTAACCCCTTTTTTTTATAAATTTTCCTGTACATGTACAAACGACAAATGTGGTTTTTTTTTCTGGTTTTAGGCCAAAATTATGTTCTGTAATTTTGTTAAAATCACTATTACATGTATTAATTTATAAAATTTTGAAAAAAAACACATAAGGCCAAAATAAAATGTATATCTTTGTTTCCTGCTTCCCTATACTACATGTACCTACCCTAATTTTTTGTCCTCAAAAAGCCCACCCTATATCTTTTAATCACTGTCAGAAATCATGGTAATGTATTCAATCTCTGATTGTTTGTTGTCCTTTTAAGCCTTTTTTCAACAGTAACATATGTCCAAATATACATGTACTAGTATGCATTATTAATTATTTGCTTGAATTCAGTGAATACAAGTGTACACATTTTTAATTAGTCTGTACATTTAGCCACTAGCATATTAATTGTAATGCTCAAGACTAGTTTATTCATTAAACAGGACATGTGAAAATTTTTTGGGGCTAGTACATGTACATGTACAATGTACATGCATATCTGCAGATATGTTGCTAAGGCATAAAACCACAACAATCACTCAGTCAGTAATTATCAATTGATTTAAAATTAATATTATTCCAATCACAAATGCATACACATAATTAAAAAATCAATCTATACAGTCATCCACTGTGAGAGTAGTTTTGACATTTTCAATTCTAATGCAGTTCATGATGTAACGTCAATTCTGATTGGATAACGTGAATAATTTCATGGCATCAATTCCACGATTGATGCCGTCAGATTTTAACGCAAGCGCAGACGTTATTTCCGGCAAATAAAAAATTCCAATTTTAATCAGTTAATTTAGTTTTTTACTGCCGTAGCATTAGAATGGAGATAACTGTATTGTATTTGAAGATTTGCCGGCATCAATTGGTGATTTGATGGTCGGAAATATCCGTTTACTGGCTCCGCTTAGTAAACAATAAACTCAATTTCCGACCATCAAATCACCAATTGATGCCGGCAAATCTTCAAAATACAATACAGTTATCTCCTAAGTGTAATAGGCCTAGGAGTCCAAACAAGCAGTGGCTCATGGCCAGTTGCCAATGGTTTTTAAATTATGAGGTGGGCTACAATGAACATTTAGACTTAACCCTCAGTCCACTATGTTCCTCACAGGATTGTAGTGGACTGAGGGTTACATTATCATATTTACATGTATGTGTGACATATATGTATGTATAGTAAGATATATTACATGTACAGTATAGGGGACCCTAACATTCATGACATTAAAAGCTTTAATAAGGTACACTAACCAATGGCGCTTGATGGCAGAATGTCGGACGGCACATTGATTTCAGATAAAGACTGATACAGCCTACAAGGCTACATGTATGTACAGTGCTAGTCAATATATACATTGTAGGTGGCACTTTGACACAGCCTGTACAACTGTATGGCACATTTGAAATTCACCCTTAGGTAGACTGTCCCACTAAGCTAAATGAAGGTTTAATATCTTATTCTAACTAGGTGCTGGACTTTGATTAAGCAACTACATAAACTAGAAAAGGTCTGGCTATGTCTTATAAAGGGGGTCACGTTTTCAACTGAAAAAATATAGCCTGAAGTCGGATTACGCTGTATCTATTTGTGAAAGGAACAATTTGAACTTTAATACTGCATAAAATTTGTATGCAATGGTCTAACCTGACTTTGTAACTCTAAAATCGGTGTCTTTAAAATGCAAGGAACACACAACATCATATTTTCCTGGCTTCCATAGGCCTTTCGTTTTCGGGTCTCTTCTCTTAATGGCGACCCTCCACCTCAAATTTAAATCTTTCTTCTCAGGGAAAAGATGTCCCCCGAAGTTGGTGCAACCCGGCACGCAACAATATTGCGGCATTTTGTAGATTTTTGACAGTTTTACAGGATTTAAAAAAACTTTGTTAGTACGGGAAATGAAACGATGTTGTCCGAGGAGTTCCGAATATAACTGATAAAAGTACTCGGAACACTAAAAGCAAATTTAGGAAGGTGAATGCCATTGTAAAGTCTATTTTTGATACTACCCTATTGTTTAATAACATGTTTTAAAAATCCATGATTAATACATCAATGTAGGAACCTTCTTATATTATAGCCTTATTTTAATTGGATGCAGTTCGCAGCACGTGAATTATTACCTGACCCACACACATTAATGAAAGAAAACGTTAATGTTTCTTGTCTCGCTCTTTCGTTTGATTATTTTTTTTTTAAAGATTTTTCTTATTCTTGTTTTCGTTCTACTTTACATACCTCTCTAGGAGTTAAATGCGTCGACTATCTTTTTTTAAAGATAGTACTTGTTGTATAAATATATCCGTTTCTCGTTAATTCCAAAATCAACATTCTTACTAAATTTACCTTACTACTTCTCCAGTTACTTCTCATCCTAATTCTAGCGTGGTTTCGTTTGCATCTAACAAAACTCAAAATTTTACAAAATGATAAGATTTCAGCATTTTGATGGAGATGTATTTGAAATTTTACACGAATTGTTTCACAGTTAGCGAATTATATTAACTCCGCCTTTGTAATATATTTACTGAATGCACGTGTCCAGTAAGCGTGCCTTTCATCACATTTTCTGTATCCTTGAACATACAGGTATAAACATTCACAAAGGTAGGATGTATATTTTTGCAATTTTAGTTTTATAATACACTTAACTTATGTTTCGTTATGTTCAGCATAATTTAATGTATTTAAAAACAAATATTGTGTTTAAATGCAAGTTATTTTAATAACCAATTTTATGTTGACAAATTTCAACAGTTTATTGTAGTAGATTAAACTTATGTATATTTGATTTTGCATGTCCTCATTTATCAAGATTCAAATCCCCCAAATAACCTCAATTTTATGTGAATTTTGCCGCCGTTTGATTGGTCAATTAGAAGACGAACGCTGTGAATGCGTTATCTTTTCACTTGTTGAAAATTGAGAGCACAATTTATTAGTCTTCGGAATTTGTTTTGACTTGACTTGGGGAGTTTTGTACGTCCTACACCGACAACTTTATGCCCTTGGTCGGACGGGGAATTTGTTTTTCCGACGCAGTCGGCATTATATTTACTTTTTACCCTTTGACCTCATGACACTTCACCTATCGAAAAGAAAGTCACGTGATCGTAATTTTGTTTGTCGATTAGTCAAAAACCAATTGGACGAAGGTCCGGAACAGGTTGGTAAATTGGACAGGGGTTCGGAACAGGATGGTACATTGGCAATTCACTTTTCAAATTTTGTACTATTATTATTAGATTTTGTCGTCTGTTTGTTTATAAAATTATTTTATAGTGCAATTTCAGTATTAAGAACGATAGAGATGAGCTGCAGTTTGTAAAAATTTTATATCACCAACTTGTACTAAAATGTTAAATATTTTTTATTTGAAGTAAAGCGCAAATTAAAACGCATATTAACACGCTGGATTTTTGCGGGCTTTTATGGAGAGTAAAAAAGACGAAGAGACGAAATTTTAATTAATTTCTTTATTAAATACAAATTATTTTTTTTATGCACAAGTATAGGATGCGCTATTAAAATATTTAATCTTCAATTTATGTACCTATTTGTCAGTAGGGCTTCAGGTTTACTCCTCGAATGCCAACATTCTTTGATGTACCGAAAATTTACCTGTAAAATTTTGTTGGCATGCAAGTTTTACAAGTTTATTTGAAGACACTCAGACACAATTTACATGTGTAGCATGAGGTAAGAAATACACAAATTAGATACATATATGAGAACAATGACAGATGAACATGTATACAGTATATGAAGTAGTACATATTGTGTTAACTCTATAAAAAGTTTATAATTTTCCTTATGAATACAGCAAGTCGCTTATAAATTTCAATATTACAGTACAACAATAAGTCTTTCATTTTTTTAATACATGGATTTCTTACATAATAAGAAGGAACATATTTGTCTCTTAAAGCAACAATATCAGGGTTTGTACATATGAATAAAACATGAAACTCGTCACCAATTCCATTTTTACATAAACTGCATCTACGGTCATGTCGTGGTATATTAAACCACCTTCCAGTTTCGATAGGCAATCTTAAATTAGATGTTCTCAGTTTTGTTATCCAAATTCTGTATGACTCGGGTAATCTGGCCAAATAATTTTCAATACCAAAGGAGTGTTTAAATATTGAGTAAAACTGTCCCCGAGAAGATGTGGAGATAGTGCTGAGCCAAGATTGAATAAATTGATCTTGAAGAGTCTGTTTTACCATTTGCATATTTAGAATTGGGAATTGGTTAATAAAAATATAACTTAGCCCGAGATCATCTAAACATTCTTTGATAAATTGTATCCATTTAAAATTGTATGAGCCATGTATTTGAAGGGAGTGCATCAATCTAAACAAGATACCGCTCAATTTTGTCCCACTATTAACAAGTTTGGTCCAAAAAGAAAGCATTCTAATTTTTACTCTGATACTCTGTGGAAATCTTCCAAGTTCCCCATACACAAAAAAGTTTGGGCTGCTATTTCTAACCTTTAAAATGCGTTTACAAAACTTCAATTGGATTTGTTCGATGATTTTTAGATTTTCATAGCCCCATATTTCTGACCCGTAAAGCAAAATTGGTTCAACCATGGCGTCGAACATTTTAAGCTGTATATCAATAGGGATGCTTTCATTTTGAACTAATTTGTATATACTGTATAAGGATTTTTGTGACTGATCTATAAGCTTCTTTCTCGTTTCAAAAAAACTTCCATTATATTTAAAAATAACTCCAAGGTATGAATATTTTTCAACAATTTCTAATTGTTCACCTAGCAAAAATAAATTATTGTTATTGGCTACTTTTCTCTTACTGAATATCATAACTTTTGTTTTGTTTATATTTACATGAAGCTTCCAGGTCTCACAATATGATTGAAATAAATTAAGTAATTGTTGCATGCCATTCATGGATTCAGATAATAAAACAGTATCATCTGCATAAAGGATAACAAAAATACTATAATATACATGTAGTTCATTCTCAAGTTTAGCTTTGATAGTCTCAAGTGGGAGTCCCCCGAGCTGATTAAAGTATTCTTCAATATCATTTAAGAAGAGCGCGAATAAAAAGGGGGACAGATTTTCTCCCTGTCTTACACCCACAAAAAATCTGACTGTTTACCATTATACCTCACACAGGATTTAATTCCCTGGTACATGTTAAAAATAACTCTAAAACACTTCCCCTTGATACCACATTTTTGCAATTTTATCCACAGCCCATCCCGCCAAACAGTGTCGAACGCTTTTCTAAAATCTATAAATGTGCAGTATAATCTTTTACCAAACAAGAAATAAAGTTCGATCAATGAACTTAGAACAAATATGTTATCCAGCGTGGAATATCCCTTTCTGAAGCCAGCTTGGTTTTCAGAAATAAGATTGGTCTCGTTGGAGAATACATTTAATCTAAAGTTCAGAATAGAGGTGAATACCTTCCCTAGACAACTAATTAGAGTGATTGCCCGAAAGTTATCGGGATCAAGTGGATCGCCCTTATTTTTGTAAATAGGTTGAATCACCCCACTGGTCCAGCTCTCTGGGATAATACCACTATCTAAAACAATGTTAAATAATTTACAGTACATCTTTATCAAATGTGGACTTGAAAATTTTATATACTCATTTAAAATATTGTCAATACCAGGTGCTTTATTATTTTTCAGTTGCTTGATGGCTTGATCAACCTCTAGATCAGTAATCTCACCATTTAACAATTCATCACATATAGGGTTATCACATAAGTCATTTACATTAATATCAATATCAGTATCAGTATCATCCTCATTATTGTTCAACTTTTTAAAATACTCAAAAAATGTTGTAATAGATATATTTGGGTTATCTTTTTTTGTATGAGAAAATTTTTTTAATGTTCTCCAGAATTGTTTCGTATTTGTTCTTGACAGTGATCGTAGTTCTTGTGCACATTTATTTCTATATATATCACAATTTTTCTTCATGGTAAGTCTGTATTCTTTCGCTTTTGTGTTTAAAGCAGTTTTGTTACTGTCTGACTTCAACCCATTAAAGCTGTTCCTAGCTGCATGAAATTCGGATCGCTTTTGTTTACATTCCCGATTAAACCATGGTTTTTCATTGTTTTGTTTTGGTTTATTTGGTTTATTTGTGCCCTTTCCGAAAGCTGATTGAGCCGCATCTAAAAGTACATTACCAAGATCAATTACTAGTTTATCGATTTGTTTAGGTGTGACGTTTCTTGTGTCAATATTATCTAGCGTGGTGTCAATTTCATGTAGTAATGTGTTGTTTGGATCTAGTAACATACGTGTGAATTCCTGTGATTTGTCCGTTTTCCATTTAATGTGAGTAGTATGTGCATTTGGTTGGATGCTCTCGTGAATATTTACTTTATTTGTTTGTAGGGAGAAGTGTAATCTGCAATGTGCATCTGAAAACATAGGGTCATATTCAACAATTTTAAACTCAGTGACAATATTAAATACATTTGGAGATAAAATTAGATAATCTACTAAACTTGCGTCCTTACATGTCGTTTTACCAATGCCTTTATCATTGTGTAATCTACCATTTGCTATAAAAATAGAACATCTTTTACATAGATCAACTAATTTGAACCCAAAATTATTGACACGAGTTTTTTCTTCAGAATGTCTCACGGTAGGAATACCGTTATTTTCAAGATAAATCTTAAATGCTTCAAAATCATTTACGAAGTCAACATCATCATTTATATGGAGGAATTCAAATATACTTTCATCAGTTTCTATAAATTCATTAATTTTTCCTGTTCTTGCGTTAAAATCGCCAACTAGGGCAATGTTTTCGTGGTCTTTTGAAAAGTGTAGCATTTCATTTTCTATTTCTATAAATGCATCATCTGAAGTGTATTTTGAGTTCTCAGGGGGAATATAAATACAGCCTAATAGTAATTTTGTAATTGAATGCGAAAATGTTTTTGTAATTTCAATCCATTGGACAATTTCAGAATCCGATTTAATAAAACGGATATACTTTGATAAAATAGACTTGAACAAAATAGTTATACCTCCAGATCTTTTGTCACATTTTTCTCTACATTTTGAATAGTAAGAATAATTATCTGGAATTTCTAATATATCTAACGTATCTAATTTTGATTCAACAAATACAAGTATATCATATTTTTTTATAAGTTCTACAAAATCTGGATTCAATAATTTAGATTTAATTCCACAAACGTTCAGGAAAGTTATTTTAAGACTTTCATTTGTTACGTCACTTTGGCCGATATTTTCAGTGTCTGATGTGTTGTCCTATTGTCCACTGTTAAGTCCAGGTAATCGAAGGGGATCTACACGGGGTGTAGGGTAGTAAATTTCACCGTCGACTACAAGTTTATCGTAAACCAATTTAGCCTTCCTTTTCTGTCTTCGAAATTCCTTCAACTTTGGAATGAGTTCTTTTCTACGATCGTTGATCTCTTTTGGGTATTGTTGAAACACACTATATTGAGATTTGTATTTCAGTTTCTCTGCAGCTTGTTGTTTCACTTTCTCATGATCTTTATAGTGTACAAAACGTGCTATGATGCTTCTTTCTTTACCGTCCACTCTTTCTCCAAGACGGTGCACGTTTTGCATCTGAATTTCGTCTGCATATTCTATATCAAGTTCTTTTTTCGTGAAATTTTTAAGTACCGTTTCAGTATTTTCTAAAGGGCCATCATTATTAGGAATTCCACTAAATATTAAGTTATATTTCATTGAGTGTGTTTTCATTTCAAGAAGTTTCTCATGTAATTCTTTATTTTGAGCTTCTAAATTTCTGTTAGAATATTCTAGTTGCCTGATTCTGTCTTCAACATTATGATGGTGATCTTCCTGTTTATTTATTATATTAGACTGTCTGTCTTGAACAGCTTTAATTCTTTCTATTTCTGTTTTTATTGCAGTCATACTACCCTCAAATTTATCAATTTTCTTTATGAGCTCATCAAGGATATCTAACTTTGCTAGTTTAATGTTTATGAATTGCTCAAGGTGTATAATCCTTTCATTAGTGTCTTTGATCATAACTGTGTAAGGGTTTTGGCCTTGAGCATTGTACAACATGGGAGGTGGAAGTGGTGGCATAGCTACATTTGAGATAGGTGGTACACATTGAAACATTGGTAAAGGTAAATGAGTAACTGGAGTTGGTTGGTAGCCAACAGGACCAGAGGCATTAGGAGTACTCTGGCATGAAGGAGGGGGCATCTCAGTTCTTTCTTGTGGCAGTTGTTTGTCCTTCTCAATTTTACTACCCTGAGAATTAACACTATGCGGTGAGATGTTGTTCTCTATATAAGAGCCATGGAGAGTCTCATGTGCTTGTGCAATGACTTGGCTTATATCATGTTCATTGTTTTGATTGTTTTGACTGGTCGTCGCCATTTTCTCGGGTGGGGTATATCCGGACTTACTGTTGTTATTTTTTCTCTTATTATTTGCCAGGTTACTGGATTGATTTTTATGTTTTCCCATCTATTTTTACAGAGTGTTCAGTGCCAACTACTTACTGACACGTTTGTAGACATAGGAACATGGTATTTAGCTAAAACAAACACAAAATATCCAGGACCTCAAGTAGGGTCAACATGTCATTGTCATTGTTCCCGCCATCATTTTATATACATGTTGATATTAAATCAAATGTATTATTATTGTTCTTGGGCGTCCGTCGTAGTACACACATAGATAGAGAGTATTGCACTAATTGTAAAGTATATTTTTGCAGTAAATTTAAAACTATAAACATTTTATTAAAAAATTTCGAATATTCAGAATGTTTACATTATTGTATAACTGCTTTGGTGCTAGAAAAACTTCATTTCTATATCTTAGGCAGTGGCTTTCAATACATAATAGCAATAAACGTTCTGGAGGACATGTTCATGTAAAACAAAGTACATGTCGTTGTATGTAAATTATCAATTTTACGTTAACTGTATGCTTGGTAAATATGTTAATATCGAAAACACGTAAATAAAATAATCTGTTGAAATATAAAAAAAACGCATATGAGTAAGTGGGGGATACACATGTATAAATTAATAATTTCAAATTGTTTCACCTGGGACTAGTGTTAATGTATAGGTTCATGATTTCTTTCACGGAATAATAATTGTCCGTCAGTACTTCCCCAAATAAATTTCCATCAAACATTTTTGGTCTATTGAAACGGGGGATTTTCGAGTTAATATTACGTTAAATCGCAAGAAAAAACTTACAACTCCGAGATATACATGGAAAAGTTTGTATATTTTTGATTTACATTTGTCGTTTTCAACTTCTGAAATAGCTTTTCATTAGAGATAATTTAAATAGTTAATTGTTACCTCTATCATTTTTAAAGCCATTAATGCATATCTCCTTTCTTTGCGTCCGTCGTCATTCGCGTGCAGACAGGGGATGGAGCTCTAATTGCAAAGTCTCTTTTTGATAATACCCTATTGTTTAATAACATGTTTAAAAAGTCCACGATTAAATCATTAATGTAACAACCTTCTTATATTATAGCCTTATTTTGATTGGATACAGTTTGGAGCGCGTTAATTATTTACCTCCTCCACACACACTAATGAAAGTAAATGTTAGTGTTTCTTTGTTCTTTCTTTCGTTTGATAAATTTTTTAAAAGTTTTTTTCTTATTGTTGTTAGCAGTTTCCGTTCTACTTTACATACACCTCTAAGAGTTAAATGCGTCGACTATCTTTTTTAAAGATAGTACTTGTTTACCCCACCCTCCATCCCCTTAAACACCTCTTGATGAGTTATTTTCTGTGGCTGTTTCTAAATCTTATTTTGTATTTGTTTTTTATTTGTTGATTGCATTTATAGCTTTTATTTGCTTGTTTTGTTTTAAACACTTTTGACTCCATTTAAGGCCAAGCATTTATATTACACTGATTGAAAATGTTTACTCCTTAAAGTAAAAATTGGTTACAGAAACATTAAATGACAAAACATTCTCAACAAGCTAATAACAGGAATTAAATTGGTAAAAAAAAATCCATACAGACAAAAACACATTTCAAAAATTCTTGTTAAAGGATAATGTGCAATATAAAGCTTGGCCTAGAATGGGGTCAAAAGAGCCACCAGGAGAGATGTTATGCAATAACATATATCCTACCCCACATAGGTAGAACATTGGCAAAAAATACAAAACGCCACTTACGTTTTATAAAAAAAGGACATTAACCATATTCATTGTTGACCTGTGTCAAAAGACAACTTTGGCAAACTTAATGTAATATACATACAGCAAATATTTACAATGCCTACTACATATTGCAAATAAGTAATTTAATCCGGTAAATGTTGACCCAACGGCGGAAGTAGTCGAGACAACAAAGAAACTAATGTACATGTCTTTACGTAAATGCTGGTGCACTTTCTCTTATCATTGAGCTAGACTAAAAAATAACTAATAATAAAATTAAAACAGGTTTACAGGCATAAGAAAATAATTATGCATGTAAACCGAAAATGAACTAATAATAAAAAAGTAAAAACATTTTTACCGGTCCAAGCAGGTAAACTAAAAATAATTAAGCATGTAAATAGAAAATGAACCAATAATAAAGCTTACAACTGTTTACCGGCCCAAGCAAGTAAACAGAAAAATGACAAAGCAGGTGAACATAATATGAAACAATAACAAACCTAAAACATGTTTACCTGTCCCCGTAGGTAAACAGAAAACAGTTAAGCACAACCATTGGAACGGATATATTTATAGAATGCATTTGATTTCCATCTACCGATTGAACGTATCTGTGAATCTAATAAACCTTGTTCTGATGCAAATGTTGCAGCCCCAATTCTAAAGCTATGTCCTTTATATTTGGAGATATCCAGACCACAAGCTTTGAGGCTTTGATGTAAAACCCTGTCAAATCATAACGAGTTGTTGGCTTCCGTAGAAATGAACAAAAAAGTGGTGCTTGTATGTTAGAAGATGGTCGCACCTTTAAATATTGTACCACAGCCTCAAATGCAGATTCATTAGCAGGACCTTTAGAAAATTATATTACTTTGGCCTGTCCTCTAACATTCTGTTTGAATTTACGAAATCGTAGTTCTATCTCTTGAGGTATACCTTGAGAGTAACAAACTGTAACATCTTGCAACTCTATAAGTGAATTTAATGGGACTCTCTTAGTCGAAGGTGTTTAATATGCGAATTTGCTTTAATATGTTGAAGGAAGTCGTTTTATTGTGTTTTCTTTTGAATGATCATTGCTGCCACTTTCATCAATTTTTCAGCTATATCATGGCTTCCAGTTTTTATTGGGGAGGAAGCTGGAGTACTCGGATAGAACCCCCGACCTTCTGTAGAAAAACTGGCAATCCTTGTCAATTAAGATTGGAGTCGAGTACACCCTGTCCGCAGTTAGACTCGAACCCGCAACCTGTCTGTGTTGACAGACCACGTGATCAATAGTAGACGAACTACCTTAAGTATTCGACCACCGAGAGCCCCGGAAATCGTTTTAAGAAGCCGCAATAGATGGAGTATGACTATATTGGTCAATACAAAATGGTACTAAAATTTACTCAGCTGGTTAACAAAAGTGTCTTTAGATCGATGTTTTCATATTGGACATATATTATATCTTCAGAAATTGTCTTTTGCTATTTTGACTGATAAGCCTTTGGCGTTGCCTCGGACTTATATATCTACCATCGATCCAATACAGCTTCCTTGGACACAGTACGCGTCAAATATAACAACGCACATTTAATAATAATGACTTCACATAAAACAATATAATGATTCGGCACGAAACGTTGTTTGTGTTCTGTATAATATATGGGTTACCGTTTAATTTGTCTATAATTAAGGTCTTCCAGTGTGAAGACCTTTTGCTTTTGGTTTGCTTTTTGTTATTTTCCCGCCAACTTTTAACACCAAACAGTTAAAAAAGTACTCAACATAACATTTTGGTCTTTCGCAAAATGTTGTGGGCAATGGAAGTCTATTCATAAGTCTATTCAGAATTTACCCTGCAAAACCGAAACATTTTCTTTTCAAAAACTGAAAATATCATAATCTCTGGAACTGTTACATATATAAGAAAACTGACGAGTGGTAAATGTAAAGGGAATAATAGACAACTTCATTACACAAATTTAAGGAAAGAGTACTCTCTTTAGAATATTTGACGATTAGGTATATTGTCAAATCTCAACAGCAAATCATAAAAACTTAAGGTCATCAAAAGATTTTACTTGGAAAATGGCTTCTGGTTTGGTTAGTAACTCCAGGTTTTCAAAAAGTCTCTTCCGGTTGACAAAAGTCTCTAGTAATAATTTTTTCGGATTTAGGACCAGAACAACATTTTCTGTTATTTCTGGTTGACAAAAGGCATATAGCAATCATATGTTTTCCGAGTAAGGACAACATTTCCTGTTGGAACATATTTATATCCGGTTTCGAAACGTCACTTCCGGTTTTTAAAGTCACTTTTGATTGACAAAAGTCCATGGCAAACCTGTTTTCAGATTCCGGACAACATTTCCTGTTTAAGAACATTCACGTATTTTGTTATAATAAGGTCACTTCCGATTGACAAAAGTTACTAGCAACCATATGTTATCGGGTACAGGCCAACATTTCCTGTTAAAATATTTTTTTTTTAAATCACTCCGGTTGAACTACATTTCTCAAAAATACCTTCTAAGTGTAAACTGCATTTTTCTGATTAATAAAATATAATCGTTGTCTCCGAAGATAAAAAGTAACAACAATAGTATGGTTTATTTAGAGGTTTCACAATGAGAGTGTATTGTATGTCGCTTTATATCATCTAAAGATATTTAATATAAACAAAATAATAAACGAGCTTACGGCGAGTTTATTATTTGGTTGAATTAAAATAACGAGAGATGATATTTAGCGATATACAATACACTCTCATTGTGAAACCTATAAATAATAAACTATTTCTCTTATGATGAAACGAAAAATGTAATTTGCCTTGCTAATTTTGAAACTCGGACTATTTTTATGCAAGATGTAATTCCAGGCTATAACAGTACAACGAAGCGTATCGTTAAAAAAGAGAACTCATATAGAATGAAAACATTTTTCAAATTTAAAATAACATAAACGGCATTGTTCATGTATACATGTAAACTGACTCTGAAAGTGACGTCACATTGTATTTTTTCGTCAGGGACTGATATCATAATGTATTTTTCATATCTCTTGTTCGTATCACATCGTTGCCCATTGTATACGACTTTTTTTCAAGCCGCGCGAGAAATAGATAAATAATGACGATCATAAGAGAATACAAATTATTTTTTGTAAATAAGAATAACATTTAATGCGAAAATGTCAGTTGCGTTCAACTTACACATTAGCAATCCACATCGACGCATAATTGTATCAGGATCTTCTTGAGTGCGGAAGATTCTGTATGTAATACAAATGTAAAAAAAAACGATTTCCTGCTCTGCACTACATGTACTGGCATTTTAAGTGTAAAAGAAAGACTGTAAGGGTCGAGTCAAAGTTATGTGTTCATCTGTTGTGTTAAACATTGGAAGTTCTAACACAAAAACAAATAAATATCACCCTGCCGGTCTAGCACTGAGGTGTTTCGTTATGATGAATTATGACACCTCACTAAGATATTTCAACCAAAACCTGCCAAGGTTCTAATGTTACTACGTAATGTAAATAGGACATGCGATAATGCTATTATGCTACTAATTTAAACTTCTTAATTTATACGAATATATCTCATTGATATTAAAATATCATAATAACAAAATCATATATTTTAAGGTTTAAAGTGGTTGATATGTCTAACAAGAAATTTGTGCTAAAACAAAAGGAAACATCCAACAAAAACGATAAGCGATCTGAACTTATAACCAGCCGCCAAAGTATCAACACAACAGACCATACTTTTATGGTTGCCAAAACAACCGTAAATGATCAAAAATGGTCAGCTATCGACTTAGAAGAAACGAATGAAGTTGAAGGAGGATGGGGGTGGCTTATTGTGGTCAGCAGCATGATGATACATTTTATTGTTGGTTCGTATTTGTATTTCTTTTAATTTAAACGTGTGTCTTGTGTGGTTTTAAATATTTTATCACAATCTTAAGATTGCTTTTGTTTACATCATAGTCATCACGTTACCAACAAGTCAATTAATGTACGATTACAATATCCACTATTATGTCCTCCAAACGAAGTTTGGAGACATTATCATATTATTTTTACTCTGTTTCTTATTATTATTTTGTTCTTTCTCCGCCTCATGAACTTGTCCCAGTACTTTTCTCGGAAACCGCTCAACGGATTAGAACGAAACTTTGTATTATGGTAGATAGGTTATTGAAGGTGTCCACAAGCTATTCTAAAATTTAAAGATGGCCGCCATTTGATTAGAAAAAAAAATTGTGAAGATGACCGCCATGGTATCCCCAACACAGCCAGCACTAGTTTTGTATTAATTTGAATGACAAATTTCGATTATATTGTATATTAAATATAGCACTATACCTCTTGTAGCTGGATTAAATAGGGCCGCTGGAATACTGTATTTGAGATTCGAAGAACAATTTAACAAACCTGCTGCCATTACAGCTTGGGTAACTTCGTTGTCAGTAAGCTTAACATTAGCAGTAGGTAAATATTTAAAAATAAAACCTAAATTATTATGCACTAATTTAAAAAAAAACCACAGAAGTTGCCGTTTGTCTTTGTGTTGGTTCTGTTTATTGTTTACTTAAATTCATTGTTATTGCAGGAAACAATATACAGATGTTACATGTAACAACATTATTTCCCTAATATACTCAGTCAAAAAAGAAACGCAACATACAAAAAAACGGAATTTTACTACATATATTGTTTTAACAATTTATCATATCAATAATTGATACAGAAATGTACAAATTAGCACACATCTTTTTCATGAGTTCTTTTACCATGGAATATAATATTTTGTCGCATATTGTCAATAAATCACGCAAAAAATGTTAGTATCTGTTGTGCCCATCATTCGCTTGTAACACAGCCCTTACTCTTCTTGGCATGGATTCAATTAAACGTTGAGTACGAACACGCGGTATCCTTTGCCACTCATACTGAAGTGAATGCTACAAATGTTGCAGATTTTGCGGTTATCCAGTTCATCCCACAAATGTTGAATTGGGTACATATCCGGAGATTGTGATGGCCAACGGATCACAATGACATTTTGTTGCTCTAAAAAATCTACTGTTACACGTGCTGTATGTGATCGGACATTGTCGTGTTGAAAAATTTGTCTTTGAATGTCAATTACGGACAATAAATGCGGCCGTATAATTTCGTCGTTATTCCTAACGGCGTTAAGATTGCCTTGGATATGTATCAACTGTGTGTTCCTGGAGTAAGAGATAGCGGCCACATCATAACACTGCCTCCGCCAAAATTGTCTCTTTCTACACCACAGTTTTGCGCAAAACTTTAACTTAGGCACCTATACACTCGTAAGCCACCATCTCGCTTTTCAAGCTGAAAACGTGACTAATCGCTGAACCACACTCTTCTCCAGTTCTGTAAATTCCATACACGAACGGTAGTACACCATCTAACCCTTGCTCGACGGTGTTGGCGTCTCAGTGTTGCTCCGACGTAATGTCTTTTTGCCTCAATCCATGAGAGCGTAACCAATTTCGAACTGTCTGTGGTGATATACTGCGCAACCCAGGGACGTTTACAGCTATTTTTGTTGCAGCAATAGTCCTGTTCCGTAGGAGGAATAATCTAATGTAACGATCCTGCGCCCGAGTTGTAACACGCGGACGCCCGGCCTCTATTACCCGGCATTGATTCGACCGATAGCGATTATTCGAGTAGCAGCATCTAACCTTGGCATAGCGTCACCTCATCAGAATTTCATTTTACTAATGCAGTCAAGAAAATAAATAGCGAGGTTTTATACAGAGTGCCTGAGTTTAAAAAAAATACCCATCATTTGCACGTGAAAGTCGACCCTGTTTTTAGCAATACGTAATACGTAATTCATAGAGTTCCAGATTTCGACCACAGTCGTACAAGGGTGGATTAACCTAAATGCTTTTACATGGAAACCTTTAATAAAGGCGTAATTATGATGTTGTATACATATTTGAATATTCATAGGTTTTTTGTCTGCAGAAAAATGATTTGAAAAACATTTATTGGATGTTCCGTTTCTTTTTTGAGTGAGTATATTTAGCAAAACTCAATTTGTTGTTATGTAACTAACCGAATGTAGCCTTCAAGGGTAGCTTATTTAGTTGTGCCGCTTCAGGAAAACGTTAGAAATACACGTTACATTTCGATATGGTACTTAGCAGAAGCATTTAGCAAAACAGACTCGAGCTTGTAAGAATGGGCTATTAGCGCATTTGTACAAATTCAGTATATTATATTCATGCACCTTTTGTTAAAAAACTGAACCAACAAAAACAAATGAAAACACCACGATTTTATGTTGATTAATAAAAGCTTTCGCCAGGATTAAGTTTCATAATAATTTAAAATCATCACCTCTCATTTTAGGACCAATAGCATCAGCGCTGTGCATAAGATTTTCATACAGAATTGTTGTGATTATTGGTGGCGTCATCCTCGCTATTTCTATGATAATTTCTGGATTATCTCCCAATCTTTATATACTCTTTGCAAGCTATGGAATATTAGGAGGTAATTAAGATTATATAAATGAAATATTAATAACGATGAGAAGTAAAGCAGAGACAAGTTGAGAATATTAGGGTTAAAGCCACGTTCATGACAGGAAGGGCAGTAAAATATGAAGATCATGGAAATGTTTAGGTCAGCTAAAAAATTGATTGAGCAGTTTAAAAGTAATGACCACTTAAATTGTTACAAAATTGACCGTGTTTTTATTTTGATCAAACCTACTAAATTTTGCAAATATATAAAGTCTAATTAATTTGGAGCTTTACATTATAATTTTTACTAAATTTTTACACTAAAAATATCACCTGTATATCAGATTTTTCCCTATTATTAAGGAGTTTTATAATAATTATCCCATATATGTAATAATTTTGAAACACAAAACATGTTTTTGTTGATAGTTCTAATAACTGACAAACTTTCCTTTAAATGGTGTTTGTCTGCGTTTTTAATATTCAAGAAAATTCTTGATAATTCATTAATTTTGTCATTTTGAAAATTGAAAAAGACGAACGTACGTGTTTATGGTACCTTTTTAATGCCAAGATGTTCTCTTTTCGGGTAATGTGTAGCATTTACTTAAATATGACAATAAACAACACCCTTGTGTATTAATTTCTGTTCATTCGTACTCTGAATTGTTTTGTAATGCACAAGCAACTATACTAACCATATGCGAGTTTCTGTACAATTTAAGCACTCATGAACAAAAACGGTAAGAATTTATCTAGAGTCGTTTCTGAGCGATTCATTTTTACGTTATTTATATGTGTTCCAAAGAAAAATACACGGGGAAGATCAAATGGCTATTTGTATACAAGTAAAATGTTCTAAATAACTCAGTTATTAACTGAAAATACCAAAAAACACAAAGATTTATTCTCGTGTTGTTAAAATATACAATGGAATAAACGGCTGTCGGCGACATCTCGAATTGTGGTAGATATTTTGAGAAAACAATGAAGACCATTATTAAGGTAATGCCTTCACAGTTATAAAACTGATAAAACAATTGGGCATATGTTTCTCTCTAAGCAACTAAAACTTTTCACCAATTTAAAAGCCAAAATGTCCAATGTCTGAAAAAAACTGACAAAGTATTAAGTTCGATACTACTGGTTTAGCTTTCGCAAAATAATTTGTGTATAATAGCAACTAGCATTTTGTATTTTGAAAAAACGACCTCCTCATTAACAGACATAGGTAAAAAGACATGACTTCAATAAACAGAATCTTTCAGTTATGATATTTTCCCTATCATATTTTTATGCATTTTGAAGGTATTGGAAAAGCCTTTGGCTATGGTCCTGGAATTGTCATGGTGGGAATGTATTTTAAACAGAAGCGTGGCCTTACAGTTGGGTTAGCAACTTCAGGTGTTGCTTTGGGAGCGTTTGCGGTTCCAACAATAGTTGAATTATCGTTTTCGCAATACGGGTATTTAGGAGCCTTTCTAATAATGACTGGAATTTCTTTAGAAATGATAGTGTGTGGATTTCTTCTTCGACCATTATCGCTACACCAAAAACTTATACAATATGAAAGAAGGTACGTGAATCTAAATTGTGGGGTTCTTGTCTATATAGTTTTACATACCGTACTGTTGTGTGTGTGTGTTGATAAAGAAAATTAAAAGTTTGACCAGTAAATAGGTGCGAAGTAATAATTCCTAAGTCGACTATGCTGACATTAGGTGTCAGGCTTGGGCTCTATTGCAGCCTGTCATATTGCAGTGTTTAGTTCTAGCTTCACAATAAAAATAATACTTACTTTATATTTCGAACATAATTAAAATTCTAAAAATTTTCCATTGAATATTCGCAAGATGTAAATGGCCTAGGCGAGATTTTGTATAGCATTGTTTGAAGTTTGGTAAACTATATATATATTTTTCCTGTTTTGAGCCTCCATTTTGAATCTTGCTGCAGTAAATTAACGGAAATGGGGAATTTTTTAGAGTAGTATTATGGCTTTGGAGCATTGGAGGAGAGGCCATTTATTGCTGACCTTTCTAAGCCAACATAGTTAAAGAATACCGGTATTCCACCGACTAGAGGATATAAAAAAGTTGACATATTGAAACATCTAGTTTTTTCCATTCTCCATCATTTAGAGTGGTGCAAGAGTTTTGTGCTCCTACTATATTTGCCACACTTTTACATTATTATTTCACCATATTGTCCGTTTGCACATACTGTGATTCCCAGATTAGTAAATGAATTTGTTGTTATTTTGGAAGATTCTTGCAATACACTGCTGTACGTTTTCGGTTGTTAATATTCCGTCAATATTTCTATTTTGCTTTCGCTTATACTTATACCAATATGTTGGGAAAAATTGTAGAGGCGGTTTGCCTTTTACTGTATATAACACTAGCGCAACAGAGTCAAGATCATTAAGGATAGTACAAAGTTTCGATCTGATTCCTCTGCTTAAATCAAATGTCGATTGTTTCATCAATCAGTCGATAGCTAAATTATATATAAAGAAAGGGGTTTAAAATGAATTACTGTTTGGGTAAAATTTGAATTTGAAAAATAATGAAACATGTCTCTAAATCCAATTGATCAATATTGCTTATACGAATCATATATATTATTCTTAACTTATTGAATTTAAAGGTGATTGACCCTTATAACATTTTATATCAAAAATCTTATTTTAGTAAGCAACATAATAGAAAAACTGAAGCTAAAGAACTAACTGATAAAGTCATTTCAAAGATGAAGTCGAACTCAAATGATCACCTTTTTGCCATATGTCATGCTTTGAACAACAATAAAGACAAGATGAAAAATCCGCGCATATTGAAAACTCGATCTACAGACGCAATAATTACTAACAATGATACAAAAGCAAAACTGTTTAATTTTTTACTTCTTAAAGACATTCGTTTTTGCGGACTTGGTATAGCAATTTTGATGTTCAATGTAGCATTCCAATCTAGTATGATATTTCTACCAGCACTTTCGGCGAAAATTGGTATGAGACAATTCGAATCATTTCCTGTAGTAATTACAGGAATTTTTGATGGACTTGGCAGAATAATAGCGGGATTTTTCTTCGACTGTAAGTCCATTAAACTCTATAGGTGTTCAATTTACAATGCAGCAATGTGTTTCCTTGGAGTAACATCGTTTGCCATTCCGTATGTATCAGATGCTATGCAGTTAGGAACCGTTTGTGCGATTTACGGCTTATTCCTTGGGACGTGTATATCACAAGTATCAATAGTTCTTGTTGACTTTCTAGGGGCTGATAATTTGTCATGTGGATTTGGGATAATATTATTGTTTCAAGGTATTGGAACCTTTGTTGGACCACCATTATCAGGTAAGAAATCTTTAAATTACACCTTTAGTTTTTTGTGTGCGTTTATTCTGTCCAAATTAAGATAGCAATTTTATTCAATCCGCTTTGCTGCTGACTGTATGCGTAACGCAAAAAGGTAGAGTTCTACAAATCAACATCAGCATTTTAGTTCTCCTCGAAATGATAAAATCAATGTCATTTGAAGATTTCTTTAGTTTTATGTCTCTTGCATAGGATTATCAACATGTTTATTTTTTCATACCGAATTCAACTATATTGATTTGTGATCTAAACTTGCTTTTTGAGAATTTTTGTCACATACACTTGTATTCGATAAAACATTTGTGAATGAAAAACACAATCTAAAAAGGTACAGCAGTATTAGAAATAATCGTTCTCACTGCACTTTAAAATACACAGACATTATATTAATATTGAAATCATTTTGTTATTTTAGGGTTGTTAAAAGATATCAATGGGACATATGATTATGCGTTTTATTTTGCTGGTATTGGTGCAATAGTTGGTGCAGCAGTCTTAATGATAGCTAATATTATATACCATAAAAATACCAAAACACAAATGATAGCACAAGAACAATATATTATAGAGACTCATTTATAACGAGTTCGGTGTTTTGGAGTGATTTGTTAAATGTGTAATGTCGTCCAATTATTTATAATTATTAAATGTTATATTGTTTTACCATTCGCAACGTGCGCTTTAAGCAAACAGCCAGTACAACAGTTACTGTAAACAGTAAACAGTACTTTATTGAAAACACCATTTTGAATTTATTTGAAACTTTATAAGGGTTATTTAGTTAAATTTTTGATTTATATAAACATCTTATTTGATGTTTTTTTTCGAAGTCTCCCTCGCTCTCTTTTTTGTGCTTGATATATAATGTTATATATTATTAATGTTTTATAAAATATTTAGTTACACCATGTGCTTTTTGTTTGTTTCAGTTTTATATAGATATACTTCAAGTTATATAAAGAGAACCACCTCTTTAACGATCAACGAATTGGTCGAATATAAATATCTTACCGTTGGTTATTTCCATTGATCTAACGATTAGTATGTCGTATATGCCTGTGGACTGTCTGATGTATTCCGTATGTAAACTACTATGATGGATTTGGACTTCTTTGTCGATGTATACAATCTAACACTTACTCGTTTTATTTTAAAATAAATGTTGTTAAGTATGTTAATGATAGTAGTTTAACAAGTTTAGCTTTTCTAAAAAGCTAACCGTCTCTTAGCTGCATTACAAATTTTATGGATTTATTAAAGTATCTGGTTTTTTGTAATTTATATGTAAGATAGGTAAACAATGTACATGTACCCTGTAAGGACTTTGTTTACGCTAAACTATTATCCAATGGTGCTTGAGAGATTTAAATGCCTGTCGTCACTTCACACGTGCTTTTTAAAAAATAATTAAACAAAAGTTGACTCCCTAAACAACAATATTCAAAATTAGCGGTAAAAAAATATTTGTTAAATTTGCAACCATATCAGAGCGAAAATAAAGATACAGAACATATAATTTTTTCCTTATAATTGTGCACTGACCAATGCATTGATTGAAATATGTGGAACGTTACATTAATACACTAAAATACTGATTGCAACCCCGATTCGACCTAAGAATATATCGAAATTTCAGTACACTTACTAGTGCGATCCTGACGTAAACCAATAAAAATGAGAAAAATATTTATAGATTTAGTTAACCACCCAATCAAGTAACAGAGAGTAATTTACTCCGAAGACTGATCGTCATTTGAGTATGTATACCGTCGCCCATGGGAGACGGTAATAAATGGTTTGGGTATATTTGCAAATATAACTGCTTTTTATTGGAAAGTCTTATTATAAAAGTTCCAGCATCATTAATATTGTAACGCCGCTCTTCGTCCCCGTCACCAGATATTTTACAGTCACCCATAATAGCGTCGTCATCCACATGTTACGCTAATATTAAAAAAATGATGTGTGTAAGTTAGCGTCACAGAAATAAGTTAAATGCCATTTTTAACTTGGCAACTTGACTCAATTTTCAGAGATCTCGCCATATTTAATCTTTGCGTGAACTGCTCGAACTTGTACTACCAACTGGAAGTTCTTTTTGGTTTTATTACACGAACTGACCAATCACACTATTTCTGAGCAGATATCGGACTGATTCCCACATTTTAAACGTCAAAAGTAGAATTCCCGTTTATCATCTTCAGCATCCGCCATGTTGTAAGTAAATATAACAAATAAGAAATAAATACACATGTAATTTATTTGACTTCTACACATTTCCCCACGGAAGTTGTATAGACTAAGTTTATATAAAAAAAACCAATTAAACAGGAATATTCTGTTCGTATTTATAATAGACCTCTCATTACTAGAAACGCCGAACCTTCATCCATGTAGGTGACTCCCTTGACATAAACAAAATGCATATATCGTGATAAAAAGAACGGAAACTATTGGTACTGCAGTGATCCGAACTTTTAAACGGATATATTAATATTAACATGATAATAGCAGTTATTAACAAAGTATTCGACAACAAACTATATTAACGCTGGGTGACAAAATTCTGTCACCAATACAGGTACAATTTCAGTCATAATAATTACAGTAATGTACATTCATTTTCTTAGATCATTTGACAACTCACAACATTGAAGATCGTGAAAGAGCTACCACTTCCTTCAAACGCTACAAAATACATCTAAATATTGTCACACAAAAGGTGTCGACATTACATTGCCCCCTTTTATCAGGATTTGTCCTCAAATATAAGACCAGGCATGGGTTTCATAAAACTTCTCAGATTTCGATTTTCCTCAAATATCTTAGTTTTATTAAATTTGAATTTTCAAGCAATCTGATTGGTCAGTTTTTTAATTTAGTTAAATCATCAAATTTTAGATGTCCTGGAACCATACTTGAGGGTTCAAAGTGTTCGAGTCAAATCGAGCTACTCTGCACTTTCCCAGGTTGCTCCCATCTATTCAACTGTTTAATCCGTAATGCACATATTTTTTGTTGTAAAAACACTGGTGAACCTTGTTGGTCATGCGATATTTGTTCAATTTTTTAAAACTGTTTTCGCTTTGATTGTGTATCTAAATGCTGTTTTACAACTCTTAAAACGAAAAAATTTGTTATATAAAGTTGAGAGTTTTGATATTTATATCAGCCCTAGTGACTATTATTAACATCGTTATTGTTGTTTTTGGACCTTACAATAATAACCAGTAACCGGTCTTCCAATTATTTACAGTTTACTTGGGAGAACTGAAACAATTTAAATGGAAAATAACAGTTTTTTTTGTGAAAAGGTAGTTTAGTTTAATCAAATTTATTTGCTTAAATACAAGCAAAGGGATTGGACATAAGTTATAACAACATTATGGAGGTCCTCTCCCTAACAATCAATGTTTACAATGAAATGCTAAATGACAGCACTTATACAAACATTCAAAATTACAAAAAGTTGTAAAAAGGGAACAAAACAAAGCGAAAAACGAATAAAATGAATATAAAGATAAAACAATTTAGAGTAAAAAAACACAAACAATCTGGCTTCTAAAAGGGGTTGCCTTCAAGTAATAATCACAAGTCAATATATACGAGTTTTGGTAAGATGTAAGTCTTCCGTCACCAGCCAATAGAATTTTAATCGTTATGTTAAAACCGCCTAATTGTGCATACAGAACATTTCTATGTACAAATAAGATAGTGAATGCAATCTTCATATGGATGACCGCAACTACAGGACTACGTTTATACGAAATAAATCCGCATTTAATGTACTACACGCATGTCTGAGCCTGGTATGAATTACATGTATGTTTAAGTTCCTTTCACCGGAATAAAAGTAGTCTGGTGGATTTGTCAATTGTCGTTTAGTTATTTTTTGAAAATATTTATGTTTCTAGCATTTCTTGTGTCTATGTTTAATTGATTCCAATCTTTAGCCGTTGCATAGAAAAAAGAATTTTCTGTTCTGTTAAGTCTAAATTGAGGTATAACATAATCATCACTGTTGCGCAGGTTGTATGTTGAAACCTGATTTGTCAGTGGTGGCATCAAATCACACAAGTATTGTGGGCACAGGTGGTTATGAATTGAGTAAAATATATTGAGACGTTTGTTACGCCTCCTGTCCTCTAAAAGTTCCCAACCAGTTTCAAAATATATTGACTCCTTACTAGCAAACATCGGTAAACCTGTAACAATACGACCAGCTTTAAGCTGTAGTTTTTCTAAGTTATTAATAACACCGAGACCACAGCTGTCCCAAACCTCAGAAGCATATTCCCTATAGGGACGGATAAATGTGAGATAAATTCTAGATAAATACTTTCTACAAAGAACATATTTAATTTTCGTAGGACTGATATTTTCTGACCAACAGATTGCATAATATTTTCCATATGTGTTGAAAATTTTCCATCAGAGTCAAAAGTAATTCCCAAGTGTTTATGAGACAAAACAATTTCAATTGGTTGATTCTTAAATATCAATTTTATATCTTCCGTTAGAGTGCCAATAATCATCAACGCTTTAGTTTTCTGTGGATTAAAATTAATCAACCATTTGTCAGACCATGATGCAATGTTCTCTAGATCTAAATTTACGACGTCTTCAATACTGGAAGGGAGATAGGCGGAGTATGATAAAGAGGTATCATCAGCAAATAGTCTTGTGAGACCTAATCAGTCATCAGCTATGTAATTAATATACACTTAGAAGAGAAGAGGACCTAGGACAGAGCCCTGTGCCACTCCTGCGTTTGTCTGCTTTAGAGGGGATTTTGAATTTGCTATGAAAACATTTTGAGATCTGTTTAAAAGATAACTTTTTAACCAGTTGAGAAGGTTATCATTCACGCCATACGCCTTTAGTTTTATTAGTAAACCAGCATGCCAAACACGGTCGAACACTTTGGGTACATGATATTACCTTCGACTATTGATTGTTTAGTTAATTTCAAATCAGTTACCTATATCAATACGATCTCATGTAATATTCTCAGTTATATTGTTTGTGTTCCACTTAAAGTACACGTTTTAGAGTTTATTTATTCAACTAAAACAATGAATTGCTCCTCACGCATGACTAAATATTTAAACAACAATTGCTCTGTAATATAGAAATTTTAAAGTGTATTTGGTTGTTGCAATAAATTGAAAATAATAGAAATATGTGACATCCTACAACTTATTATAGTCGTGTAAGTCGGAAATGTGTTTGGCAATAATACTAGTAGCATATTACATTTTTAAAACACACTCGCATACATTTCGAAAAAAGTGAAATAGATTAGTTAAGATAATTTAACACAATATCCGTTCTGAAGGATGAAGTGAAAACTATTTTCCGCAATTATAGTTTTATAAGTTATTGTGCTTCAGGTTAATGAATGGGACATGAGTAATCTGGTTCAGCAATTCAATACCTTATCATACTGTACACGTTTACAAGAATGACAGGTGTGAAACGAAGTGTGTGTTAGAATATAGAAAGTTATGAAAATGGGTAAATGTTTGATGCCATATCGCACATACAACAATTCAAATTGTAACATCAAGGCAACATCAACTTCCATCGATAAAGAGAATAGGTTTTTAATCCATGCATTTAAACTTTTCGTGATGAAAGCAATTACAATCCGTTGTGTTTGGTTTTAATTTATTAATGGATCACATCAACTGTTGTTTCTATTATTATCTTTAATTCATTGTTACGTAGCACAACCTTTCATCGTATAATTTAATGATTTTATTAAACTGAGCTGCTTGTAAACTTTATATCATTTGAATTTTAATCCAAAGAGATTTATGCTCAATAATGGTACGAAAGTTGATGTCTACCACTACAAAGCAAGAGAATAAATGTACAAAACATGCTACTATTCTGAATGATGTAGAACCTAATATTCAATATAAAAAAGTGAGTGCTCTCTGGAAGGAATTTAAAGATTCCACTACTTTTCATGGAATTAGCGAACTGTCTTTTGAAACGGAGTCTCGCAAAGGTACTTTTCGGAGGTAAATCAGTTTTTACGCATATTTAGTTTTAGTTGTTCAATCCCTCAAGTAACTTAGTGTTTGTCATTGAACTTCCTCCAGATTCATGGTGAATGTTGTACATCCCTTCTCATTGTTCTTTTTCTTTAGCGCATCAACCTCCTCAGATCTTGCTCCCTTTTTTGGGTGTGGGACGGAAGTCCTTTAAATTATATTATTATATTATTTTTTTATATTATTTGTCAAATATTTCTTTATTATCTAGGCTGAAATATGCATGATTATATCTTTGTTAGACTTAGTGTGATTGTGTCTTGCTAAGATAATGTTCTTCAAGCAATCCGTTATTTTGCATCATCAAGAAAACTCGAAAAGACTAAAAATACAACACAAAGAATGATTATTTTGTTTTATATTTTCAAACAGGAGAAAGTTGTTAAAAACGTTATAAACCTATTACAGCAAATAAAAAATTTATTTGAATAAGTAAAAAAATTATAACTATTTTTTTCAGTTTTGTGTTTCTCACATAAACTAGTAACTTAAATGACGACATTACTCCTGCACGTTACTCACAGGATATATGGCAAAATTCCTGCATTTAATTGGTAACATTAATGTTTCAATCTATAAATTCTGATAATATCATGCACATGTTCATCTTTTTAATGTATATGTTCATTCTAATGATATAATGTGAGTGACAAGCACTTTAAATAATTACATTTTTTTTAAACCATAGCGTTTGAATAAATATCAATAAGAGGCCTTAAGTGTCCGAGTGGCCTTGGGTAAGGTGTTTCAATTTTAATTGACAAAACTTCACCATTTTTGTGCCTCGGGTTAGGCGGTTCTCGCCATTAAAATAAAAACAAGATGCCACAATGTAGCTTAACAAAGTTACGTTAAACGTTAAACAACAAACACAAAAAAATGGACAATGGATTTTGTTCTCAGTTGTTAACTACTATAGACATGTATATACGTTTACTTTATTTTCTAACGTTATTTCTTTAAGCCTATTGTAGCTCAAGTTCTTGTTAAAATGTGTTCCCATTTGGAGCAATCTGAATGCTGTTAAATCGCCATTAGTGGGTTTCTTATACTACAATAAACGTTTTTGTTGTTTTTCAGTATTTGTTGGTTTGTCATGTGGCTATCGTGTACAACGTACCTGACCTACACAATTTTTTCAGAGCTTAAGCTCTATTACAGTTACCCAACTTATTCTTACACGCAAATAAACTTTGATGACGAACTGATCTTTCCAGCAATTACCGTTTGCAACCTTAGTCCTCGAAACAAAAGTGCATTCAAAAACACAACAAAAACTGTCAACTTTCAGATGTCATTCAGTGCCATGTATTTTTATAGTAACACAATCAATTGGCAAGACTCTTACTATTCCGATGAAGGTTATTTTAATAAGAGAACGTTACAGGACATCTATGCAGAGTCGAAGGACTTTGTGGTTTTTGACAATGAGGAAAAGAAGAATTTATTCCGTCCTGTTTTAACTGATATGGGAGTATGTGTTAGAGCTAATAGCGATGAAAGTCTGAAAACAACGAAGCATGGAGCCCTTTTTAACCTTCAATTGTTCATCAATGTTATGCTGTGCGAGGATTACTTTGGTAGTTCTTTGTCATCAGGAGTAAAGGTAACTTGCAAATTTAAATGCAAATCATAAAATAATGCTTTGTATATATAGATTGTTTTTTATGTATTGAGTGTTCGCTGATGTGGTTAAATTTGTCACATTTTCCTTCATAAAACTTCAGAACTCATAAATTATTTAATGTATAAACCTGTAAATCTACCTAACCAACATATGTCCAAAAAGAATTAAGCTTTGAGTGTTATATGTAGACCTCAGCTGTTTGGTGGTCTAATAAGTGAGTCAGGTCTTCACATTAAAGTTCTCGATTTTTTAAATAAAAAACCTCTAAAGTAAAAAATTATGTACCGCACATTCAAATATAATTTTGGTACAAGAATAATTTCATCAGATGCAGTAAACTCTATTTTCTCGATGGCGGTATATAGCGAGCAATTATAATTTATTTTCCACATTTTCTCAACACTGGCTAAGATGTTACTCAGATCTTTAGATATGTTTGGTTTAACATAAATTTTGTTTTTATGCCTCACGGAGTTTAATCAAAAACAAGAGAACTATTAGGATCAGTATATTTATAATTATATATCTAGGTTATTTGGTGAATTTACTATTTGTTTGATTAAACTAATTTACAATCATTTTGTTTTACTTTACTCATATATACATGATCATTTTGAAAGGAAATCACTTTAAGAATTTGTTTGCAATCATTTGTTTTAATTCAGGTAGCAATTTATTAACGCTTGGGCATGTACAGTATATTTATACAAGATTGTGATAGAACGACACAACAGAGGATCTTTGTTTACACAATTATATGTAACAAAAGCTTACAAGTTGCTTGCAGCAGAACATCCGTACTCAGTTTATCATAATTATTTAATATAATATTCTAATGCCTTTGCCTGTGTTATTTAGTATAGTCATTTTGTCTTTGAATTAATTTGGGAAAACAAATTTTATAAATTGAATTCAAATCAGATACCCTTTAATGACAATGTGCAATTTGTACGCGCATATATTAATAAAGAGACTTCTATGTCAATCAATAAAAATGATAAAATGATATTCATTTATTTTCAGTACAAATTTTTGCCACCACCGTATAAAGCTTTCAGTAATAAAACATGTCTTGACGACCAGAGCTATAGCGTTTCAATATGTCATAGAGATTGTTGGAACAAAATAATTCAGCATGTCTGTGGGTGCAACAGTATCTTTTTCCAAATAACAGGTATACACACACGTTATATTTATCATTTCCCTTAAACAAGTCAATGCTGACACACCAAACTTAAATGCAATCAATGTCAACGTCATGTACAAACAAAGAACAAAAATTCGGATCGCACAGTAGCAAAACATTAAATCAAATTATTTATTTCTCTTATATATACGACCGGACAAAGTTATTCAACAGTTATAAAAGGGGAACAAACATAATATATGAGTTGTAATCATTAAAGGTCTGTAATATTGAAACCCGATTTAGACTAGTTTCAATTGATTTACAATTGTACAGTTTTGTACGGTTTCCTACAATTAATTTAACACAAGACGTTAAGTAAGATGTACATATAGGTCATGTATGAATCTTTTTATTTAATTTAATTGCAGGCAATTCATCGTATTGTTCCTACTTCAAACACCAGAATTGCACGTCAACATTGTTTTGTGAGTATGATTTATACGTTTTCCAATCTGCGACATTTGAATAAAATCAAAAACTGTACTTAAATATCCTAAACCTTCAGCCCCTGTGTTAATAAAAAGCATGTCCTAAATTACTCTAGCTCTATTATCTACAATGTGCTATGTTTTTTATAAAGTATGTATTATTTGTTTGAATTATTTATACATAATCATATGTGTTAACAAACATATAGGTTCATCTAGTAAGAGGAACGCACTTGCTATGTTGTGACCTGTGTCAATGACAGAACGTGATTTACGTGCAAACAGAGGGTTCTGTTGCCTATATGTTGTTGTCTTCATTGAAGAAATTTTATAGAAGACATTATATACGTATAGTCAGATACGCGACGTAGGTCTCTGAAATGAGTTTAGAAGTAGTTTTGATGTAGAGTTCGTTTAGTATCTTCCATTCGAGGACCAAACCTACCTGGATTGACTGCTGGTTTGTCATTTGTGTGCTGTTTCGGTCTGTATTGTTGTGTGCTCCAAGGATTTATACGAGAGTTTTGGACTTTAAGATTTGATTGCGCCTTAAGTATATCTTTGCTTCTTTCAATGTAACCCAATGGACATTGACTTCCTCTAGACGAAATGTTGAGTTGACATTTACTCGATAAATGGACGTCAAATACCACTATCAACATGCGCTGTACAAATGAACTAACTAACTGTGGTTTTATAACCTTTACTTTTTGATTTTCTACTGCCTTTTAGGGACTTTGGTTACGTCTAAGAGTGACCTGTGTAATTGTCCACTGAAGTGTCAGTATACAGAATATGATTATACTGTTTCCACCGGAAAGTATCCTTCAGACTTTTTAGTCAACCAAATTGCATCACAGACCAACATTGAAGCAGAATTTGTAAGGTATGTGTAACAATGTTTTTTTTACTAAAACATTTAAAGTATTATGCGAATTCGCAGAAATAAGATATAATAATACTGAAAATGCTACCGGTTAAGATTATGTAATTATTATAAATCATACTAACTGAACATTGTGATATATCAATAATGCTTCAAATATTAAATTAAAACGTTTTATATATTAAAGATAGGTGTTCCTACGGCAATGTATCTTAGCGTGCAAAAATATTAATAACGCACAATTATCTTAATTTTACATGTATAAATATAAAGTATACAAACAACGCTAAAATGAATCAAAACTGAAAACATAAATGACGAAGTCCTATAAAACTACGAGTAACCAGATCTTTGGAAGCACTTTGTTTTCTTTTAGTCAAATACATGTATACGGTAAGATCGCTCTCAGGTATGGAAAGACAAACCTATAGTAGCTGACGAATAGAAGATATTTACCTATGACATTTATTTCAAAACGTAGCGACATATATTCGAATCAACTTGTTGTATCCAAACAAGGCCGTTATGGTAAATTTGCTAAATCAATCGCCGCTTTAAATGTATCGTTTCCAACGTTAACAACAAAAATAATTAATCTTTAACCCCTTTAAGCATATAGGCTTGTTGTCATTTTTCAAAAAAAACCCCACATTTTTGCATTTAGCATTTTAAAATTAAATCTAAGCAATCGGCTTTCAATCACGTTTTTACACCTCAACAAGTATTTTTTGTGATAAGATCTGAAAATACTCTCTAATTAACATGTTTGAAAAATTGTCAATTCTGCAGTATGTTTCTCTAGAGATTGAAATACTTTAATACATAGAATTACAATATGAAGCCGCAATATAAAAAAATTGCGATCACAATATAAATCTAAACTGACCAACCGTCACAAAATAATATATTTACATAAAGCTGTTCGGTAAAAAATACTGGGCTGTCGTCGCTATAGCGTGTCTCTATCTAGTATTTAACACCGAGTAACCTTTTTTCTAAGTTGTTACAAACATTGTAAATGAGGACAACTTTGTTTTTGCAGGGAAAATTTTGTGCTAGTCAGGATTTACTATAAGGATTTACGTACGACAATTACCGAACAAATACCAAAATACGAAAACTATGGAGCCATTTTCGGTAAGTAATCCATAGTTAAACACATTTTAAAAATAAACATAGTTTTCAGATATGTTTCACCTTTATTGGCTGGGGAAATAAAAGGGAAATAAAACAGTTGATAAATGTGTAGGAAAGTGAAACAACTTTTGAATTGTAACGGATAAAAGCACATAAATACTTTTTGACATAAATTAACGTAAGAAAATTGCAAAGAAAACATAACGATGAGTTGTCATTACAAGTTGCTCGATTCGGTTTTAATTTACCTGTGCAATGGACCATTAAAAACATTAAATGTTTTTTGGTGGATTATTATTTTTGAGAAAGAAAAACTGGAGAAATTATGCTTGCTTGCTGGACGTTATGAAAACATTCAATCAATCAGTCAATTACCCCATGCCCTTAACAGGGTGGCCTATCAGCCACCTGGGGACATGCATACCGTATAGATTGATTACACACAATAATACGTTGCGTATGTCCTATTGTTTAAAATAAAATATTGTTTCTATTATAGCTAACCTTGGAGGACAACTTGGCTTATTTTTAGGGGCCAGCATTCTCAGTATCACAGAACTTATGGAATTTCTATTGTTTCTTGGGTGGTACATTGTGCAGCGATGCAGGAAAACAAAGAAGCAAAGTGATTCGCGACCTCAAACATTTGTTGTTAAACAAACATAATACTGTAACCTCCCATTCTTTTAAAAGGACAAAAGTGTCTACCCATTTGAAAACAATAAAAATGGAGATTTTTTTAAAAGAAATTTATTGTGACCTATTTTATTGTGTATATTATATTATTTTTGTTGTTGGTATTGTTGTTTTAAAAAAAAAATTTAATCTGTAATAAAAATTGTTTTTGGTATTGCATAACATCTTAATGCGTTGTCAAAATGGCCACTATCGAACAGCGATAGTTTACCTTGCAAATAAAACCGTGCCTGTTATTGGAACAGTACAATTTACATGTACAGTGCTCCTTCGTTATAATGCCACCTTTTGGGCCTGGCATTCTTTGGCATTATAAGAGGGTGGCGGTATAAAGAAGGAGAACTATTTATGACTTTTTCTGTAGCAGTTATGTTTAATATATTTGTGTACAAGTACATGTACCTGTGTTTTTGTTTGTTGTATAACAACTTTGACTACATGAATATAGTTTATATTGTTTACATGTTTATATTGTAATAAAATGATTTGTAAAGCAAAAAAAAAGACTTTATTAACAAATAAAAATGCCAAATAAAAAATGTTTATTAAGATTTAATCAGTTTTGTTATTTGATTAAGAAGTCAGCCATTGTCAGTTGTTTTGCCTTGTCTGCTTTAACTTTTAAATAAAAATAATACCTGCATCTATTGGCTGTAAATGACTAGTCGTTGAAGGTTGTACATGTAAGAAGTGGTGTTCAATATGCGACGATTCGGGGGTGGAATGACTCGTTGCATTGTCTAATATGAGTAAAAAAATTTCGATATTGCCTTCTAATTTTTTCTGTTCAAAGATTTAAGATAATCCTGAAAAATTTGTGAATTCATCCAGGATTTTTTATTAGCCTTGTAGTCGACATAAAATTTTTAAAGCATCGCTACTTCATTGATTTCCCTAATACACGAAGTTTAACTTTTATGAGCCGTCTGCGCTTGTACATAGAGCCACAGTTATTCTTTCCTAAACGTTTTTAGTCCCCTTTGAGAATTCCGCTATGTTCAACGATATATCGGGTAGCATTTTAAAAAATAGCCCGATTTAGTGTCCGTTAAATATGTCACGTTGGAAGTAATTTTGCATTTACGAAGATCATCCTGGCGGCCTGTATCAATAAGAGCTCTATTTACATCTGCACTTTCAGCAGAAATAATGTGCAAAGATATTCTATGACGGGATTCAATCTTGGCAACCATCCATTTGAATAAGAAAAATTCGTTACACAAGTTTCATAACCGAATTATCGGGCCTTTTCATTTAAAATTTCGTCGGTATCGGGAATGTTTTTAGCTCTTGCATTTGTGAACCATAGGTAAAGGCATTGTTCCATCTAGAAATGATGTACACTACGATGTCTTTTCCATGCCGGTAAACCTGTTTCCTCACTTCCTTTCTTGATATAATATCGCTAACAGTTCGTCTTTAAATCGAAATTTCCCATATAGAGCTAAAATGATCTGCCACGTGTTGTAGTGTTGCAGCCGTCTTTTCCTTGACATATTTTAGTATTTCACGCTTTTGCACATCGTCTAACTAAGTTCGCTTTCTCTTTGGTGTAGACATTTTTGTAATTAAATTTTTTTTAAATTAGCAGTATCAACATTACTTTTAAAATGAACTGTGCCGACAGTCACTATAAATTACCACTAATCAGCTGTTTACACAAAAAGTATGTTAATCGATTTGTTGATTTTCTAATTGGGGGATTACGTTCAGAAAGCGTGACCAAATTTACACACCAAATATTATGAGTTACGTGTTTGGTAGTAGAAACGGGGAAATTGTATTGAATAAAAGACTTCTGCAATAACAAATTTGTGGAATATGACGATATGCGAGGGTGGCATTACAACCGGGGAATATCAATGGTTAAAGAAACGAGACCGTAGAAAATCGTGGCAATATTCGAGGTTTGCGGTTTAACTGATGGCGATATACTAAGGGTACAATGTTACCTGCTTCAAATCAACCTGATGGATAATGTGTAATCAGCATTTGAAAAGCTACTTATAGAACCGTATTAACAGTGCACCAAAACATAGGAGTTAATTGAAGACAACTGTCTGATTTTGCAAAGGCAACAGCTTATAGAGTTAACAACAAGTATTCAAACTTAAATTATAATCAACCAAAAGTTTACCCTTATAAACAGAATGACAAAAACGCAAAATGTGTAGTTTGTACGAAATCGTATTTGAGTGTTAATTAGGAAATACTTTTAAGCACCAACATCTTAGTTCATGTTTATTTTAGTTGTATAACAAATGCGTATGCAGGCCAACGCACTTATTCAAAACTATATTCATCTTTCGAACTAATTGCTTGCACTTAGTGAGGTACATATTTATTTGTTCTTTTAAACGCTAATTCTGAAAACATCTGTCGGTATATCGTTTCAACATAAAGAACCTTACATAATTATAATGAAGTACCTTAAATATCAAAATCTGTTGATAGGCTTTAACATTTTTACTACGATCGACTATAGTTAGTTATAACAAACCTATATACTCCTAGCGGAGTGGCCACTATACCTCAAAGACAACATTATGGATCAACTCTTCCCCGTCGGCAGAGCTAATTTAAAATATATTTATCCATAAAGACTACGGTGACGATCAAAGTATTAAAAAATAGCAAGGAAACCAACGAACAACAAGAGCAGAAAGTCAAGGGACAATTAAAATTAAAAATCCGAATGTAAACAAACATAAACAACGCAAACTAAAAAACACAACAACAGAAAGTGAGTAATCCGAACCTAATACAAATCATGGGTGTACTCAGGAGCTCCGAACTAGTAAGTAGTACCTGCCTCTAATTACATTTATATTCCCGTCAAGGAACTCATTTATGTCTAGGAAAAAGTCAAATCTAGGCATAGGAAGTACTTCCTATGACTTAGCATACCTATCGTATTTGAGATATTGATTTCCCATAACGATTCATTAAGTCGTGGTGACGACTATGGAAGTTCTGAAGTGATCAACCTAGGTACAACAAACCCTTGTTTGAGTAGTTTAATAGTCAACGGCATTGAGCGGTATAAAAATCGGAATACCGATCGCAGGGTCTGGAATAACATTTAAGTCGTACGCTGGAGCTGCTGGAAAATTAAGGAAACTAATAAACCAAAGTCTTCTTTCTTTCTTTGAGATTAATTTTCAAAATATTGCAATTGAAATAATGATATGGCGGTTGAGGCAGGTATTGTCTTAAGCCTAATGAGTTAGCTTATAGTTATATTGGTTAATCGACTTTGTGCAACGGTTTTCGTAAATGCTTTCCTTATATAAAGATATGTAGAAAGAATCTCCACAGAATAACAATGATTAACCCTCATTAATGAATTATCTATTATCATATTGGAAAAACATTTCCAATGTGCATGCGTAATAAAATACTGCTGATGCAACTTGCGGATTTTTTCAGGGTTTGTCCAGTTAACGCCAATAGATTTATTGAGTTTTTTGCTCGCACATATTACAATATCCTCTGCAGTTTTTGTTAATGATTGATAATTTTTAATTTTTTTCTTCTAGCATATATCAACACCTACATTATAAAAATGAATATAAAATTGTTGTATGGTTGAATGCATTGTATTTTATGGAGTCATACCTAAATATCTAAAGGTCTCTTAACACGTTATAAAACGTATTCTCTATGTTGCAGTACATTAAATATCTTGAATATATGCGGTATAAATGCAATTGCATAGAAAGCAGGCAAATGACATGTTCCTTTCTAAGAAAAAACGTATGCTTAACCAATCAACTTTATTTTTGTTATATTGAATTATGTAAAGATCAACGAAAATATTAACTCATAGAATATATTGTTTTTACTAATAGCGTACGGAATAAAGAAAATTCCCACAGCCCATGCAGTGGCAGGTTGCCTGACAAACTGTTTCATAGACTAAGATAAATATTTGTACGTTAATTATACTTTTGCCTTGAACTGTGTGGTAAGACGTTGGGTTTTTTCGCTTTTATATCATAATTAAAACTATTTAAACCTAGTTCTGTCGAAAAATTGTCTTTGTTATCATAGAAAAGCAAGTATTTGCCGTATGTTGTGAACAAATAATTGACCATTGAACTTCGTCATTGTTTTTCCTTTTACCAAAGTCACATTTTGGTTTTAACACCTAATTATTTTCAGTTCAGTTGTTCTCTTTTGCTGTATAACGTACATATAGTTGTATGGTTTTAAACGAATTTCTGACCGAACATGAAACTTCATTTAATTCCTACTGGTAACATTCCTAATATCTATGTTAATCCAGGATTAAAATAAGCTTTACATTTTCCGATTATTTTTTTCTGTAATATTGTTTCCAGTTATATCATATGTTTACTGATAGCCATGTGTAACACGTGGATATTCCATTACTGTATAATCATTATTTATGTATTTAAATGTTATCACAGAAGTTAATGTGCAGGATCCATAAACTCCAAACCTGAATCTGTCGTCTTGTTAGTCAAAGTGGTCTTCAGGGATAAGTAAAACGTAAGCTTATTGTGGTGTCTGCACTGCATATAGTTTGGAAGCGTCATTAAATGATAGTGTTGATTTTTTTCACTACTCAAATTAAAAAACAAAGGAATTATTAAAACAAAACATTTACAAACGTACAGATTATAATAACGCCAAGGAAAAGAATGTATTAAAACAGATTTTAAAGTAACAGTCAAACAATTATAAAAGGAACGGTTCTTGAATTCAACTGAAAGTTAATAATATACTGGTAAGCTCACGAATTTAAAAAAAAAATTGTTAGAATGATGCATCTGGAACTAGACTTAATGGCCGTTTATGTAACGGTGTTTTTAAATAATATTTTAGTTGCCTTTTAAACAATCATGCTTACATCTTTTACCTAGTTCTAATATCACAAGGCATAAATTAAATGAAAAACTTATTCATCTATTATTTATAAATTATAAAACAAGCACCCATAAACGTTTGCAATCATTAAGGACTTGGACAAACAAGTGTGTATTTTCCAAAAACATCTACATTGAACATGGTTTAAAGCAGTGAAATATAATACACAACCAACATCTGTTGGATAGGGAGATGAATCCGAGTTACCGTGTTGGCCAAATGTTATGCTCTATTAACACAATAGAGCCCATATAGCAATGGTGTGGTCAGTAGATGTTTGACTGCAATGCAAAATTTTTTGACCTGTTGGGGACAATATGACATCACGTAGATATTTCAAATTCCACAATTTTATTATCTTTGAATTCTTAAAGACTTATTCAAGTCAATGTAGATATTACTGGATGTTAAAATTCATTAATCGTAACGTTTCTTTCTGTCTTAAACACAGACATTTTTGTCTGATAAAATGAACTGCACATCACATTAAACCATTACCTATCGGTCTATTTCAATACAGTCGAACCTCGTTGTCTCGAACTTGGTTGACTCCATACCTCGGTTATGTCGATATAATTTTTAAGTCCCGGCATTTTTCCCATATCAACAATGCATTTCTTCCACGGATGTATCGATCTCGGTTGTTTCGATATTTTGCTTAACTCGATGGATTTTTGCAGTCCGGACAATATTAATAAGTGTAATTTTAACCTCGTTGTCTGGAAGTTAATTTTGCTCTCCGTATCGATGTCAAAACTAACAATTTCATTTGTATTTTGTATCGTTCTTAACACGCGTCTGTTTATTTTAAACACCTGTCATTGAGTAAACAGGTTTTTCGATTGGCTATTACAATTTGAATTGGCAATTTAATCAAACGAATTGGTAATCCAAGCACAGGACATGAATTATTAAGGTTAATTGATGATCCGCTAATTACTGTCCGAATTTTTTTTTCATGTTTAATTAAAAATGATAATTATTGAAAATTTCTTTTGATCTGATCAATGATGTATGTGGTCGAGTTTCGTTTCTTTAAAGACATTTTGTTATGTTTGTTGACTTGTGTGTTGTCAATTACGTAAAAAACAACATGTAGTGTTTCATTAGTTCTCACGAACTGTAAGTTGATAAGTGTTTTCTTGAAATGTTTTTCCATGATTTTGTAATAAAGTTTATAAAATATTATTACACTATTTATTAATTATTGTCGATTTATTTGAATGGATAAAATACTTCATATATCGCACGCTACAAATACCGTGTCAAAACAAGCGATGCCGTGGTTCAAAACCAATATACATGAAATAAATACTGTTAGATTGTTTAAAAATCATATAATAAAAATGATCTTACACCCCAAACTCGGTTGACTCGAACTTCGGATAACTTGATATATTTTTTACGGTCCCGCAAACTTCGACTTATCGAGGTTTGACTGTAGCTTATTGAAGATAATGTTATTTAACACAATACTTAAATATCTTTATCTGAATTAAACAACGTTATTTGATATCTCACTTTATGTTACAAGCGAACTAGTCAATTAATAATTCCGAATAAATTTGTCTTCGCTGATGACTCTACTAATATCATTAGGTAGAATGTCGTCTTTACGAAACAGTCAGAACTGACAAAATGATTAAATGTTTCAAATGCATATTTTCAGTAACATTAATCGATTGCAATGGCGTTAGACAAGAACCAGAGAAAGGACAGTGTGACTGTTTTGGTTGTATATTTCCGACATTTTTGCAATTGTTATCAGGACAGTCGAATCAAATGCCTTCTTTGAGTTATTTTGGAAAGGATATTCAAAGTCCAGAAGTGCTCAACGTCAAATTAATATTTCAAATTCTTAAGTAAAAAATATTGAGTACTTTTCTCGTTTAAAATATTTCTTTTTCTTTTATATAAAATGTCTAATTTTTTTACAAGTCTTCAAGAAGCTTTCAGAGACCATGAGTAGTCTCTTCCACGACTTAACCTTTTATCGGCTCTGGTTCACCATCTCATCTAAGAAATAACAGATGTAATACAAGCTGTTATTTTCCCCCACGATTTTCAAATAATCTGCGACAGAAAATTATAAAGATATACACAAATGTTCACGAACAGGAAGTTGTAACACAAAAAAGGCGATTGTTTGCAGTTACAATGGTTTTGCCCTTTGACCCTGTGGTTACGTTCTGACTTGCGTCCAGGTAGACTTAGTGTAGAGGGACGACTGAGCTGTTTGACCATGTTTGAAGTTTAACAGTGTTAAGGAAAGTAAGCCTATGTGATCCCTTCTTTTTAAGTCGCCCTGCAGTAATGTAAATGTTTATGAAGACGAGAGATTCTGGACTAAGTGTTCAAAATATACATGTTATGCTAGTTATTATGTTATCTAATTTAACAGTTTTACAGTGCAATTAAAGTCGTCTTTGGGGTCGGTTTGGTGTATTGCTATAGTTTTTTCTTTTTATATTTTTAAGTTATTGTTTTTCGAGCTTAACAGTCTCGATTATCTTACTTCTTATCAACAAACGACAGCTGTGATATCTATATAAACCGGGTGGAAAACAGGCTTAATACTATAACACTTTTAACTTAGCTCTTGCAAGATTAAACAGTTTCTTGACGGGGTTTAGCACCTTAGAACTCTCGTCATCGGCGGCCCCATAACAGCGGCTTTTTGTGATTTTAAAAAAAGTTCCGCATCAATACATTATATAAGAGTAGTAACGTCTTACATTTAGTAGCGTCTCAATGACAGTAGTCGATGATCAATTGGTGTTTGTCTTATAGGAAATGTATTGCCCGTAAAGGAATCTTGTTACATTATTCTAAATATTATTCACAAAACAATACGCCTCTCGAATATCAAACAACAATATCATTCCATCTAATTTAAAGAAAAACAAGTAGACCAAGTGCATCATGTGCATGCAAATGGTAGTGGCGAAGTTGATGGTAGAGAAACGGTACAAAACCATGAGCGATTGTTAACTAATAATGGCCGACTTTACTTTAAGAAACAGGATAAATTATATTAGCTGTTTTGGTAAATGATACAGCAAGAAGCAAATACTTACGTAAGGCTTCTAGCTACGATAACGTTAATTCATTTAACATACAGTGTTTTAGAAACAACTGTCTCAAATGTTGTGTATACCTCTATTGTTTACTGTATCACGTTAGTTCTCACCCATTTGTAAATAATTCCAAACTAGGCCCTTTGAAATGCTTGTATTATGCACTGAATTTACTGTTTTAGTTTTACATTTATTTTATTTGCGTGACATATTCCTACGTTCTTGTTTACAAAACTATTGAGGAACACGTTGGAGTGAGATGGGAATTCAAACAATGATGTAGCTATCTTGTAGTATGTTCGTTGCATATATATAGTCCTCAGTTAATAAGACTGACGCAATGTAATTTTAAACTTGTGCTGATTGTGTTGGAATGCCAACACAGAATGTCTCCCAAAAGAACCCTCATTGCCACTTTATTCTTGAGCATGTTAAAAACCCCATATACACATGATATTCTTAGTTTGTGCATTAAAATCTACCAACATATCAAATTTCGTTGCGATCGGACTAAGTTGACGTTAGGGGGTATGGTGAAACGGCTGCCATTACAAAACCCTTCGTTCGCATCCATTTTTTGGCAAAAATGCTCAGAAAAGAACTGCATTTTTCTTCAGTGGCAGCCATTTTGAAAATGGTGACCAATTTCAAGATGCCAAAAATGGATTGCAAAACTTTAGGTCACTCTTAACATGTTCCCAAAGTTTCGTATTTATGGGACAATGCATGGTTGTTAATAATCAACGAAGTTGCGACAACGTTAGCTCAACGACAACCGTTACTGCCAAGAAGGTATAGCTGAAAAATGCTAACCTGGCTTTAAACCACATTAAAAAAAACAACGACCCAAATCGTGTCATAAAGGCTTCGAAAAGTCGTGAACGGAAATAAATGAATTATGTCTTCCCTAGTATGTTTAATTTAGAGTACGATAAGTTGACAGTACAGAAAAAATAACATAATAATAAAAGTCTGAATTGATGTATTCCCTCGTTACTTGTGTTATTTTGATGTATAAAAGCCTTTAATTCTGCCAAAAAAATCAATTTCGAAACATTTTCGACTGAGGTCCCTTTATGAATTATGCCACTCATATTTATATTATTTCTTACACCAAACATTCCACTCTTACAACTGCCATAAAAATTTTACAAAATGCGAATACGAGAATAGCAATCACAGAAGGTTAAATCGTTATTGACCATTCATTACAATTGACGGCTTTAAAAATGAACGAATTTTAAAAAGTCATACGTTTTAAACTTGGTGGTTAAATATTCAAAATCATTGATTAAATATGCAATAACAGAAATAGGTTAGCCCATAAACTCTTAGGAACAAAAATAAAACAAAGAACACACGGAATTATAAATAAAGTACACAAGAAAATAAAATACCAGGTGTTCCGGAATGGTTAATACCCGGTGTTCCGGATTTGTAAAAAACTAGGAGCAATATTAGGTTTCCGGAATTGTAAATACCAGTAACAATACCAGGTGTTCGGGGAGGTAAGAATTTCCTGCTTCATTAACTTACACAAGCTTTAACCTATTTGCTTTAACTTACTAAGACATATCAAATTTATGAAACCCCTTATCTACGAAAAGACACGACTAAACACAAAATTATGTTTTCCATAAATTTGATTCTAAACTACTTTGACTTGCAAAGCTCAAACCGTACTACACAGTAAGAGGCTGAGACATGCAAAACTAATGTCAAGTCTGGTTCTGCCACGAATCAAAATTTATGCTGCAAAAAAAAAGTAACATTACAATTGTACCTAAATGACAGGTTTGAAAGCATCCGAGTTCCTCGTTAAAAAACTTAAGATATACAAGGTTTAATAATGTGAGGTGATATGTCTTACATCCATACAAAAATTCAAATAGTAATATCCCAGGCAACCTTACCTCTAATCGATTACAGAGAAGTGGTTTTGGCACCACGAATACAGCTCTGCTACTGATGACATTTAAGAGAACTAGAACGCACCTGGAATTTTAATCCCCAGAAAAAAAACCATTTAAAAGGGTAAAGAAACAATCGGTCAACAAAAGTCAGAAATCATAAAAACAGGGATTGATGCAGAGACAAACGACATAAAGAACAACTAACATCAACTACAAAAAACTAACTGTATAATGAAAAAAATATGTTTTAGACGATTTGCTCGACTTGTGATCGATACAAAACTGTTCTTTTCAAAGAAATGGAAAGAATTCCGTAAGATGGATTTCGTTGATCTATCGAGTGTTTGCCGTGACTGGTACCTGCTGCGTTTGATGTAGGGTATGCAAAGGTACTCTTTTCCTTTGTTTTTTAAGTATGCATGTAGTTTGAAACCTACTCTAAACATACAGAGCATTATAATAAAGTGATGTAAACAGATTGGGAAAGATAAATTATACAACAACAATATAATGATAACTGATATGTCAAGGTTCGTGGTTTCTAAATTAAAAAAAGGAATACTTTAAATAATTCATATTAGACAGTGACATATATAACTACTATTAATCTGAAATAAACTTGAGCAAATATCTACTCGATTAGAATAGAGTCATCATAATAAGAATATTTCATAATTGCTTTACACCCTTAGCAATTTTTGGTGTCATTGGTATTTATTAGTAATTAAAACAATTCGACGTTAATTCGTTTAGTAATGAAAACTATTATTCTCCCTTGTGCTAGGGATATTTTTTATCGAAAACGCCTGTTTCGATTGTTATATTTAATTCATTTTTCAGTACCAAGTCTATTTCTAATCAGCTAACCCTTTCATTATGTTTTAAAATGAATATATTTATTTAAACTGTCTTTAAACTTTGGATTATTTACATTTTAATCCCAATAGATGTATTTTCATCTCCAATAATTGTTAAAATGTTGATGTCTACCACTGCGATGCAAGAGGAGAAATGTACAAATGCTGACATCCTGAATGATGTAGAACCTAAAATTCCAATAGTAAACTGAGTGTTCTCTGGAATGAATTTAAAGATACTACTAGTTTTCATGGAATTAACAAAATGTCTTTTGAAACGCGCGCGAAGGCACTGTTCGAAGGTAAATTCATTCTACGCATTTCTCTTTTAGTTGTTAATTCCCATGAATAATTTTTGTTTTATTATTAACATTTCTCCAGATTCAATTTAGATGTGCTCGATTTCAATCTTAACTGACAAAAAAATTGACAGTTTTCCCTCAAGTTACGTAAATAAATCTAACAAACACATAAACAATAACACACACTTTGTTCTCAGTTCGTCACTTCCAATTATATACTTCCATAGTTATTTCTGTAACCATGCTTAAACTCTAGTTTTTTGTTAAAATGTTTTTTTGGGGAAGCTAAGTTAAATCGCTATCGGTGAGTTTTATGATACTACAATAAACTTTTTTCAGTATTTGTTGGTTTGTCATGTGGCTATCATGTACCGTGTACCACACCTACACAATAACTGGAGAGCGTAAGTATTTACCCATCTTATTCTTACACGCAAATTAACTTTGATGACGAACTGATCTTTCCAGCCATTACCGTTTGCAGCCTAAGTCCTCAAAACAAAAGTGCATTTAAAAACACAGCAAAAATTGCCAACTTTCAGATGTCAATCAGTGCCATGTATTTGTATAGTAAAACAATCAATTGGCAAGACTCTTACTAGGCCGATGAAGTTTATTTCAATTAGCGAACTCTACGGGACATCTATGCGAGATCAAGGACTTGAATTAGTTTCTGTATTTTGTTCCTCCTAACAATGAGGAAAAGAAGAATTTATTCCATCCTGTTTTAACTGATATGGTAGTTTGTGTTAGCATAATAGCGTTAAAAGTCTGAAAACAAAGAAGCATGGGACTCTTTTAATCTACAATTGAACATGAATGTTATGCTGCACGAGAATTACTTTAGTAGTTGTCATCAGGAGTAAAGTAAATTAGCAAATAAAAAGGGAATATATTTGATCGTGAGATACATATACTTTAAAATAATTCAATTAATAAACATTGTCTATCTCGCAAACCTAAATTCCAAAAGAATCAGCTTCATGGCGCTGTGGTTTGTAAGAAAATTAGCAAAAAAATCTGACCGAATAAGAAAACAAAATTCAAGGGATAATTACAAACCCGGATATAGACAAACGCAACACAAACACAGAGAGTAACCCGAACCCACTAAAAACCATGAGTGCACTCAGGTGCTCCGGGCGGTGCCTGCCTTTAATTCGACACCCGTCGAGTTACTCATTGTCATGTCTAGGGAAATGTCAAATCCAGGAATAGGAAACACTACCAATGACTCAGCGAAAATGTCAGATCGTATTTGAAACACTGATTTCCCATACCAATCAAGTCATGTTGACGACCATAGAACTTCTGGAGAGATAACATCAACCTAGGTACAACAAACCCTTGTTTAAGTACTTTAGCAGTCAACAGCAGTAATCTATAAAATCGAATAACCTGTAAATAGACAACAGACTTTGTTTTCAGTTCTTAACTACCATTTATATGTTTTACAGTTATTTCTATAACCATGCTTTAGCTAGATTCTGTTTTGTTAACATTAGTTTTCATTTGGATTATTTTAAGAAAGCTAAGTTCAATCGCTATTAGTGGGGTTTTTTTAATACTATAACACACCTTTTTTGGTATTTGTTGGTTATCATGTGGCTATCGTGTACAATGTACCTGACCTTACAGTTATCCAACTTGTATATCTATATAAACTTCCAAATAATTTAATTTATAAACCTGTTCTATCTCTCTAACATATGTACAAAAGAATCTAGCTCTTTTGAGTGCTATACTTAGATCAATTTGTTCAAGAGAAAATTATAATTAGTTTTTAAGCCATTTGATCACTTGGGTCTAAGGAACTTGTTTAATTATGAAACTGTTACATAAGCCTACCAAAGTAAAATTATAAAACTATTTATTTCAGATGTCTTCATAAAACAGGAGGATGTCTGCCCTTCACACCTGAGAGATCAGCTATTGTAGTGACGGCTTGCTTTAAATTCCACAACAAATGTATAGAGAATAAATTACCTATGCCTAATATGACAGATGTGAACTACGGCAATTATGGCCTTAATAATGTACTGCATGACAATGTTCCAGTTAACATTCAGAGAACAAGAGAGCATATTATACAGAGGTTTGCATAAAGTAACACACATTAACAGTTATTACACAATCAAATGCTAAAGCTGAGCAACACAATTACAATGTATTTAAATTTTACTACTGGAGAAACCTGGTAATAGTTAACTAATTGTTCACAAGAAACTTCATATTTTTTTTAAAGGTGACAATTTGCTCCAGCAATTTAAATTTCCTTAATTTGGTTTTTATTTTTCAATTTGTAATTTTTCACTAGAGACTATAAAGAAAATTAGGAATTTAATTAGCTTTTATCAACATCCTCTCAAATACTTAGATCAAGCTTCATAAGCCTTCAAAAGTACAAGTTTAATTATTACAGATTTTCAACACAAAAATATTTGTAACTTCACCACTAATCACGTGATTCACTTAATACAACACTGATTTTGGATGAAATGGCATTAATCCTTGACAAAAATGTTTTAAAATAATTGCTGTAATGAGATTAGAATCTTTGATTTGTTTGCTTTGTTTGTTTGAATTGACTTTCAGCAAGTTTTCAGCTATGTCAAGAGTAAGTTCCCCACCTTATGTATAGTAAGAAAACTGGCAATCCTTGTAAAAATTGTGAGAGTCTTTGTCAAATATTAAGCAAGAAGAAATTCCTATTCAAAAAGCAGGTTTAGAATATACCAATTTTGTGAAGAGTGGACACGCAACATAAAATGAATTTTGAAGGTGAGCTACATGTGTCTTACCTGATTGGAACGATCCTTGTTTTCTGTGAACATGCAAGTAAGTCAGAATGAGATTTATGCTCTGCAATTTAAAGCCACTTGATAACTGTACAAAAATTTTTTTTGAAAAATGTTATAATAACATTAGTATTTTTCTTGTCTTTTCTTCAAACATGTGCCTATCACAAGTATAAATGAACTGTAAAGAGGATTCACATATCAAACGTCAGATTTCCTTACCTGACTGGATAGAAGCCTTTCCTTTGATCTTTGTCTTTTTAGGACAAAACTATGCTACTATATAAAAGCTCTTTTATTTCATAATGTTAAGAATGAAGTTGCAATAATGCAATAAATCTGAGTGATGGTAACATTAATATACTTTATACCAAATGAAACGTTATTTTTTATTGATATATACCACATGAATTTTTCATAGCTGTCTTTGTTTTATTGCAGTAATAAATATTGTTAAAACAGTTTGTTTGAATTGTTATTCCATCATCTTTTGAGATAATTGAACTTAGTTTTTGCTATATATTTAAAGAATATTTCAAATTTCTGGACATGTTCAAATACCGAATTGCTATTCTCCATTCTTTAAATTTAATTCTAATATGACGTGCTTTAAAGGCTTTGAGACCACAACTGTGATAAAAAAAAATGATTTATCTATGAGCAACACGCACTGAAAAGGGCGTGTTTTAAATGGCTGTTCCAATTACAAAACTGTAACTCCGGAAAGCTATTGCATATGACGTATAAATCTTATAAATAGCGACACGCACTATAATTATCCGTTGCAATATATTGTGTGTTACATTGACGGAACAGCCAATTTGTTGTTTTTAAAAAACATCTGGGCAAGAGGTTTTCCAAATAAAATCATAAGCTTATTTATTTTAAGTAATGAAAAAGAAACATTTCTACTAACATAATATACCGAACGGTGCGTAATCGTCAACTTAGTTGTTATAATTGAACTTCTGTTATATGGAAACCCGCTTGAGACCAGTAGTAATCGGTTTAAGTTATACAGTTTTGTACGACTTTCGACACTGAATGTATAAACATAATGCCCAGTAAGAAGTACATACATAAAGGTAATGTTTGACATTTTTGAATAAATGTATTTCATTTAATTGCAGGCAATGCATCGTATTATTCCTTTAAGCACCAGAATTGCAAGTCCCTTATGTTTTGTGAGTATGATTAATAGGTTTGTCAACTCAATTTCAATGCAAATAATTACTGTTCTTTAAAATCCTAAACCTTCAGCATTTGGTCTTGGAAGAGCATATCGTAATTATTTTACAGATTGTAACTACTCCTGATTAGTAGCTCTATAATCCACATTGAGCTATATTTTGTGATAAACAATGTATCCGTTGTTTAAATTATCTATACAGAAGCATATAACGTGAACATACTATTGGGGTTTTCCTATATTTCTATATGTAGTAACCTGTGTCAGCGAAGAACGGGATTGAAATGGAAACTAAAAGTTTTGTTGCTCACATGTTGTTGTCTTGTTTGAAGAATTTTATGGAAGACATTATGTACATGTAGTTAGATACGCGTCATCTATGTATGAAATGAGCATAGTTTTGTCGTAGAGTTTAGTATCTTTCTTTAACGATTTAATTTAATTGGATTGAATGTGGGCTGTTTTATTCTGTATTGTAGTGTGTCCCATGGTTTTGCACTAGTATTTTTTTACTTTAAGATTTGATTGCGTCTTTGGTATTTCATTGCTTCTTTCTATGTAACCTTATACACCTTTACTTCATCTAGACGCGTCCAACATACTCTGCTCAAAATGTCTAAACAAAATACGGAAAGGAACAATATAAGGGCAAATTGGTATATTTTCAATGTTCTTATGAAGCACAAAGGACTTTGTTTTTCAAAAGAACCAAACTGTTTAGACTTTGAAAAAGCTTATAGGTCTATCACAGTTTTATTAGAGAAAAAGAAAAAAAAGAACTTTAATAGCAAAAATATCATATAACGGTTTGTCGCTAATTCTGCCATTTCTTATGCAGTCTCTGTACGTCAACATCAACGTAAATAATGTTCACATGACCAAAACATACATGCGACCAACCTGTATTTCCAATTAAAACATCGACCAAATTATTTTTAATTATTCAGTTAATACATCTAATTCTACAGATATCGGGTTACTCTCTTTCTGTTTTTTGTATTTTTGGTTTTTGTGTTGCGTTTTGTCTATATCCGGATTTGTAACTGTCCCTTGACTTTTGGCACTTGTTGTTCGGTCGGTTTTCTTTGCTATTTGTCATATCAAATTATCACAAAACCTTTAACTTTTTTCAGTACACAGTAAATACCCCTTTTAAAAAGTGACAAACAAATGAAAGAAAAAACAAAATACTGAACACTCCAAAATCATCAATCAGAAATATAGTAACTACAGCAATGGTACTGACTTAGTACAGGCATTTCAAATGAAATGGTGAGTTCAACTAGATATTTTGGCAAATTTCCCGCTTCCATGACTGTAGTCGTGAGTTGGTCGGTTGTTAAAATGGATGGGTATCATATACCTCTAGTCTGTAATAGGTGTATCCAACATCATCGTAGCACATTCACTACACTGATTTGAAAAATTGGGAAATTATTTGTAACCTTATTTTCAACGAGTTAGAATATTTTCCGACAAGGGATTGGTATCTAATAGTAAAACTTATAATAGACACGGACGAGTCGTTTTTTTTCAGGTAACTTTTGATAATAAATTTATCCTGAAATAATAGGTGACCTTTTTTAAATACTATTATACTCGCTATGATTTTTCCAGATTTGTCTAGTTAACAGAAATAAATTTTATTGAGTTTTTGCTCACACATATTGCATTTAGACAAGATCGAAGATTCAAATTCGTTGTATTCTCTGCATTTTGTGTTTATTTTTTGTGACTTTTACTTCTATTGGTCACAAAAGATGTTACAATATATTCATGTCCTCGAAACGTTAGGTAGAAGTCAATATTTTTTCTTCTTGTATATATCAATATATACAGTCGAAAATTGGATATAAAATTGAGTGTTTAGTGAAGTTGAATGCAATGTCTTATATGGTGTCAAATCTAAAAATTTTAAGGTCTCTCTCAACAAGCTATAGAACGTATTGTTTATGTCGCACAACATTTTTAAATATCTTGGATATTTGCGAATGTAAATGTAATTGCACAGTAAGGTGGAAACTGACACGTATGCTTAACCGATCAACACTAATTATAAATGTCGCTTAAACTTGGCCAATATTTTTTAATCTAATTCGTTATTTCAAAAATTCTTTCAAGCACATGTATACTATCTCCATTAAATTTACAAGCAAGAGGGGCCAATGTATGGTATAATTGCTCTATTTTTGTTATTTTGTATCATGTAAAGACCAATGAATATAATTACCTTTAGAATATATCGTTTTTTAGTGTCACAAAACGCAAACTCAAGTCAATGGAAGCTTGCGCGATAAAATATTCCAAGTTCATGGACAAGATAACTTTTTCACGATTTGTTATTTAATTCATTGTGATATTATTATACATCTACATCGTACCCATAAGGCATTTGTCTTGAACTGTGTGGTTATATGTTAAAGTTTTTCCGTTTTTATATAATATTTAAATTATTTAAACCTAGTTTTTTTAAATGCATGTTTTATCAAAAAAAGCATGTACTTGCCATATGCTGTGAACAAATAAATTGCCCATTGAAGTTTGTTTTTTTATCCTTTTACAGAAGTCACGTTTTGATTTATAACACCTTATTATTTTCAGTTCAGTTGTTCTCTTTTACTATAGAATGAACATATAGCTGTATGGTTTAAACGAATTTCTGACCTAACATGATACTTCATTCAATTCCTACTGGTAACATTCTTAATATCTGTGTAAAACCAGGATTAAAATGAGCTTTACATTTTCCGACTACTTTTTTTCTGTTATATTATTTCCACTGAGATAATATTTTTTCTGACATCAATGTGTAACATATGGATATTCCAATACAGTATAAACATTTTATTTAAATTAAATGTAACTACAGACGTAAATTTGCAGGATCCTTACACTTTACACTTTTTACCTTAAACATGACTTGTAGTATTTTTGTCGTCTTGTTAGTCATACTGGTCTTTACGGGTAAGTAAAACGCAAGCTTATTTACGATAGTTGTACTTTCTGCATTGCATATAATATGGAATAGCAGTCAATAAGTTATAGTGTTTATTATTCTTATCATCTAAATTAAAAACAGTAATAAACTATTTACAGAGTTAAATAACACGCTTAAAATTTGTTAAAAACATTTTAAAATACAAACAGGCAAACAATTTTACAAAAAAACGATTCTTCAATTAAACTAAAAGTTAATATTATTTCTTACTGGTAAGCTCGCGTATTTAAAAAGAATTTGGAATAATGCATCTGGAACTAGAATGAATTACCGTTAATGCAACGTTGTTTTTAACAATATTTTATGGGTCTTTTAACCAGGCGTGCTTACTTTTTTTAACCTAGTTTAATTAATATAAGGCATCTATTGAATGGACAACTTATTTATCTATTATTTACAAATTATACTAATAAGCATTTGTAAACGTTTGTTATCATTAGGAATAAGGACAAACAAGAGAGTATTCACATAAACATCTTCTACAATGAGCGTGGAGTAGTTCAGGGATATATAATAAACAACAAACATCTGTTGGATAGGGCGATAGTTTCCATATTGGCACAATGTTGTGCTCTTTAAAAATAAACGACCCCATATGCCAATGGTGCTGTCAGTAGATGTTTGACTGCAACATTTGTTGACCTTATACGTGTAAAACTTTCACTAGGGCGAGCAATATGACATCCCGATGAAAATTCCAATTCTCCATTTTATTATCTGAATTCTTAAAAACTTATTCAAGTCCAAAATGTAGATGAAATATCATTGGATGTTAAAATCAAAATTAATCGCTTCGTTTCTTTCTGTCTTAAATACAGACTTCTTAGATAAAATGTAGATGCATATCATTTCGCATGAAACCACAACATTTCCTGTCTCATTTAATAGCTTATTGAAGACAATGAGACAATGTTAGTTAATGTAATACTTACATATCTTAATATGAATTAAACAACTTTATTGGAAAGTCTCACTTTATATTTCAAGCGAGCTAGATAATAAATTTTCATCGCTGATGACTCAAAATGATAAAGAAAATGGATTGCCTAAATTATTTGGCCGAATGTCGGCTTCATGAAACAAAGTCAAACCTGTCGATATGACGATAATCAAAAAAAGATGGAAATGTTACCGATGCATTTATATTTTTCAGTAACTATAATCAATTGCATAGGCGTTAGTCAAGAACGAGAAACTGGACAGCGTAAGTGTTTTTTTATGTTGTTTCGCCGCTCTGATTATTAAGGCAGAAACTACTATTGAGACTGACGAGGCAATCGTTTTATTTGAGTTGTTTTTTAAAGAGAATATTTAGGCGCAACCTTAAAGTAAGTCATATTCCAAATGCTTTAGCCAAAGATATTGAGAATTTTTCTCGTTTACATTATGAATCATATCTCATTTTAATACACGTCTTCCAAAATCGTCTATAAGACAGGGTGAGTCTCTTCTACGGATTTTACCTTTTACCAGCTCTGGTTCACAACCTAACAGCGGCTTTGTCTGCTTTTAAAATAGTTCCGCATAATACATTATATGATTGGTAACGTCTTATATTAAGTAGAAATTCAATGACGGTGGTCGACGATTCATTGTAGTCTTAGAGTAAATTTATTGCCCTGTAACTTTTTAAATACCTATCAAGGAAGTGACGGCAGTAAACGAAGCTTATTACATTAATCCAAATAATATTTATAAAACAATACGCCTCTCAAATATCAAAATAACAAATTCATTACATCAAATTTAAAGAAAAAGAAGCTGAAAAAGTGAATCATGGACATGAAAATGCTAGTGACGAAGCTGATGGCAGAGACAGGGTACAAAACCATGAGCGTTTGTTTACTAATAATGGCCGACTATACTTTAATAAACAGGGTAAGTAATACAAGCTTTTTATGTTTTAATGTAATTGACACAGCTAGAATCCAATAATTATGTTATGCTTCGATGAATGATATATTTTAATTCATTTAACAGACAGTTGTTTTAGAAACGACTATTTTAAATGTCATGTATAATTGCACTGGTTATTTTAATTCTCACTAAATCTGTAAAGTATAGCAAAATATACCATTTGGCTTGCTGGTGATTTTTTAATGTGATGTTTCTCTTATATGCTGGAAATATACGTACGTATACGTCCTTGTTTAAATTAAGAGTAATAAAGAACACTTTTGAGTGATCCGTGTCTAAAAACAATTATATACGATTAACTATTTGTAGTATGTTCATTGCATATATATAAACATCAGTTAATACGACTGATGTAATGTACTTTGAATTTATATTTGTAAAACGATGTACTTCTAATTTAATGCTTAGAGCCCAAAATTCAAGTCTTTTTAATTCTTCATGGTGAAATAGTGTAAACAATTCCGACCAGCTCAATTGTCTGTTTAAAAAGCAATACTAATGCTAGAAACATTCTGCAAATGTCCACGGAAATCGAGTGATTAATGTCACGCTTGGACGCAACCTACATGTATAGAAATACAAATAAAACTTTAAGGACCAATTAAGAGATATTTTTTTATTTCTCCAGTTTACCGCCTTAATTGTACACAAGACCATTTTGATGAACTGTGGAAGAAATGTTTAAAAGCAGTAGGAAATAGTCATACTTGCTTTTCACGACTTGGTGATCTTAATCTGTATACGCAAGTGCAACCAGGAGGTAAAAATGTTTTAGAATGTACGTTAAATACGAACATAAGACAACATATCTATCTTAATAGTAAACAGCTAAAAAATTTACAGATGTTAACATTTTGGTATGTACCACCCACTGTCTAGAAATCAAGACACGATTTAAAATAAAGATACTCAGATACAGTGGAAGTTGAAAAGATCCGAAAGAAAAAGTTACCTTCGGTAAACAAATGATTTGTTAACAGGTATATTTTACCTATACTGGACTGTAAAATTTATGCCTATCAAATTACAAGGGTCATTTACTGTTGCTCAGTATGTGTTATGATAAATGTTGATAAATACCAAAAGTTTGTCTCATGTATGGAATCACTTGATTTGCATTGAATTTCAGTTCACTTTGGAAGATGGTTTAGTGACATTCCAGCTTTGACAAATCATCAACTGAACAAACATGTGGACTCTCACAATACAACTACCACTGCCGCCAAACAAAACGAGGATTTCAAGATGGTAAGTTACCCAACAGCTGGACCAAATAAATTTTTTTTAAATGCTTTTTGAACGAATGTATACAAAGTCAGACACTTTTTAAAATATAACACTATTTAAAAGCAATATAAAACAGTTAAATAAAAATATTGCTGAAGTGAAGATAACAACGTTAAACTTATTTCTTAGTAACACACTAAGTTTATGATAAAAGGTATGATTTCAGCTTTGCAACTGTGAAATTCTTATCCAAGCCATTTCATTAGATCTACATATCTAGCTTCAAACGTCATGTCTCTATGAAAATGCAGGCTGTTCTAACGTTATAACATATTACCGTGAAAAAATATAATGGTCGACATAATGATACAAAGTATGTTTCTGGGACCATACTGTGAGGGTTCACAGGATTATCCAGTGCGTCCCAGATGGCGAATAGGGATCATTGGGGGTTGTCAGGTCATTATGTGGAGAGCCTGACCGCGGACAACATTCGGGTAGCGTGTTTGCTCCTTACATGGTAAAGACCCTTTTTGTAGATGTCGGAAAGTGTAGGCTCCTTGTAGAAGATACAAAAGGCAAAATTTTTTACCCCTATCCATACCCAGTACATTTTTAGTAGCATTCAAAATTTCTTCTTTTGGTCTATATTTCCCGAACTGATGAGGTTATTGCAACGTGGTATCTAGTAAGCATGATGAATAAAGGTATCGTGTTATTACCTTTATTCATTATTGTTTGTTAACTCGTCTGTAATACTGTTCGCTGGACTTAAAACAAACATCCAATCAATCAGTTGATCTCCACTGTGCAACAAATTTTCTTTCCATGTCGGATAACTGACTTGCTTTTCATGTGATGTGTGTCGTTATTACCCTTCCAGAGCACCTATCTTCAGTTCTGGGTTTTATAGGCTTTAACGTATTAAATATGTTTATTTTTATATTATTTATTGTTGTGTATGTGCGTCTGAATGTGAGTCCTAATCTAACATATATGCTAAATTGTTGTCACAATTTGCAGGTTTCCGAATATCATAGACAGCACACTCATGATAGCCACACTCACAACAAACAGGCTTCATCAAAGGACGTACCATTTGATAGTAGTGAACAAGATAATCAATATCAAAACATTGTTGTTGCTAGAGATGAAGACAGTTTTAAAGATGATGATACTAGCGAATGAATATATTACTAGTGTTACTTACCGATTAAAAAGTCGAGAAACAAATCAATGCTTTTTATTCCTACTCTTCTTATTGTTTTATCAAGACACCATTTATTTTAAAAGTATTGCTAAACACAGATAATTTTACATATTGCTACTATTATTTAATTATCTTTCTTTGTAAATGGTAAGATGTGCATGCAATTCGTCTGAGATGAAACTAGTCTACAGATTTGAAATTTGTATGTTATACTGTATCCAGTATCTTACCCCAAACTTGTTCTATTGCTACTTTTTATTTCAACACGCGACACTGCTTTATATCTACGAAAACGCCCATGCATGAGGTTAACTTTTATCTTTATTTGTTACTGACGACTACTTTTTGGTAATAATTTGTTCTTGGTGATGTAATAGTACATATATTTAATATATGTAATATTTAGTAAATATATTTTGAGATAAATACATAACACTTTAATATGTAATGATGCAAAAATCAAATATTACGGTATTGGACCTTCAAGTGGTACGCATTTTAAAATTCCGTCCCGTACTAGATCCTTTAAGTAAACAATCAACTCTGAAAACTGTCCCAGATCATCCACAGCAAAGAGATGATCCCTTAGGGGTGTCGATACCAATTTAGAAAGTTTCTGTTTGCCATCTTCAGTTGATATTCCAATCATCATGCCATATACATCAGCTACTTTCTTGAGAGATTCTGATGCAGCAACTACAACACTATCATCAGCACAGTTGTATAAACCATCTGTTAACAACAATACCTCTTTCTTGACGTTTCGTCCAGGTCGCATACCTATTAATAGTTTAAATGTTCTCTTTATTGCAAAACGTGGTTTACCAAAAATGACCGAATGATAAAGTTACATTCAAAGGTAAACAATAAATTTAATATATTTATGATATTAATGATATAAAAACTATTTAATTATTAGTGACATATCAAATCTTTAAGGATTAACTACAAAAAATATTTTCTCCATCGAAGGATAACAAAATTTCCGTTTTGCACATTGTATAATCCGCGTAGCGGAAAATATTTTTGTAGTTAATACTTATAAATAAATTATACAATAGAATAAACTCAACAATTTTATTTTTGTAACTGGACATTTTGAAAAAAGACACTGTTAGTTTCCCGTGGAGTAATATATGACGTCAAATGGCGCATGTCTCCATGACGATCAAATTTGTTTTCCATCCTCTGATAGAAAATATTTTCCAGCCAATCAAAAGTCAGTATTCTCGCAAAATTTATTTATTTCTTCATATAATAATATCCCTCGTATATTCTATTAATACTAAATACTAAGATAATTTATGTTCGCACGTGCCGAAATGCATCTCGACGCATTACGTAATTTGTTTACTTTACTTACCATTTGCTATACTAAACATGGATTCACCCAATGTCAAAGCTTTCTCTGTACAAGTAGTGCCTGGGTCATACTTGATGTTTCTAAGGTCACGTTGAGCATTTGCAACTCGTTGGTGTTTGTTAAATGTGAATATGACATTAGGATCGGTGGAGAACAAAATAGTAGATAACTGGATGTGGTTTCTTGGATTTTGCATTGGATCTAAAGGATCGCTTAATGGACAGAACATTCCAACCAATTCTGAAAGGTCTTGCAAAGCTTTAGCAAATGGTTCATCTCCTATACTTCCTGATCCATCAATCAGTAGAACAAGATCTCTTGGTTCCACGGGAGGACGAACAAAAATGGCTCCAAAATTTTCTGACGTTGATTTAGTTGTTATAGCTGAAAAACCAAAATGCATGTATACTTTATCCGTTGCAACACAAAGAATATATCAGAAATAGTCATTCGAATACAATATTGATTTAAAGTCGAATTTGATTGGACGTTAAGTTGCGTATGAACAGTTTACAGATTAACGTCGTGGAATTTACCGTTAATTATCAAATAACGTCGGGAGCTGTATATAAGAAGTGTAATAAATTTGCAAATATTATAATTACTGCTTTTATCTGATAAGGTAAGTATATACAGTATGTCAAGTGTAAGATAATCTTAACTAAATTAATATTCGGAGCTATAGTAACGTTGCAAATACCAGTAAAAATTCGCAAGTCAATAAATCAGCAAGGTATTATCTTATGATTTAACGGCTATTATAATGAAGCTTTAATTAAACTTTATTGTTTCGTTTATGTGTCTCTTGTTTTACATTTTCTGTTTACCCGAACGAATACACATCAAATTAAAAGTGTCTACAATGTTATTTTATTTTACGTCATCGTAAATAACAATATTATATAAATGCCTTATTATTTAGATTCTTTATTTTTTAAGCTCAAATGTACACTTAGAATAACAACACAAGTTAACTTACGCGCTTCTTTTGTTTCTCTCACAATTGGACATGGAGCTCCATTTCCAACTTCTCGCATCTTAACTTCTTTTACCCTTTCAATTGTCCCGAAGCCGAATGGTTTTGTCCATGCTCCCCATTCCCCAAGTTCGCAATCTTTCTTTACTACAACACAAAGCTAAATTGTTGGACAGACGTTTGTTTATAAAAACTAATTTCTGGTATTGCCTAATCATTAGAGTATAGAGAATAGTGTAGTTTTACCTATGGAGGCAACAACGTCATATTTTGTTTACTTTTTTCGTTTTCCTGTATCTTGACCACCTAGCATGGTTGCATTTTCGTGCTAACATTCAATCGAATATCAATGTAATAAAATAATTAATCATACTGGGAAATATTAGCACAACTTCGATATGATTTTATTTAACTTAAATGTCTTTTTAAAATGTACGGAATCTACTAGAAGGCTGGACGTTGAGGATTCATGACATAGTGTTCAGTATATCCTAATGCAAAAGTAATTTTTGTAATAATAAAGGAACATATTCCAATATTGCAATTTTATAGCTGATATCTACATACCCAATTTGGTTTCGGTAAGAAACTTTGGACACGGTTGGCCACCATGCATTGCGTCACGAATAATGTTCCTCGATCGCGAACACACTCCTTCATTATTTGGAGGACTCCAAGCACTCCAAGATTCCACTATACAGTCCAGTGCCTCTAAATAATACATTAATATGTGTTGTTTATATTTACATTCATTTGGTATATTATGCAGTTCAGCTCTTTTAGTTCTAAACTGTTTATTTGCTGCACCCACTTAAGTATAATGAAGTTTGTTATCGAAATACGCGGTAAAAAAACAGGATCTTCGGAATTCCTGTAAACAGTTAAGCTTGAACTCGCAGCATCAATGTCGTCACGCCGATGATTAAAGTATATGACTAATTACCTTAACCACTTGGCAACCGAGGCCCAAGTAATAAAGTGTGCATTGCCTTCTAAGCAAATAGGAAAATATTAAATAGTACACAAGAACCACACGCGCTCTATTCTTAGAATAAAAAACCATATTGTTTGGGTTACTAACTTCGGTTGAATCGAAAAGGTTTCAAGGCATACAACAAAATGATTTAATTTTATAAATTTACGACAAATAATAAGGAAATGAACAAAACGACACTTCATTCACCCCTACCTATTAAAACAGGTTTCAAGGCAAACATCAACACAATTTAATTTTATAAATTTACCCATTATATTAATGACATGAACAAAACGAAACTTCAGTCATCCCTACCTGATCGTGTCTCTTCGCGCGCAGGACATGTCCGACCTTGGTTAACCGGATATCGAATGACCGGTCTTTGTCGGCTACTTATGCCACTATTACTTGGTGGGCTCCACTGTCCCCAGCTACCCACTTCACAATCGATAGCAACTGTTTAAAAAAAAATATATTTTTTTTTTATTTATTTATTTATTTATTTATTTATTTATTTATTTATTTATTTAAGAACGTCCAGCTTGACTATTTTGTTGGTGTTGTTGTTTGTTGGGAAGATTGCATCAACACAATTGAAAAAAACACACATTTATAATTTGAAAACTCGTTTTGCCTGTCATAGCAAATTGGTACAATATTAGTATATCAGTTGACACTGTTTGTTAAAAATAAACCGTTTGTTCAAAACCATTCGACGGAAGGGTTCAACTTCGCAAAATATCAGGTTGCAGGTTGTTTGATTCGTATATTTAAGATGTATGTTTCCAGCATGTTGAGAACAAATTATGGCGTCCAAATAGAAACTTTTACAGTTTCGTATAACGTATTTGAAAACCTTTTTCGTTGCCTGTCAGATCAATGGGACAGGCCGTTCCTCCATTTAGAGCAGGCTGTAATACGACTCTGGTTCGCATTCTGTTTCCTCCTTCGTCTGGCATGGTCCAGCCTGCCCAACTTGACATCACGCAATCCACAGAAACTGAAAATAATACCAAGTTCTTTAAAACAGGAATATTATGGATTTTGTTTTAATTGCATTGCATTTAAACGTTTCTTATAATGAGTTTGAGTTATCATAACGCATTATTATCATAAGGAGTTGGTGTATTCCGTTAATGTCGCTAAATGTATTCCATTACCTTGGCAAACTTTCTGAAAGCTAATAATTAGTAAATATTTGTTTTTAAAAAGGCATAACGATAATGCATATCACATTAAAGATAGTGAAATTAATATACACATTCACGAGTGTTACCTAATTTCATTTCGTCGAGTTTTGGACAAACTATTCCTCCATTTAATGCGTTTCGTCTTATTTCACGATATCTGGTAATTTGTCCTATTGCACTGCGCGCGCTCCATGCACTCCATTCACTGACTATACAGTCCAATGGAACTTAAAATTTAAAAAAAAAGCATATTTACTTATGCGCAAATAAAATGATACTTTAAAGTGCACTCTTTGTGTCAATCTAGAAACTTAACTTGCAGGCTGTTCTTTCGTTGATTTTGTTTATTTTATTTTTTTTTCGTTCTTCGAATATGTTTTTTTCTAGAATGTAATTAAATGACATCCTTTATCGTCATATTACTACCGTAACGTTATTATCGTGCGCTAGCGATGAAATTATTTGTTTTAATTGTCATGTCTTCATTAGCAAAATAAAGGCATTTTACAACATTTTATATACATTAAATTGTGGATTTTGTGGACTCGAACTTGTGCATTTCACAGAAGGAAATGTGCAAAAATGGATTTGATTAAAAGTACAGAAATCGCAACATACTAAGAAGTGTTCGGAGTCAACAATTGTGCACTATACACGTCTGAGAGAGCAGGTGGTCGGACTGCAATTAGCAGTTAAAATAGAATAAGGTTGTAATTAAATAAATGCTTTTACAGAAATATTCATTAAGCATCTAAAATAACATAAACGAACGACAAGCATTTCTTAGTTTAATACATCTCATCAAGATGATTATACCAACATGCTATGAACTTCAGCAAACATTTATATTAAAATATCAATACAAGTATAGATAATAATGTATATACCTTTCTTGCGCCTGAACAGATCGGGACAGTCTTGTCCACCATTTAATGCTTTTCTGATGACAGATCTGAATGCTTCAACATTCCCGCCCTCATCTGGCTGTGTCCATGAACTCCATTCTGTTACATCGCAGTTAATTGGAACTATAATTTTAATCAAATTTGTACAAATTACCTTAAAAGTATGCTTGTTGACGTTCAATTATAGTGTGCTTAGTTGACATGCATGTCAGTTTGTGTGTTGCAATATTACACCGATACTCAAACGATAACACATATCCCAATAGGAGTTCAAGTTACTTGACATGATACTAAATATGAAGTAATCTACAAATCTGAAAATTTGTCAAAATAAAATGAGAATTTGGCAGGGTACCGGAATATACTCGATTATTGTTTTTAATTATTGCCTTATATAGTTTTAAATTGTGCAGCATTTTCACAATATGATAATATAGCTTATACAAGTATACAAACCGTTCTTTACGTCTTTCGTTTTTGGACAAACCATGCCTCCATTTAACGGATATACTTCAATAGATCTTCCCCTCACACTGACACCATTATCATCTATTGGACCCCATTCATTCCAGGAACTTACTTTGCAGTCCACTGGTACTGAAATCAATTTTGATAATTTTTTGTTATTTCAAATAGAAATCAAATACAAAAAATATTTTTTAAAAACAATATTTTTGGTGAAAACAGAAGAAATAAAACACCTTGTTTTTATGTACATACATGTAGTTGTGATGGGGGGGGGGGGGGGTTACATACAATATTTGTACATTAAGTGTACGGTGGTGATTTTTGGCCGGGTCGCACGAGTTGCAACCCGAGTTATAATAATATAGTGAAGTCAGGCGGGCGGGGAAAATAGGGTATCTATTTTGTATAATTAATTCCTCCTACAGTTTTCAACCCAGATCTCTGAAACTTCACACAAAGATTGCATATGTATTGACATTGTGCACCTGCTATTATGGAATTTTTCCAGGATTTTTTTCCTAATTTTCCAGACATGGGAACTTAGTCATTTTTCAAAACATTTGCAGAAGACTGTACCTATTTTGTGTAATTATTTCCTCCTACAATTGAACCCAGATCTCTGAAACTTAACAGAAAGATTGCACGTGTATTGAAGTCGTGCACCTGCTATTATGGAATTGTTCCAGGATTTTTTTCCTAAATATCCAGACATGGGAACTTAGTCATTTTTCGGGTCATTTGCAGAAGAGGGTACCTATTTTGTGTAATCAACTCCTCCTACAGTTCTGAAACTTCAAAGATAGATTGCACATGTATTGAAGTTGTGCACCTGCTCTTATGGAATTGTTCCAGGATTTTTGGCCTAATTTTCAAGACCTGAGAACTTAGTCAGTTTTCAAAACATTTGCAGAAGACGGTACCTATTTTGTGTAATCAACTCCTCCTTCAGTTTTCAACCCAGGTCTCCGAGCTTCACAGAAATATTGCACATGTATTGAAGTTTTGCACCTGCTACTATGGAATTGTTTCAGGATATTTTTCCTAATTTTCATGACATCCTCCTACATTTTTTTACACAGACCTAAGATTTTCTTCCAACAAATTGTAAACATTCCTATTTATTGATGCACTTGGATTTGCCTTCCCCGCCATTTCAGACTTTTGCGATTTTTATTTCGACCAATCAAAAGACCTTCCATAAACTGCAACTTGTTTTAGTTGAAATTGTATTGTACCTATATCAACATGATTGCTTAAAAGAATAGCAGCCGAATGCAGCAGCCCTCTAGTTAGATATTTTACACAGGAGTTTATATAAGCTAACAATTCATTGATATGAATAAACCCACTGGCGATGGAGGAAGGAACCTAAACTTAACAAAAATAACTGACTCCAGATCTGTAGATAGCATGGATAAAAACGAATAGTATATAAAAGCTAGCTACTTAAATGGTCCTTAATCAATTAACATCTAAATTAAAAGGCTACAAATGTTTATTTTGCCGGAATTTGTTTGAAAGAAACAGTCCGACTATAAACTTTTATTAATTAATTCATAATCACGGGCCTGTATTCCAGATAACGGTATCGTGCTGTTTGATCTACCCCAAAGTCAATCAACTTAAAGGAGCAAAATATTCTAAGAGATGTTTGAGATCATGTTGATTGTTCAATATTTCACTTTGTCAAACTATAATTAAAATATAAAATAATCTACCTGCTTTTGTTTCACTCAGTGCTCCACATGCACTTCCTTGATTTAAAGGTTCAATCACAATGGTCCTATATCGGCTGCAGACTCCTTTGGAGTTAAGAGGCCCCCACTCATTCCAGGCACTAACTACACAATCAACATTTACTGCAAAATACAATGGTACAGTCGATTATATGATTGTTTTAATAATTCAGGAAACACAAATAACGCCACTGAAAATAACACAAATAACGTCATTGAAAATATATAGAACATCTGTTGTATTTATAACCATCAAAGATACACATGTATGGTGAGATTGAATGTTCTGGTGTTTGACTGTTAATTGGATATCATCATGTCATTAAACAAAGGTAACTAAAATCGTGTTAAAAATGATCATTTTGTTCTAGTATTTGTATTTGATTGTAGTTGTGCAAAAAAACCTGAGGAATAATTACCTGAAAAATTATACAGTTTAACGAGAAACATGTTAAAATGAATGCTTGATTTGAGTTGTCATGCATTCTCTTCGAGGTTACTTTAATTATTTATTTTTTAAAAGTTTATTACATGTAAATGCAATTACTCTTCATAAAAAACTAACGATAAAAAATGGCTTTACGTATTAACACTGAGGCGGTGAATAAATCGCATTTCTTTTTTCTCCGACCACAAAATATGTAACGTAGTGTAGACAAAATTTTTAGAATGACTTTCTAAATAAATTTCATAGGAAAGTGTTTAAAACAAAAATATTAACATTGTATACCTAACATTGTTTGTCGATATGGTGGACATTCTTTTCCTCCATTCAGTGCTTCCTGAATTATATATCTTTCTCTAAATGATGTTCCTTGACCATCATGGGGGCTCCACTTTCCCCATTCAGTCACTTTACAATCCACGGCCACTGGAAAATGAAATTTACCCACTATCATACAATTTTTGTTGAGGGAGGCCGTAGATACGATGACGTAACAAAACATGTTAAATCAATATGGAACGACAAAAAATGTGGCTAGAAAACTAAAAAAAGAACAGACATTTGAAAAAAGAACTATGAGGTTCAACCAAGAACCAAAGACTAGCATTGTAAACCCCACTAAAGGCTAGGGTAAACTCGAGAGCTTCGGAATTGTAAGAATGCGGCAACTGTCTGTCAAGGGAATTGTTTTGTTTCTTTTTTTAAATGGAAGTAACGTCAGTTTCAGCAACTCTTCATTTATATCATGGTGTCCAGTTTTCACCGGTAGAAGAATCTGAAGTTTCCAGTTCTGTGAAAGAGCCGTAAACAAGTCAAATAGATTAAAAGGAAATAACGCCGACAATTGGTCGTTTGTTAGTAAGCCACACCATAGCGATCATATTTTTTGTGATTGCAACCGAAGAACTACCAATGTGAGAAATTAATCGGTCATAAATCCCGCTGTTCAAGGAAATACACATTGGCCCTGAATAGCGTATTTACTGAAACATGTATACTCATATGCTGGAAAATTGCCGTCATGTCGTTTGTCGTATAATTTGGATAACTATCGGGATCGATCGTATTCAATTTCCAGGTGATGACAAGGTATAAAGGGTATTGTGTGATACCCCCAATTTCCAGCTCATTTGAAAGATACGATAACTTTTCCTACCGAAGTTCGGGGGTTTGCTACTGGTACTCCGGCTTCCATTCACCAATAAAACTGGACGCCATGATAAATTTGAAAAATTTCTGAAAGTAGCGTTGAATACCATTCAAAACAAACAAAAACCAAAACGATAAGTACCTGGTATGCCAATGTTTGTTGATCAACCTGACCGCATATTGTAAGTTAAGTTAGCATTCAGAAACATATAAAATGTATATACTGATTGATTAGTTCATTTATTGATTGATAGATATCAAACATCGTAATTTTTTTGTCTTTATCCGATACGTTTATTTTAATAAAAGAGATATCCACATATAAAGTTATGTATTTAACATTAACGTCACAAAATACAATTATTGTCAAGTGATATTAAACTAAATAACGTGTGTAAATTACCATTTTTGTAATCATCTAGGTTCGGACAGATATTACCGCCATTTAGTGGTTTGGTTTGAACTGTGCGACTTCGATGACTGATTCCTTTCATGTCCAACGGACCCCACTCTCCCCACAGAGAAACATCGCAATGAATCGGCACTACAGCATAATGGTTAAAAATAGAAAAATATGATTATGTGAATATTTAAAATTTCACAGTTTTAAAAAGTAATATTTGAATTATTAGGTCTAACTAATGACGAATCATTTTGTTTACAGATTGAAATCTTAACAAATACAAAAGTACATGCATAATTAATTTAATAAGTAGTTGATAAAATATACCAAGTCTTGTTTCGATTTTGTCTGGACATTTTGAACCACCATTCAGAGGCTCCTGTATCACATATCGCTCCCTCATAGAAAAACCTGCTTTATCATTAGGACTCCATTCATTCCAAGCCCCAACTTCACAGTTTACTGGAACTAAATTAATTACAAATTATATCAAATATTGTTCAGTTTTGTAAGACAACGGTATTTTATAATTTACATAAATCAGTACGGAAAACGTTTCGCTGAATACTTTTTGAAACTATTGAACAACGATAAAAAAAAAGTTTTAAAAAAACCACCTCCAATCATATTGACAAGATTATATCACTAATTTGCTTGAAAAAAAATCGGAACGTAAAACGTTCCTGTACGAGCAATAAACGATTAAAGGACACACTCATACACAAACGCTTATAACATGATAGTATCGACTAAGCGAACCATTTATACTTTGAACAGTTGTTCTCCTACAGATAAAACAAACAAATGATCGTGTCGCTGGAGAGCTATTTAATTGATTCACAAGTTAGTAAATTATTAACTAAAAGATAATTATATAATATAATATCTAACTGTACCTGCTTTTTCGTCAGTGGTTATGGGACACGGGATACCTTCATTCAAGGGGTTTATCAGAGTGCGGCGTGTCCTGGTACTGATACCTTTCGCATCCAGTGGTCCCCACTCTGACCAAGGACTTACAAGACAGTCCACATTTACTACATTAGTATTAAAAATTTACATTAGAATGTGTCTTCACTTGCATTGAATTGGAACGAAAAGATATGTTTAAGTTATAATATTCTTTTTACATGTCGTTACATTTGACCATACATATTTTAACAAAAAATGACGTGTTTAATAAAAATCTTATTTTGACCTTGCCGCATTTTGTACAACATAATTATATGTTCAGCAATTACGCATGGTCTTTTTTGTTTTCGAATAATTGAGATTTATCTAAAGAAAATAATCATTCATTGTATACAAAACGTTAACTGCAGTACTTACCACGTTTATTTTGAGTACTGGACATGCAGTGCCGCCATTCACATTTTACTTACCACGTTTAGTTTGAGTACTGGACATGCAGTGCCGCCATTCACATTTTACTTACCACGTTTAGTTTGAGTACTGGACATGCAGTGCCGCCATTCAGATCTTACTTACCACGTTTAGTTTGACTGAGTACTGGACACACAGTGCCGTCATTCAGATCTTACTTACCACGTTCAGTTTGACTGAGTACTGGACACACAGTGCCGTCATTCAGATCTTACCATGTTTAGTTTGACTGAGTACTGGACACACAGTGCCGTCATTCACATTTTACTTACCACGTTTAGTTTGAGTACTGGACACACAGTGCCGTCATTCACATTTTACTTACCACGTTTAGTTTGAGTACTGGACATGCAGTGCCGCCATTCAGATCTTACTCACCACGTTTAGTTTGAGTACTGGACACACAGTGCCGTCATTCAGATCTTACTTACCACGTTTAGTTTGACTGAGTACTGGACACACAGTGCCGTCATTCAGATCTTACTTACCACGTTTAGTTTGACTGAGTACTGGACACACAGTGCCGTCATTCAGATCTTACTTACCACGTTTAGTTTGACTGAGTACTGGACACACAGTGCCGTCATTCACATTTTACTTACCACGTTTAGTTTGAGTACTGGACATGCAGTGCCGCCATTCAGATCTTACTTACCACGTTTAGTTTGAGTACTGGACAAACAGTACCGACATTCAGATCTCACTTACCACGTTTAGTTTGATTGAGTACTGGACACACAGTGCCGTCATTCAGATCTTACTTACCACGTTTAGTTTGACTGAGTACTGGACACACAGTGCCGTCATTCACATTTTACTTACCACGTTTAGTTTGAGTACTGGACATGCAGTGCCGTCATTCAGATCTTACTTACCACGTTTAGTTTGACTGAGTACTGGACACACAGTGCCGTCATTCAGATCTTACTTATCACGTTTAGTTTGACTGAGTACTGGACACACAGTGCCGTCATTCAGATCTTACTTACCACGTTTAGTTTGACTGAGTACTGGACACACAATGCCGTCATTCAGATCTTACTTACCACGTTTAGTTTGACTGAGTACTGGACATGCAGTGCCGTCATTCAGATCTTACTTACCACGTTTAGTTTGACTGAGTACTGGACACACAGTGCCGTCATTCAGATCTTACTTACCACGTTTAGTTTGACTGAGTCCTGGACATGCAGTGCCGACATTCACATTTTACTTACCACGTTTAGTTTGAGTACTGGACACACAGTGCCGTCATTCAGATCTTACTGATCACGTTTAGTTTGACTGAGTACTGGACACACAGTGCCGTCATTCAGATCTTACTTACCACGTTTAGTTTGACTGAGTACTGGACACACAGTGCCGTCATTCAGATCTTACTTACCACGTTTAGTTTGACTTGGTACTGGACACACAGTACCGACATTCAGATCTTACTTACCACGTTTAGTTTGAGTACTGGACACACAGTGCCGTCATTCAGATCTTACTTATCACGTTTAGTTTGACTGAGTACTGGACACACAGTGCCGACATTCAGATCGACATTCAGATCTTACTTACCACGTTTAGTTTGACTGAGTACTGGACACAAAGTACCGACATTCAGATCTTACTTACCACGTTTAGTTTGAGTACTGGACACACAGTACTGACATTCAGATCTTACTTACCACGTTTAGTTTGACTGAAAAGTGAACACGCAGTGATGCCATTCAAATCTTTCTTTCACGTTTAGTTTGACTGAATACTGGACATGCAGTGCCGCCATTCAGATCTTACTTTACACGTTTAGTTTGACTGAGTACTGGACATGCAGTGCCGTCATTCAGATCTTACTTACCACGTTTAGTTTGACTGAGTACTGGACATGCAGTGCCGACATTCACATTTTACTTACTACTAGTACCACGTTTAGTTTTAAATGAGTACTGGACACACAGTACCGACATTCAGATCTTACTTACCACGTTTAGTTTGACTGAGAAGTGAACACGCAGTGATGCCATTCAGATCTTTCTTTCACGTTTAGTTTGACTGAGTACTGGACATGCAGTGCCGCCATTCAGATCTTACTTTACACGTTTAGTTTGAGTACTGGACACGCAGTGCGCCGTTCAGATCTTCCTTACCACGTTTAGTCTTAAATGAGTACTGGACAAGCAATGCCGCCACTCAGATCTTACTTACCACGTTTAGTTTGACTGAATACTGGACACGCAGTGCCTTTATTCAGATCTTATTTACCACCGGTTTAGTTTTAAATGAGTACTGAACACGCATTGCCGACATTCATATCTTTCCACGTTTAATTTGAATATTAACTGGACACGCACGCAGTGCTGCCATTCAGATCTTACTTACCACGTTTAGTTTGACTGTGTACTGGACACACAGTGCTGCCATTCAGATCTTACATACCAAGATCTGTTTGACTTAGTACTGGATGCACAGTGCTGCCATTCAGATCTTATTTACCACGTTTAGTTTGACTGAGTACTGGACACGCAGTGATGCCATTCAGATCTTACTTACCACGTTTAGTTTGACTGAGTACTGGACATGCAGTGCCGTCATTCAGATCTTACTTACCACGTTTAGTTTGACTGAGTACTGGACACGCAGTGCCGCCATTCTGATCTTCCTTACCACGTTTAGTTTGCATGAGTATAGGAAACGCAGTGCCGCCATTCTGATCTTCCTTACCACGTTTAGTTTGACTGAATACTGGACACGCAGGGCCTCCATTCAGATCTTACTTACCACGTTTAGTTTTAAATGAATACTGTACACACAGTGTCGCCTTTCGGATCTTACTTACCACGTTTAGCTTGACTGAATACTGGACACGCAGGGCCTCCATTCAGATCTTACTTACCACGTTTAGTTTGACTGAATACTGGACACGTAGTGCCTTTATTCAGATCTTATTTACCACCGGTTTAGTTTTAAATGAGTACTGAACACGCATTGCCGACATTCATATCTTTCCACGTTTAATTTGAATATTAACTGGACACGCACGCAGTGCTGCCATTCAGATCTTACTTACCACGTTTAGTTTGACTGTGTACTGGACACACAGTGCTGCCATTCAGATCTTACATACCAAGATCTGTTTGACTTAGTACTGGATGCACAGTGCTGCCATTCAGATCTTACTTACCACGTTTAGTTTGACTGAGTACTGGACACCCAGTGCAGCCATTCAGATCTTACTTACCACGTTTAGTTTGACTGAGTACTGGACACGCAGTGCCGCCATTCAGATCTTACTTGCCGCGTTTAGTTTGCATGAGTACAGGACACGCAGTGCCGCCATTCTGATCTTCCTTATCACGTTTAGTTTGACTAAATACTGGACACGCAGGGCCTCCATTCAGATCTTACTTATCACGTTTAGTTTTAAATGAATACTGTACACACAGTGTCGCCTTTCGGATCTTACTTACCACGTTTAGCTTGACTGAATACTGGACACGCAGGGCCTCCATTCAGATCTTACTTACCACGTTTAGTTTGACTGAGTACTGGACACACAGTGCCGTCATTCAGATCTTCCTTACCACGTTTACTTTGACTGAGTACTAGACACACAGTGCTGCCATTCAGATATCACTTACCACGTTTAGTTTGACTGAGTACTGGACACACAGTGCCGCCATTCAGAATTTACTTACCACGTTTAATTTGAATGCCTACTGGACATGGACGCAGTGCCACCATTCAAATCTTACTTACCACGTTTAGTTTGACTGAGTACTGGACACGCAGTGATGCCATTCCGATCTTACTTAACACGAATAGTTTTAGAAATAGACACACAGTGCCGCCATTCAGATTTTACTTACCACGTTCAGTTTGACTGAGTACTGGACACGCAGTGGTGCCATTCAGATCTTACTTACCACGTTTAGTTTGAGCTTATAACTTCCAACGTTTAGTTTGACTGCGTACTGGACACACAGTGCCGTCATTCAGATCTTACTTACCACGTTTAGTTTGAATGAGAACTGGACACACAGTGCCTCCATTCAGATCACTTTGTATTATAAATCGTTCACGACTAGATATCCCTTGAGGGTTGTGTGGGGTCCACTCATTCCAGTCAGACACCTCGCAGTTGATAGGGACTAGAAAACATAGCAATATAGTATTTATTCAGTTAATGTACTTTTAAAGTACGAACATTTTTCTAAAAATATTTTTCTTTCCTTTAATTTATATGTTTATATGTATAAAAATCTACAAATCTAAATTTTGTATCAATACATTTTGGATCCCGAATAGATTGAATATTCTATTATATTGTTAAACATCAATGATGTGTTCTGGTCCTCACCTGTTTTCGACTCTCTGCTTGGTCCACATTCTTTTCCTCCGTTCTTTGGACTTCTCATTATTTCCCTCTCTCTAAAGACAATACCTTGCTTGTTTGGAGTAGACCAATTGGTCCAAGTTGTCATTATACAGTCAAGTGGGACTATTAAATTAAACAGAAAATGTCGTACTTTTAAACAATTTTCTAATTAAAATGTGCTTGCGACACAATGAATAAAGTTACCACGCATGTGCTTTTTTAATACTATTCGTCTATAACATCGATGAGTTTCAACTTTATAAAGTTTGAAATTTTGTGATTCTGACCTCTTTTTCTGAGCGCCTCGGACTAGCGTAGTCAATGTTATATTTAATGGCCTAATTTGCATTTTGAAAATGATACGTAATAGTTTGTGAAACACAAAACTTACACCTTCTATTTCATATGTTCGAAGTTTTGGTGAGATGTACATGCATGGGTGTTGATATTAATACTTGTGATATTGATAAAAGTAAAACTGATTTACTTCTGAAGAAATTACTATATTATAAATGACTTACCTTCCAGTTTTTCTTCAAGTACTGGGCAAGGTTCTCCACCATTTAATGGTTTCTGTGTTCTAACACGAGACCGTTCTTTTATGCCTTCGTTATTAACTGGTCCCCATTCTCCCCATTGTCCGACTACGCAGTTGACCGGAACTGTTGAATTTATATTTTTAAATTTGTCATGAAAACAAGTACTAGTAATTAGATTAATATGTTTAACTATTACTAATATCACATAATACTTAATAATTGCTTAGTTGTTTGTTTAAATGGCGTTGAGCACCATTTTCAGCATTTGTTCAGCTATATAATGACATCCAGTTTTTATTGTGTAAGGAGGTGAAACCCACACTGTCAAGCAAGAAAACTGGCAATCATTGTCAACTAAAGTTGGCGTCCAGCACACCCCAACCTGCAGTAAAAATTGTACTCGCAGTCTCATTGATCAATAGTAGATGACTGACCACCTTAACCTATTAAGACACCGAGGTCCTTATACGAAATAAAGATAAAACCTGATTTAAGAGACAATGTACGCTCTGCATTTCCAAATAAAACAAATTAATGTTTACCTGCTTTTGTTTGTTTAAGTTCTGGACATGATTTGCCACCGTGAAGCGGATTTATCATGACAAATCTCACCCTGTTAACAATGCCGTTGTCATCTTGATTACTCCATTCACTCCACCCAGTCACCATACAATCAACTGCAACTGTACAGCAAACGAATAATGTCATATACCAAGAAATAAAGCATGTAGTTCATTTACATTAAGTACCATACACAAATTTGATTTATTTTTATAAACTACCCTTCATAGTTTCAACCCTTTTGATGTTACTTCTGTTTGTTTCTATCAATTTGTTATTAATTGTTAAATACTGCATAAATAACTGGGTTGATTTCATCATATAAAACAAAGCCAGAGTTTCAATACTTCGCTTTATTACAGCAGGTCGTTGAAGCGCTAGATCTAAACCTAAGTTATTAGATCATACACAACATACATTAAAATAATGATTAAAGACAATCAGAGTATTTGTGAGAGAGAAATAAGAGGCTACAAATAAAAGCGTCAATTTGGTTTCTATATTTCCGAATAATAATAAAGTGTTCATCTGATAATATTTGAAATAAAAAGTTGAAAATTATGCATTACTACAATTTTAAATTTACACGGTTAATATGTTAGCTACTGGGACTAAGAGTCTGCACAAAAATATATTTAAAATATCCGTAATTTTGATATGAATGTATATTACGTCCTGAATATTGATAAGTGAGTATAAGTTTTCACCATGTGTTCGTTCGATAAAATATTTTAACGTTTTATTTGATGTTAACGCCCTTTTAGCAATTTTTCAGCTATATCGCTGCGTCCAGTTTTTATTGGGGGAGAAAGCCGGAAGACTCGGAGAAAAAACCCCGACCTTCGTGGCAATCCTTGTCAATTAAGATTGGAGTCGAGCGCACCTGCACACAATGAGACTCGAACCCGAAATCCCAGTGTTGACAGACCACGTGATCAAAAGTAGACACACTACCTTAACCAATCGGCCACCGAGTCACCTTTGAACATTGTGAGGTCTGAACCAAGAAACTGGTCCCCTAAAGCTGTGTTATTTACTTATCTGTCAGCTGGAATGGTGTATTGAATCTGTTATTATTTATTGGCATTGTTTAACAGATTTGACATAACCTCTAGCTAGCTATTTTTTTATATATATATTTTTGTTTCGGTAACAATATTCTGCTTTTTACTAAAGTCGTTGTTAATTAGATTATCTTTGCCGATTAAAAAAAAAATATGGTCTTATTCTATAACATATGGAATTTATTTCAGAGAATAGCGAAGTTCTTTTAAATCGGTAAATCAGGAACACGACACAAGATAATCAAGAAGTTACATGTTTGTAAATGTTCATAAATAATTAGGGATTTTTTAAAATATTGTCGATGCATGTTGATAAAATCATGTGTGTGTGTGGGTGTGTGTTCGTGAGAGAGGGTGTGTGTGTGTGTTCGTGAGAGAGGGTGTGTGTGTGTGTGTATGTCTTGACTGATATAAATCTGACAAACCTAGATTTAACCGGGTACAGGATACACACTGAAAATTATTTCTTTAACGTTGCAATGTGTTAATGATAAAAAAATATGGGACTCTGAAGTGCACTTTTGTCTATCATGAAAAAATTGCCAAAAATTACTAAGAATCGGCCATTTTTTGGTAAAATTTTCATTTTTTGTTAAAAAATGTCATTTACATTTTTTTTGTGTACCGATTTTGTTTAAGCGAAATCTTCGTATTTAAACCATTAATAAAAAAATTCTTAATACTATTTTTTTTATTTATGGAATTTAGGAGTTGATAATGAAAGAAATTATTATTAATTTTTCCATATATGTAATATCTATTTTGCGATTTTAACGAAAATGGCAGGTAATGTTTTGCATACCCATAATTAAAAGAATTTTCTGTTTATTTGTCCCACACCACAATCATACAATTTAAATTAAGCTTGTTTTATTTTCATCTATAACGCCCTTACTGTTTCGTATTTCAACTAATGATTGGGAAGGCATACACCTTCACCGCCATCAGTATACCTTTTATTATGTCCCGCCTACTAACGATTGGGGACATACAGATTTTAGGTTCGTTCGTTCGTGCGTACATCCGTCCCACCTCAAATTTACCTTTGCGCTGAAGATGACTTCACATCGTCATAAAATTGATATACAGTTACAACGGGATTTTAGGCAAAATTGTACAGATCTGTGCCAAATAGAAAAAACGAGGTTGGGGGAGGGTCTATTTTAATTTTTTCCTTACTGTTTCTTGTTTCTACTAATGGTGGGCACGGCAGACCACTTCCGCAGCCTTCATAGATAATAACTCGAGTCCTCGTTTGATATCCCTCCGCATTTACTTCGCTCCATTTGCCCCAGTCTCCAACAACACAATTTTTGGCGACTATAATTGAAAAGTTATAAATTTTGGAATTACAATAAATTGGCAAATTCGGAACATTTCAATTAAAAACAGCGAGGTGATAAATATGTATCAACTGTACTGCATTATTATTTTCATTAAATTATCAAAAGGAAACATAGGTAACTTCTGAACATTAAATAAAAATCTGGTTTTCAATAAAAGGTCTTTTTTTAAGATTAGGTTAAAACAAAAAGTCGTTCAAGCTTCGGCACTTTATAATCTCGGAGTTTGAAACAAACACTTGATTTGTTTTATTTGTCGCTCAAACGCCTTTCAACACCATCTAGATTTTCCAACATATAAAATGGCAAACGTGTCAGTTTAATACATTACATGTTTATCTGCAATATTTGTACATGTAAACTGTCGTTTAGAAAAGAGTAAAAAAGCGAGTAGCAAGTGTAACATTTTTTGCACGTAGCCTTCACTTGCTATTTGAATTAAGGGGTATCGGGAGAGGTTATTTGAATTGGGGCTATCGGGAGAAGTATTTGAATTAGGGCTACCGACAGAAGTTACTTGAATTGGGGCTATCTGGTGAACTTATTCGAATGTTTGAAAAATAAGCAAAATTGTATTCGACATTGTGCCACATAAAATTGTAATGAGTGTAGAATAAATAGTTGTATCTGTATTTATTTTTAAAAATTGAGGCAAAATTAAGTATCAGACAAACCAAGACGAGTTACCAAAATATATCAAATAAACTATTAGATTATATAGAAATTGATCATAACCACGTATAGATTGCTATAAATCAAAGAAAAAATAATTATTATTAATGACCGGTAACACATGTAAATAAATGACAAAGGAAAATATAGACAGATATTTAAATCAATATCGTTTAAAGAAACTAAGTATCATATATTTCCTTAATACTAAGTGTGTATTACCAAGTCAATGTGAACGGCATGTACATGTTTACCTGTTCTGGTCTCAGTTAGCATCGGACAAGGAGTACCGCCATTTTCAGGGTGTTGAGTGATCCATCTGTATCGTCTTTGAATGCCAAAGTAATCTGCCTCTCCCCACTGATTCCATTCGGAAACTTTGCACGGAACTGGTTCTGGTATGTTGTAGCCACTTCTATAACCATAACCGCCATAACTGTTGTAACTGTCGTAGTTTCGCGGGAAAAAGCTGTTGCAGGAGACTGCATAAATCAAAATGGCCTCAAAGATGACACGTGCCCACATTCTAACAAGAAAAATCATTCAAGATGCCAACAGCAGTGTCGAAATAGTTAACGGTGACCTCGACAAATTTACAGAATCAAACGTCGCGATGTTAAAATATACGAATTGGTTTCAATATTCTTGTTAATTGTTGAAAATGGTCTTACCTCTTAACCTGAACCATTGATGAATAAACGATGAAGTGATGGAATCCTTATAAGCTGCTTCAAAGTATTATTACTTTTACAATAAACTGTCATTTAAAGCTTTGCCCTTTTTATCTGTATTAACTATAAAACGATTAGTTTTTATTTTATTCGTAATTTATGTTGTATTTGACGGATTTATACCAAACGAATTATGAAACGTCAACTAAAAAGCAAATGTTACAACTGGTGTTCTGCCTTAACGATTTGAAGAAAATAAGTAAACGTAAAGCAATTAATAAATATTTCACTTCATAAACATTGCACTTTGGGATGTGAAAATTAAAAAGTCCCGATTTTCATAAAATAATTATGCACGTATTTTGACGTATACGTATGTTTTCCTTCTATTCTTGTTAAATAAAAATATTTTTGGGTAAAATAGATATTTTTATGCTGCAAGAGCGATAATCAGTGGGTTTTTCGTGTGATAAAAACGAACACTATGTATTAAGCCGAAACATAGACAGTAAATGTGTGAGAACTGTATTCCAATTTAGTTAAACATTGAATGAGAATAAGTTGATAAGTAATACATTACATGTACATTCAGGATATTAGACTTTCCTCTAGTGTGGAGTAGTTAATTCTTTGTTCTAGTACGAAACTTGCCCGTATTCGGAAGTATTTGGTAAATAATAAATTAGGTAAAGAATGTAGTTGATTCCTTGATGCTTAAAATATACCAGACAATTTAAGCGATTTTTTCTAGTTACAACTCAATGGAAACTGATTTCAATAAGCATGGATACTTTTGTCAAAATGTCATAATTGTCATACGTGTTTAAATTATAAAATGGGTCAAATGATTATTCATATATTCAATAAAATATTGTTGACACAAAATATATCTCGCAGTCGACTATTTATTATCAGACAAAATGTTACCATTATTTATTTAAAGGGGTTTTATGTCGCAATAAAAACTGGACATGATCTTCGATATTTAAATACAAATATTTCGACTGGTTGAATTTGTTCCAATAAAAAGATTGTCAAGGAAAGATAATGTTTGCTTAATTTTTGACACACAGGTCACTTTTTGAATAGAACGATTATAATACTAATCATAATGCTAGGCTAAGATGATATGTTAAAACCATATTTGTGTGTTATTTTTAATCGATTATTGAGGGTGTTTTTACAATTAATTTTCAAAAGATAATATGGTTAACACAATTTTTAAAATGTAATTTCTACAGCTATTGTTGCTTGTTTATTTCTTTTGACTTCAAGGTCTTTCTTTCCATAGACTTCCCTGAACTTTGATCGAATCCGTTCAGACTTTGTATCATCAATTTTGTCTTTTAAGGTTCAACACTGTTCAACTCTTGTTACTTGTCCATTCACTATTTCGCTTCTTTTTGTTGCCTAGAATTGTCTTGTTAGTTTCGTTGTAAACAGACGTGAAGTTTTTCCATTTCTCTTCACCTATTTCTTGTTCACTTAAATCTTCCTCATATTGTAGCACACCGAACATGTTTTTTAATTCTAACTAAAACTGGGCTATTTTATGATATTTTCAGTATGCATGTTTCATACCTTGCAGATGTTGATGCAGTTTTTACAATTTTGTGTAATTTTATTTTTGCTTTTGTAATTACTAGGTCAGATCCAACATCAGCTCCGCTATGTGCTCTAACATCAATACTTTAAAGAAAAAAAGGCAAGGTAAAGCACCTGATGTAGACAATATAACAGTAGAAATGTTGACAGCTGACACGAAAACCACTGTGAACGTTCTTTTCAATCTTTGAAATTATTTGGAACACCAGAAGTGCCCCAGAGGACAGGAAGACAGAAGTGAAAATGTTACGAGCAAAAAAGGGGTGACTTGACAAATTGTAGAAATTGGAGAGGCATCGCACTCAACAGCAAAGATAATGGTCAAAATAATAATCAAAAAGATAGCTTCCGCAGTTGACAAGAAACTACGAAGTGAGCAATCTGGATTTAGATCTTTTAGAGGGACAACAGAGCAGATCTTTGTTTTATGAAATATCCTGGAACAGGCTATTGGGTGGAATTCAAATCTATACATTCTATACATTCAATTTTAATAATTTCTACCAGTCTGAAACGAAACGGACAATAACCCTGAGCGGAAGTGGACTTTATCGTTACCGAGAAAGTGAGTACGTACCGGAAAGGCCTCAAAGACGACAAAAAAAGTCACCACTTCCGTCCAGGGTTATTGTCGTTTCGTTTCAAACTGGTAGAAATTATTAAAAATTTGAGAGTCAAATGACAATAGAAACATAAAGGTAGGGTTTTTATGAAGATAATTCAATTTCGGAAACAGAAATAATTACAAACCCGTGTAGATAGGGGTCAAAGTAATATTTTTTTTTTTAATTTTGAAAGTTGGCGGGTATAGACTCCGTTTCTTCCCTTCTCCCACACTACAACAAAATCGCCCCAGTATCATTCGAAAGCGCAAGTAGATCGATTTTTACACAACCCCTGTCACAAATGCTTAGGAAAAATTTATATGATACATTGGCCATAAAAGATCTCCAAAGAAAACTGGTCATATACTGTACTCGATACACGCCCCTTCACTGTAAATCACATACAGTAACTGACTCGTACTGTAAATATAACTTATTTTTGCACCAAATAAAATTAGTAATATTGCAAAATTTAATTAGCACTGCAGCGAAACGGACAGTTTTGTTTTGTATACCAATAGTGTCAAAACTTTTTTTTTGTCACGGTAAGGGGAAGCAACTCTAATATGTTCTACATTATGACCTCTGCGACGAGCTAAATTTTGACTTGTCATATGATTGTGCTTTTAAAAATAGACCTGAATCGACGTGCTATAAAGACCGAACCATGATAAATAGTGATGTATATTTTACAGATCATTGAGAACAGTAGGACCTTAACATTAAAAAAATCTTACAGTAGTCAGTATGTTCCCCGGAGAATATTTTGAGAAAATAAGTGTAAATCCTGGTTCGGTGTCTGCAGCACTGATATTTGGGTTTGTAGTTTACATTTTTACAATTTTACTCAGAGAAATATTTAGACAGTGGAATCTTTGGAGAATATTCAGTGGTCTTCCTGAACCAGGCAAAAGACATTGGCTGTATGGTCACATTCATTTGGTAAGTGACAGCTCAACCTCTTTCCTTATCTTGTTCTGTAAGTGTGTTCTTTATCACGTTAATGTATCGCTATCATATATTTTTAATCAGTGTATTTTAATAATTTGAAATACCTTGCCAAAACTATATTTAAATATACCATCTACTGTTATATTTTGTTTTGAAATAAAATCGCTGTTTATATTTACACAAATTTACACTTCTGCTCATGTAGTAAAATTACACCTGCATATTCAGAAATAACCCCTGGGGCTATGTGTTGTATTCAGTTAGACACGGGGTGGGATGAAATACGAATAGGGCCTACTGTAAATTGATACAACACCATGGTCCCTATATGTAATTTTTAATTTTGCATGGAACATTCCCTCATAAAAACATATGTACAGGGAGTAACATGGCAATATTGTTTTGAACTATGCCATGTTACTCGTATGCTTTTGTTATGTGTATATGTTAAAATATTAAATTTCGTTTTAAGGTGCTGTATGGTACAACAGTTTAAGATACAGAAAAGTATATACTATTTAATGGGGTTAATAATTTTCAACTTTTGAAAAAGGAAGTACTCTAGATATGCCACTCATACGCGGAAGTATTCTGAAACATATGTAGCAATAATGTTCACTTGACTTGTATACTTAAACGAATATTTTAATTGTTTGGGCGTGGTTTCTGTAAAAATAAGGTTTAGGACATATTTAACAAGATACTAGAACTTTACACACAATACGCATGCGTTCAAGATGGACATAACAGGCATAACTAGTTCACAATATTTTGACCTTATATAAGAAGTTTAGTTTTCCGAATATTGAGAAAAAGTAAGATATTGGACACTTTTCGCACTGTTAGCAATTTTTTTTTAATTGCATTTGATTCTTCACTCTACACAGCTCTTCCTACTTTGACAGGTTTTTCGCCCATTTACTTTCCCCGATTGTTTTGAATACTGCACCCTGTACTTTAACAAACCCTTTCTATAACTTCACCCTATCTACCAAGATAACATTTCATTTATTCTATGAAACTAGTTGTATATTTATATAAACATGCGAACATTTTAATGGCAGTTTGGATATTCGATATTTGACAGCTTCCAGAGCCAGGGGAAAAATTAATACAATGGGCGCAAGAAATGACTGGAAAGCTACCGCGGTTCTATTGTTTCTGGACCGGACCTTTCAGACCGTCAGTTTTACTGAACCATCCTGATACTGTCAGCGTTTTACTTAGAACTGCAGGTAGATATACGACTTACGGAAACACGTCCGATTGATAAAATTGTTACTTTATCATAAAATGTAACATAGAATCCAAACATTCATCCTTAGTATAGTTGAAATATTGCTTGATGAATTCGTTGAAAACAGAACAATATTTCATTTGATCTACACTTGCAACAATTTTCATTGGCACTGGTATTTGATTTCTGGAGCAGATTAGAAGGAGAGTGTATTATATCTATTTTTCCACGCGACTTAACCAAATTTCATAATCGTATCATACTGCACTGTATAAAAATATACATTACAGAACCCAAACCAGTGGAATGGGGAGGAACATACAGACATGCCCTTCCCTGGCTCGGAGAAGGATTGTTGCTGGCTGGAGGTCCTAAATGGGCAAGGTCCAGAAGACTGCTAACACCAGCCTTTCATTTTGACATACTGAAACCATATCAGCGTATCTATAATGAAGCTGCCGACGAACTCCTGGTACATATTGGTTTAATGAGATCTTATTTAGCTTTATGTTTGCATCATATATATTGAATGCTGTATATAGTGTAAACAATTCTTATTTTTGCTTTTTATCAGGCACATACGAATAAAAATTCAAAGATTTACATTACTTTCAAATACAACAACGGGGCCATGTTGCATTGAGGCACGCGTCACATTATACATAATAGGCTATCGAAAAAGTTATTTGTTTATAATTTAAGATCATCGTGGTAACTCCCCTTTTACTGTAGCGCCCTGCTATTCAGATGATGCTTACAAAATCATAAAACAATATCAAGCCATTTTTAAACGGGTATTTGTTATAAATATACCAAAGAATTATTCATTATTCGTATGATTTTTATCTCCATTATAGGCTAACATTAATAAATTTGCACAGTCTGGTGAGAGTTTTGAACTGTTCCAGTTGATTAGTTACTATACACTAGACGTTATGTTGAGATGTGCATTCTCCTACAAAACTGATTGTCAGAAAAATATGTAAGTATGTTAACACAAGTGTGAATATGTTTGTGTCAGTACATCGATGCGAGTGTTTATGTACAAGCATGTAGCAGTGATTTTTTTACACAACACACATATTAAGATTTTAGAAGATACATGTTGAATGTACGCCAATGTTGATTAATAAATGGAGATTAAGAAACAAATGATGATCAATGTGATCTGTGGTAGATTTGAAATTACCTGGTTAGACCATGATATATCATATTTAATTTATATCATATAATTACACATTTTTCACAAATATGTGACTGTTGTTTGTCCCTAATCATTTAAATCAGATCTTGGTTTTCTAAAATTTAATTTATGCCTCTTGTGGCCTTTGTTCATTTTTCACAATTATATTCAAACTGTGTGTATTCACCTTTAATTATAAAGGGAAGGCTATTTGTGATTTTATCCTCAACCAAGGAAAACACCTTTTGCATAAGCATATGAAGTGCCACATAAAATAGGTGTGATGATTGAATATGATAGAAAAGACACTAAAGTGGCATTATTATCGCCGCCCAGGAGGGCGGTGATATATTTGTATTCACTTTCGTTGCTAACAATGGATAAAGGAGAAAATATTTCTAAGTACACTTAGTTACCATAAATGAACAGAAATTTGCTACAAAAATGTCAATCATTTAACTTGAGTGAAAAAACAAGATGATAGCTAAGTTTCGACTGCAAAAATGCTTGGGTAATATCAAAGTTTCATGTAATAATAAATTTTGTTGGTATTCTATTTACGGAAGTTAATAATAGAGGGAGACCATTTTTATCCTGGTACTGTATAATTCGGCGATAGTTCTATCGAAGAGCGTAGGTTTGAAAAATCGGAAACCAGAATAGAAGGCAATTTTGTTTATATAATTCCGGAGTATGCCGCTTTTGTAAGATTCAATATATAAATGTTATGTCAATAATTTAATTGAACAACTTAAATATTAGTTTTAATTTAAGTATATTTGTGATTTAATATATGACAAAAGATTACATGTGCGCAAATTTAGAAATCGGCAATTCAAATTAGCAACAACAGCAGGACTTAGCTTTACATAGAACCTTATGGGGGGAAAAGTTAAAATGCCTTCTGTTTAGAAATTGCAATTCTTTCTAAGCGAATGTTCATTAGATAGTCCTTAGAAATTGTGTGTTTTTAGTTCGATTGAAAATCTGAGATGTCTGCTACACAAGCTTTTATATTATATAAAAACAACTTGTGATTATTTATTCTTCTGATCCTCTACACGTACAATTTTTTAATCCAATCTAAAAATTAAGATTATTTTCTCTAATTGCCATATTGTCGAGATATGTATTTTGCATTTAAGCAAATGCAAACAGATAGAAAAACACATATTCAAGGTTCGAAACATTTGATTATACATAATACAGCCTCTAAGAAAAACACCCTTTTGGGTCTAAAGTATATGCTGTTAATATATAATTTGAACATAATATTAACTTAAAGCTTTGACACATTACAATATAATTGCAAAGAACATAAAAATAACCTCTGTAACGTAGGTATAAACATGCTTTAAAATGCATCCTGTAATTTTTTTTCAAATCATTTTGACAAACGCGTGCAGAATGCAGAACAAATCGGCGGCGAACTGATGCTTTGCATCAAAAGTTTTCTTGTTTGATACTAATTTTATGATTTTTGTGCTATGTACACCGATTTAGGTAATTATGAGACCAAACAAAATTTATTTCATTTTCTTGGAGCGTATTTTCTTCTTTTTATCTATTCATTCATTGATCGGTAAACATTGCACATGTTCTTACTGTTGGTTCTAAAATATTTTAAAAAATCCCTAAAGCTAAGGCCAAATGAATAATTTTTTATTTTATGCTTGGCGGACACATTATAGCCACCTTAGGTATTCTCGTTGTGTAGTCAACTGTTATCCAGATACTCATAGCAACACAGGCTGTTTAAGGCCTCTAATAAACCTCCTCTATGGTTTATTATGGTATCTCATTTTCATTGGTAATTTTATACTAACTTATAAGTAGGCCTGTTTGTTAATTAGGACAGGAGAATCACATCCATATTGTAAGGCAGTAGGCATTATAGCCAAACACTGGATGACTAGAAGCAGGTAGGAAATTATTTTAAAACTAAATTGTGTATATTTTTAAAACTAATAATAGTAATAATGTTTGTTTGTTTATCTACTTAGCGCGATTTTCAGCAAGTCTTCTGCTGTATCATGATGTTCAGTTTTTAGCTCACATGACCCATGACCCATAGAGTCAGGTGAGCTATTGTTATCACTTTGCGTCCCTCGGCGTCGTTGTCGTCGGCGTCTGTAAACTTTTTACATTTTAATCTTCGTCTCTGAAACCACTTGGCCAATTGAAACCAAACTTGGTCATAATGTTCATTGGATTGACCTTTACAAAGTTTGTGTTTTTTATTTGGAGTGGAAAACCAATATGGCCGCCACCGCAAGACTAGTTTAACATAGGACCCTATGGGAAAAAAGTTTTAAAGGGCTTCTTCTCTGAAACCGTTTAACAAATTAAAACAAAACTTACTAGCAATATTGTTTTGATGGTCCTTTATAAATTCTATGTTTTCTATGCCAACTGGAAATTCAAAATGTCCGCCACCACAGGACATAGTTTAACATAGGACTCTACGGGAAAAAGTTTTATAAGGCGTCTTCTCTGAAACCGGTTAACCAATGAAAACAAAAACTTACTACCAATATTTAGTGGATGGTCCTCTAAAACGTTAGTGTTTTTTATGACTATTGGAAATTCAAAATGGCCGCCAACACAGGACTTAGTTTAACATAAGACATTATGGGAAAACATTTAAAAGGTTTCTTCTCTGAAACCGGTTAACAAATGGAAACAAAACTTACTAGCTATATTGTTTGAATGGTCCTGTATAAAGTTTGTGTTTTTTTATCCCAATAGGAAATACAAAATGCCCACCACCGCATGACTTTGTTTAACATTGGACCCTATGGGAAAAAAGTTTTAAATGGCTTCTCCTCTGAAACCGGTTAACCAATCGAATCAAAACTTACTACCAATATTGTTTGGATGGTCCTTTATAAAGTTTATGTTTCTATGACAATTGAAAATTAAAAATGGCCACCAACGCAGGACGTAGTTTAACATAGGACCCTATGGGAAAAAAGTTTAAAATGCTTCTTCTTTGAAACCGGTCAACCAATCCAAACAAAACTTACTAGCAATATTGTTTGGATGGTCCTCTATAAAGTTCATGTTTTAATCCCAATCGGAAATTCAAAATGGCCACCACCGAATGATTTGGTTTAACATTGGACCCTATGGGAAAAAAGTTTAAAAAGGCGTCTTCTCTGACACTGATTAAACAGTGGAAGCAAAACTTACTACCAATATTATTTTGCATGGTCCTTTATAAAGTTTGTGTTTTTTATGCCAATTGGAAAATCAAAATGGCCACCACCGCAGGACTTAGTTTAACAAAGGACCCTTTGGGAAAATTTTTTAAAAGGCTTCTTCTCTAAAACCGGTTAACCAATGGAAACAAAACTTACTAGCAATATTGTTTGGATGGTCCTCTTTAAAATAATGTTTTTTATGCGAATAGGAAAATTTAAATAGCCACCACAGCATTACATAGACAGTGAAAACAGTTTTAAAAGGTTTTTTCTTTGAAACTGATTAACCAATGGAAACAAAACTTACTGACAATATTGTTTGGATGGTCTTCTTTAGAGTTTATGTTTTTTATTGCCAATTAGAAATTCAAAATGGCCACCACCGGAGGACTAAGCTTAATATAGGACCCGATGGGCAATTTTTTTTTTAATCGTCCTCTCTATAAAACCGGTTAACCAATAGAAACAAAACTTTCTAGCAATATTGTTTGGATGGTCCTCTGTAAAGTTTATTGAAAATTACAGGACTTAGTTTAACATCAGGGAAATGCCACCTTCATTGCCTATAAAATCAGGTGAGCGATACAGGCCTCTGGTTATTTTTTTTTTGGGGGGGGGGGATTTAGATTGTTACAAAATAAATTGAGGGCCGAGTGGTATAGGTAGTTAGTCATGGCTGTTACCGGATATATTATTAACACTTGGGTTGCTGGATGGAGTCTGCCTTTAGGTGTGATCTTTTCCATACTTCAGATTGACGGTTCTCGCCGGTTCTTCAGCTTTTCCTACCAGTTAATGCATAGAAGCTTTGAAATAACGGAAATATCTGACGAACGATGCGTACAAAAGTAAAACCATACAATATTGCTTACTGAACGTTAAGCTACCAACAATCACATAAGGCAACGTCGGCATTTGTGGGGAAATTGAATATTGGATCATAGTATTGGTTGAAGCACGTCTTTATATGTTGGTGACCTACACAACTCTTCTATGGAATATATTTTGTTAATATATCATGCGAGAACAAAAAAATGTGTGTTTATTATAAACCTTTAAAAAAATGTTTAACAGTATTTGTTTCACTGTAGTGAGCTATTTATGTTTGTATGTACGATTCATTCAAATGTAAATATTTCAATATTATACATTTTTACACAGATAAAATACTTTAAGTATTAAGAATATTGAACAAACTTATTAGTAGTAACTGCAAAATTAAATAAGATGTTTTTAATAATCATGACGCTTTTTAGATCACCTTGGCTTTTTCCCGATACTATATTTTATTTGACACCCATTGGAAGAGAGTTTACTAAAAATTGCAATTTTGTACATAAAGTGGCAGAGGACGTGATCAATGCAAGAAGAAAGGCTTTGGTTAGTATGCTCATGATAAATATGGTTTTTTGTTAAAATTCTAAGCAAGTTCACAAATTTACATGATCCTAATCTTTTGAAGGTAAATTTGGGTATATTTCTGTAAAGAACTTTTTGTCAGCTTATTTACAAGACGAAATTTACATCAATATTTTTTTAACTGAATTGATGATATGATTCGATCTGTTGTCCCCCCCCCCCCGTTATGAGTCCCGTCATCTGTAAACGATATAAATCCTTTTTTGACACTCAACATAAAATAGAAAATTCTAAACATGGATGACAAGTTAAACAGAAGTAACATTAAACAAAACAAACCCCACAGTCCACCGTAAATGAACCTCATGAAGGCAACAAACAATGAACATACAAGTATAAAACGCCCCGTGCGGGATCCGGGTGGCTAAAAGAATAGACCGCAGTCGCGCTAGCTTGTCGTAAAAGGCGACTAAATAGCGCCCAGTACCCTGACCGGCGTGTCAGGTCGGTTTGCCTAAAGACCGACTGGGATGTGTGCCCCAGATGGTTGAATGGGGTACCCCTGGCAAGCTGGGGTTGTCAGGCCATAATACGGAAAACCTGACCGCAAACCATATTAGTGCACCGTGTTGGGAAAAATGCCACGTTCCTCGCACGTTAAAGAACGCTGCTGTAGTATTCGCTATGAGTAGGGATTTCAATCCCGCTACAGGAGGCTGAATTGCCCGACCCTATCCATCCTCCCATTTGCCAGTGGCAATCTAAAATCCGTTACCCCTATTTTTCCTTGTGTCCCATCCCATTTTCATTCATCATCATTTCATGTTCATTTTATCATCCATTTCATGTTCATCGCCTGAATATAGCTGAAATATTGCTGCTCGGGCGTTTGTTTGTTTGTTTGTTTGAATGGTGTTTTAACGCCACTTTCAGCAATTTTTCAGCTATTTCATGGCGTCCAGTTTTTATTGGGGGAGGAAGCCGGAGTACCCAGAGAGAACCCCCGACCTGCGGTAGGAAAACTGGCAATCCTTGTCAATTAAGATTGGAGTCGAGTACACCCTGCCTGCAGTGAGAATCGAACCCGCAATCTCAGTGTTGACAGACCACGTGATCAATAGTAGACGAACTACCTTGACCACTCGGCCACCGAGGCTCCTGCTCGGGCGTTAAACACCATTAATCAATCAATCAATCAAGTATAAAACACCCTAACAAGCAACACCGAACTCCTGTAAACAATAAGAAGACAAATGTTTCTTCCGAATGACGAACATATCCTCACTTTGTCCTTCATTATACATGTCCTTATGTTCTATATATAAACATGTAAGTAATTATGCACATGACAAGCAGAGCTAAAAATAAAACAGTTATCAATAACACTTTATGAGGCAATATGACTAAATATGGATTCTTATTATCTCATTTCGTTCTTTTTTTTAATATTTATGCCACTATATTTTTTTACACCTGCAGGAAACTGAAGATATAAGTTCGAAAAAATTCCTAGATTTCCTAGATATTTTACTGACAGCAAAAGACACCGATGGTAAAGGTTTAACTCAGCAGGAAATAAGAAATGAAGTGGACACGTTTTTGTTTGAAGGTACGTTATTTTACTTGATTTTTATTTTGTTTGAATGGTGCTTTACACCACAGGTTTTATAAGATTACGGTGTAAAAACCCAGATGAAACTTATAATCCTTGTCAGTCGAGCACACCTTCCACCAAGTCGGGTTTGATTTCACTACCTCAGTGATCTCAAAAGTAGATTGACCACTCGGCCAATAGGTTAATGTAGAACAAAATGATAATGGTTTGTTTTTTGTTTGTTTGATGTTTAACACGTCTTTCAGCAATTGTTCAGCTATATCATTGGGTCCAGTTTTTATTGCGGAGGGGCCTAATAAAACCTGCGACAGGAAAACTGGAAATCCTTGTCAATTAAGATAGGAGTCGATTACACTCTTCCTGCAGTGAGACTCGAACCTGCAATCTTAGTGTTGGCAGACCACGTGATCAGTAGTAGACGAAGTACCTTGACCACTGAGGAACCTCGAATAGAGTATAGCTGAAATATTGCTAACTGGACGTTGAGCAAACATTCAATCAATCATTAGTTGAACAATTAGCAGTAAAAATGTTTTTATTGTAAAAAATGTCATCCCAAATGCAAGCCCGACGTAAGTTTTGTGAACTAAAACTTATCAGGCATTACAATCACAATTATTCGAAGGTCAAAGAAGATCTTGGAGAGGTTTAATCACCAAAATTCAACAAAAATTTACTTTAAATTTAAAACATTTTCACGATTTCATTTCAGGGCAGTAAATTTAAACAAAGACTGTTTAAAATGATGAATCACTGATATGTGATGCGACCAACCAAATTGTGACTACTAAAAAGTGAATAATGAACGTGACGAAAGACTCGAAACCTTGCCAGATATTTTATTTCATTACATTCAGCTTATATAATTTTTTGTATGAGTTAATGTATTGTCGATGGTTCCATTAGTTTCGTGGTCAATTTACCCTCATGAACAATAGGTTCATTCACACCAAAACATTTGCATAGTGCATAATTAACACTATGATATGCCAATCAAAATTCTGGCTACCTATATTTGTTGTTTGTTTGAATAATGTTTAACGCCACTTTCAGCAATTAATTGTGGCGTCAGTTATCTTTAGAGGAGGAAGCCTTAGTACCCGGAGAAAACCCACCATCTTCGGTAGGAAAACTGGCAATCCTTGTCATTTAAGATTGGAGTCGACCACACCCTGCCCGCTGTGAGACTTCCCGCAACCTCAGCGTTGATAGGGACGTAATCGATAGTAGATGTACGTCATTAACAAGTCGACCACCGATCGAGGGCCTATCCATATCGATACGATTTCTCTAAACCTAGTTGCCGAGCAACCGACAGAAGCATTGTTCTGATTAGTTATAATATATTCAGCATTTTGGATGTTCGTTCGATTTTTTTTAATAAGGTTTAACGTCACTTTCATATTTTTCAGCTATATTATGTAGTTCAGTTTTAACTGCTTTACCTGATGATTACCTTGTGAACTTTGGTAGAAAAAAGGGCAATTCCTGTCGATTAAAGGCGGAGTCGAGCACACCTTGCTTGAAGTCGGCTCGAATTCACATCCGATTTCCGACTTTTGGCTTGACTTTAACACTAAGTGACAGAGATTGCCAAAACAGAAATATATTTTAATAAATCAACAGCCATACAGTAGTAGTCCAGAAACCTATATAACTATCTAGTTAAAATATTGTGAACGAATATATTAGCAGCTTACTCCGCTGAAAAAAAAATCAATTTTTATTAAACATTTTTCGGATGTCTTCATAACAAAATGTGTTGACCTGCTTTAATACAATATTATGAAGTATTGCAACCATATTGCAAACGATTGTATAATCCTAATGACATGTTACATGTTAACTCATATCAGCTCATATAACTTCATCCACATTTACATACAAAAAGGTAAACATCATCCACCATTATAAAATCTCACTTTTCAATTTGCTGGAGAATTTTTTCCAATCAGAATTCGCATGGCAACTCTATATTACTGATGGCTAGCTGAAACAGATATGGAAATATAACTTTGTATTTCAGGACACGATACAACTGCCAGTGCTATTTCGTGGATTCTATACTCTTTGTCCAAAGAGAAACAGTATCAATATAAATGTCAAGAGGAAATAGAATCTGTAATGTCAGACAACAATTTTGTGACATGGTAAATTATACTTCTGGTTATCATTAACTTTAATTTATTAATATAGCAAGGATGTTTATATATGCATTTAAGTTTCTTTTATTATCATTCACGTCCTGAATATGACTGAAATATTGCTTGCTGTACGTAAAACAACAATCAATCAATTATTACGGTAACAAGAGATAATTATGTTAAATGTTTGTAAATAAAAAGATTACGAAGCTTAATTAAAACAAAATCCGGAATTACAAAGTCAAGGCTAACATAAAACTAAGGAACACAACAAGCAGCACAAAAGTCACCAGGCTTTTTTTTTTAAATTGAGTTTTTGTTTGTTTGCTTGCATCTATGTCTTTTAATTTAAGATCAAGTGTGTTTATTTTTTTTTTTTAATATTTCTAGGGAAGATCTTGCAAAGTTTGAATATTTAACCATGTGCATAAAAGAAGGAATGAGACTACATAGTCCAGTCCCATTTATTCAAAGACAAAGTACGAAAGAACTGGAGATCGAAGGGCATCGGTTCCCACCTGGAACATACTTTTCAATCAGTTTAAGTTCAGTCCACATCAATCCAACTGTTTGGAAAGATCCGATGAAATATGACCCTGAAAGATTCTCCAAAGAGAACATTATGAACAATAAAGGATATACGTACTCTTTTGTTCCGTTTTCAGCAGGACCAAGGTTTGTGAAATCTTTTTAAAATCTTTTGTTCTAGTTCAGTGTACAATGTCTGCAAGTATAAAGACAAAAATAACTTTTAAGAGCAGTTTATGTACACATTCCTTTGTCTTGTACATTTGCCAGTTACTTTTGAGAATCGAGAATGTACTATTAAACATCACAAAAGGTTAATACACTATTCCCTCTAATGGCTTTCAATCAAGTACACTGTCCTGGTACCCACACTGTCCTTCCTCGTCAACTTTAATTGATCCGTTTAATTCCGTTTATTATATAGATAGAGATGAAATATCGAATTTTCCGAGTGACAGAAATCACGGTAAATCACATGTGAAAATTATCGTTAATTTTCACTCTCGAGTTTTTCCCCGCCAAAATGTTTTTAGGCTTTGTACTATACAGATATTCATCCGCCGTTCGTCAAATTTAGGATTAAGCATTAAAATTTTACGAAAACAATTTTGATCTATATAATAAATAGGATAATCAATTGGGCATCGTGAATATCCAAAATATGATCACTCGTTCCGCGCACTCGTTTAATCAGATACGTTATGCGGCACTCGTGATCATATTTTGGATATTCACTCCGCCCAATTAATTATCCTATAAGTCTTTTTTAAAATTTTACTGGTTAAAAATTATGTTAACTATTTGGGTGTTTTACTGTTGGTTATAGTCCTGATTAGATGAAGTGGATGTCTGGCGACAAACATCTAACCTGGCTGCCTGTTGACTTTTATTTATATACACATACAATCATAAATAGCAATTTTAACTTAAAATACATGTTTTAATGTTTTTCCTTCATGCTAAACTCAGTTTTACACTGTTGTAAAACATGACTTCTATTTTATTTGTTTTTTTTATTTTACAGAAATTGCATTGGTCAGAATTTTGCTATGAATGAAGAGAAAACTGTTCTTGCCAGAATTTTAAATAGGTTGGTGTTGTATTAAAAGCGTCATTTAGTTTATACTTTGAATTTCTTTATAATTAAGTCGGAATTACACATATAAACGTTTAATAGAGTTAATCCGTGCAGACTTATCAATAGTCAGTCTTATATTGAAATTGCAGCCAATCTAATTAACATTAAAACTTTCACTTGCTCCACATTTTGTTATTACGGCTATGAAGCAAGTGATAATAAAATTATTATGTAAACACATTTATACAGAAACATAAATATTTTGTTTTAATTTTCCCAAAAGCATCTAACAGGGAAAAACAAAATTGTTAATGATTGTATATAATTTCCTTACTTTCAGTACCTTCTGCAATCTTCAAAGTGGACGTTAATGTTATACTATTTTTATAGGTTCGAGTTAACAGTAGATCCTGATCATACTGTGGAAAGAATAGGGGCAGCAGTAAGGAGGGCTAAATATGGAATCAAGATATTTGCCAAGCGACGATCATAGATAGATCTGCGGTTACCAATGCAATACTTTAAATATTAACAGTATTATGAAACATTTTGCATGAAAAATTGTATATAAATATCTTTTTTTCAATTTTCAGGAACTAAAACATGTGTATGGAAGATAAAGATAATAAACAATTTGACTAACATCAACACCTTATTGCATTCCTTATTTTATGTTATTATGGAGCGAAATAAAAGGCTGATAAAACAAGAGTTTCCGACGTTTCGCGTCGTCCCTACGCTTAATTGCCATCATGAAATAGTAGACCGTAATAAGGTATCTTTATTCACTAACCGGTCTCTTCTTTACCATAAGTAACACGACCGGTGTCTCCGTTGAACATACTATGCTTACCCTTTCACAACACTTAAAGTCATTGATTTGTACTGAGGAAACATGTTGGGTTTGTTGTATGTTTGTTTGTGAGTATCTATTGGCCGTTTTCTATTAGCAGTAGTTTTGTAATTTCGTACTTTTTAATAACATCATTAGAGGTAGCTTTACTAGTTAAAGGACAGTTAAATTGTAGACATATTATTATTTAGACCTGACATTGCCACACATTCATTTTGTTATTCGGCAACCTTGACAGTTTTTAAGAGACAGGCAATTACAATAGCGAGCATCCCAGATGCGTGTGTGTAAAAAAAGTCACGTGATTTGATATCAGATGGTAGCTGAGCTATCCGAAGAAAATACTGTAGGCGAGCACTTAAATTAATATAAAAGTAGACAAAAATAATTTTGACATCGATAATAATAAAGTGTTTATTTTTTAAATAACTAAAAAAGGCAGACACTTTTTGCAATCTGAAATGCTGTATTTTAAATTGACAGTGACATCACCAACACATTAGAGAAAGACGTTACATCACCAATGAAATGAAATGCAGAGACACTGTTAGGGTGATCTGAAGTAACGTCATGAACAATGTGCGATGCTCGCACTTAGGCTGTGCCATTATTCATGTTAGATATAATGCAAAAATAGCACTTTCATCCTAGCTTTTTAGGGAAAACCTGGCAGAAGCCATATTGTTTGTGTATATTGTAGCCATATAACGGGTTTGATTCAAGTCACGTGATGACGGGATACAAACACGTATCACGTAATGACTGATTCTGCATTTCCATCAATGTATACATCTCCATGCACGTTATGCTGAGTAGTTTCGAAATATATCAAAAGAGATTTTGATTTAGGCACATGTAGTTTCGGTTGTAAATAAAAGTTTTAATGTGTTTAATCCAATGTACTAACAAATACTTCTAGATAAATTTAAAAAGTAATTATCAGAGCGTCAAACATCAAAGGATCTCAACCACTAGATTGCTTTTTTGAAACGAAAAACACTTTATAGGTTCGCTTTGCACATCATTAAGTTATTGTGTTTATTCCTTTGACCAAGGTCAAAGGTAATCAACAATGGTATGCGCAACACCGCCTTGATATTATCTACCCACATACCAAATATCAAAAGCCTACCTCAAAAGGATACAAAAAGTTATAGCTCGCATGATTAGCTTCGGACGGAAGGGCGGACAGACTGATCACTATAGGGCGTCCGCCACTTTGTGGCGGGGCCCTAACTAAAAGATGTTTCAGTTACGTATATTTTTCTCATATAATAATAAATATTATTCTATTTTATAAAAAGTTAATAATATTTTGATTCTTGTACTAATTCATACGGTGTTGAGCGTCGAGTTGATAAATCCAATACCAAAATAAATGTAAGAAAAAAAAAATATATATATATATATATATATATATATATATATATATATATATATATATATATATATATATATATATATATATATATATATATATATATATATATATATATATATATATATATATATATATATATATATATGTTCAGGTCTGCCTATTTGGCAATAGCAACTGTGTGTCAAACCTGTTGCCATTCATTGATAGGAAGCCATTGTAATATTTAAGTCTTATTTTCTTAACATTTAATGTAACGTTGTAATAAACTTTCCCAGCATAAAATCACTCGACTCGGCTGATAAAAAAATCAGCCATTGTTATTTTTGACCTACATGTATGTTGATGTTATTTACTCTTTATAATTAACTATCTTTAAATCCACCAATTTCTTTATAGACATTTGCCTTGGTCCCGTTGATTTTTTGTATACCTGGTCTTAGCTTTACACACGTCCTGAATATAGCTGAAATATTGCCTGCTGGACGTTAAACATCAATCAATCAATCAATCAATCTTAGCTCAACATAGAACTCGATGTAAACAATGTTCGATTCATATTTTCATCTCAGAAATTGCACAGCTGATTGACAATATTTTAAAGATAATAGTTTAATTTTAGTATAATTTTATATATTTTTTATATTAATTTTTATTTGCAAATAAAAATGTTTACTGTTTAAAACTTTCTTATAGTCTGTACCACACAACAGTACAGTTAATGAAACCATGATTAAGACATACACATTGAGGTAAACTCAATTCGCATGTGGTCTGCATTTTGACAAAAAGCGAATCGAATTGAATACATTATTTCTCATAAACATACAGTACAAAGAAAAGTTTACAATACATGATATATGATTTTATACATATAAATTTTGACAAAAAGCCCGGGTAATTCAAATTCCATTCTCTGTCACATGCATATTTGTTTTAATGAAAGGGAGAAAAAGGTTTTTTTTACTGATTATACATGTAGTTGTTTGATTGCATATTTTTAGTAACAAAAGCCTAATTATTTGCTAACATAAATTTTTAGCTACAATAATGAGCTCCATTTTTTTATGGACCGTCTATAAAAAAAGGAGCTACATTATTGTAGCTACGAAATTTTGATCCCAAAAGATAGTAACTATACAGAAAATAATATACTAAGGCATCTTATTGCATTTTAGGGTTCTGCAATTAGCAAATTCAAAACTGTCACTTTATTGGAGGATATTTATAGGGGCCTGGAAAACTGATCTTTTAACAAATGCCATTCAGTACTGATTATTTCAGTCACAATTTCCGGTCTTTTTTTTTCTTTTCTTTTTTTTTTTTTTTTCTTTTTTTTTTTTTTTTTTGTTTTGGCACTAGACATATGAACATGAATCCTTTGTTCTTTTTTAAGAATAAACAAGAGACGACGAGTATGTATGCTCTAAATTAAAACACTGGGATAATATTGCATGAAAGGTCACGTGTGCCTGTTACAACAATGCAACCAAGGGAAAAACAACCATGCAACAACTAACTACAACAATATTATAACCAATAACGCACAGTTAAACTCTGCCTTACTGATGTCAAATTCTTTATTGGTTTTTATTGCTGACGCGTTCGAAAGTGTATCTGTCTAACTCAGAAGACTGTGCTGTAAATATTACTTATTTTTTATTTGCTAATAATGAAGTTTTAACTCAATAACTGTTTTCGGGGGGGGGGGGTGGGGGGGGGGTGGGAATTTATAGGTAAATTTAAATGCACAACTAAGAATAGATAATGATTATTTTTTTATTTTTATTACACTGATGTAGTAAATTTACATTTTAAACCTACTATAGGTTCCTGCAAAAAACTGAATTTCTGGTGTATTGTACGAAAATCTATATTGTACATATAACGTCTATTGATCGATAGTAGTTATGTGCGTCTGACTTACGAACATAATTGTGTTGATTTCCCCTTCTCAAGCTTTTGAAAAGATATATATTTTTTTAATCTAGAGAAGCAACTGCCTCCAATGTTCTGCATAGAATGTACGATCTGATACATTTTGCATATTAAAAATAGAATCAAACGTGATAACAACTAACAGTATAATTTTATATCGCGTCAAGATTACAAGGTCACACATTTGTCGTCCTACTTTTTAACCTTATGTAAAATGTCGTATTTGAGTAGTAGTTCGGTTGCTTTAACTGCTGTAGTAGGATTATTTATTTACATCTTATTTATAGTCATCCGTGGTGTTATTCAATATCAGCGTCGTCGACAGTTTTTTGACAATCTGCCTGGATACAAACCTGAACAAAAACATTGGCTACGAGGACATTTACCTCTGGTAAGTATATACAACTGTTTTGGTGGCAATATAAAGGGCAGACGGGTTCCGTAATATTCTCGGTTTTTTTATTTGTTTTCAGTTCTTTTAAAGTTTAACACTTCAAAATTCCATAATGGTTTGAAGATTTGATATTAAATGGATTCAAAATAATAAAAATTTGCAATATTCAAAAAAATTTTAGTTTTCAGAAAATTTGATGTTTGTTAAAAAGTCAAAAATTCAAAACGAGTTTGAATTTAAAGAACGAAATTTGTAAAGCAAATATACAGATGTTAAAAATTCATTTAATTACGGTCCTGCTGTATTGTAAAATCTAAAAGTAATAATCTTGAGGCTAGATAGTTATTCATTGAATATTGATCAGCATCATGTCAACATCAGCGTTCGGGTTGGAGCTGGTGTGCACGATTCCAACTGACAATTGACAAGGATATTGTCATCCTGCCAGAGATCGGGAGTTCCCTCTAATAAAAACATGTATAACACTAGTATATGCATTGTACTTGCATTTGCTCAATAAAATACAGTACACTTATAAAAAATAAACACATGAAACTGAACCTCAAAGTTGACTTCATCGAAATACTAAAAACCTCAAACGTTTTGAATTTCATTTTGTTGATTCTGTCTTAGTTTTAGTAATTGATTAACATCTGAAATACTTCTTAATGCGATAATTGTGTTTATTGGTTTTAATTGTCGTATAAACAAAATTAAAAATTAAAAAGACGGGAAGTTGACCCGAATTACTAAATTGTTTCAGGAACATTTGAAATATTAAAATATATAACGCAGTGAGCCTCGTTATGTATACACTAAAATATATGAGAGTCTGAATTTCCTTGAATAGCTGAAACAAATTTAAACCTATATTAAAGGATTGTGTGACGATAACACACGCGGTTTATAATTACCACATATGACTTTAAGAGGTAAAGTATCTTTATTTATTATTCACTGACCAGATTTATAGCTTACAAATAAAATTATTTATAGATTTTTATGTTTACAAGTCACAATTGTGGCATCGTTGGCCATACTATGGCTAGATGGTATAGTGGGCCATAAAATCCTACATTATAAAGGTATTCACGGTCTGAAACACATTATTTATATTCCACATTGACCTCCTATTTGTAAATGGCCTACATAATGCCCATGGTCAGACGGAGTATTACCTTTCAGCAGATTTTGTTATTTATAAGTTGACTCCTTAGCTTTCTGTCAAATGTCGCATGCTGTGTCTAAGGTACACATTTATTAAGTAACACACACAAAACGATCAATTAAGATCATATACTTAAGGCTAAATAATAGGAATTTTGCATGTTGTATACGACCGGAAATGACCAACTCGCATTTGAACACCCGGGTCTGATAAACCCGTATCAGAATCATCTCGTGCACTTTACTTCCAGTGCGTCTGTATAAGTATCAACAATGACCGAGCCTGAACGGTTTTTAGACATTGGAGGCAAATAGAAATTCGTTGAAAATCTTACATTCATTATTTCTTGCAAAATGATAAAAAATGTTATTTGTACTCATTATAGTTATTATACTTATTGTCGGAACCATATGATAAAAAGATTAATATATGGACTAATCCATATCGGCCTGGGTATCATACCTCGACCCATATGAACCCTCGACTCCGTCTCGCGATGATACTCAAGCCGATATGGATTAGCCCAGGAGGGGAGGGGGGTTACATTATACGAGTCTCCGCTTTAGCATTCTTTGTCAAGATCCGAAGTTTTCCAGTTCGTATTAATGAAAGACGATCTTCCAGATCGTAGTTCAGCCCAATCCGCGTTTATACACGATTCAATGTTTTTGATGGTTTGTGATTTAACTTTGCAAAAAGTACAAAAATCCAAAACTTCCCAGAGGTAAAATACTTAATATTTTAAAGTATTTAGTAAAAGTATAAAGCAGAAATATTGTGATTACATAGATTTAGATTGTATTAAGCTATTTAAAGTATGAATTTAAACAGAAAAAAAATATAAACAGATTGAGATCATGTTTAAACAAATTAACTATTTTAGAATTTTTGATTTGATCAATAAAATATTGAAATTTTCAAAAC